>JAVJIX010000060.1:0-390000 GCA_036785185.1 Paratrypauchen microcephalus
TTTTGTTCTATCTGCTTCTATTCCAAAGTTATAAGCATTTTATTTTTATTTTATTCGTGCATTTTGCGTTTCAGAGGCTGTACTGCACTTTTAGACAAACTATATAATTCTACCTTAGAAGTAAAAGAATGTGCAAACTAAACTATACAGGGGCTTCTCCTGTCAAATAAACATGAATTCAGGCATGAGTTCATTTACACACAATGCTCTAACCAGTGCAGCCTAAGCTCTCTTAATGTATTTCCAATGGGAAGTGGTAAAATTAAAAAGTGAATTTGTTAATAAACTACTAGAGGTTTCTCCTCATTTTTTGCTGTGCAAGTAGGGCTTCTAAACCTGTACAAAATACATTTGGAATTTTGGTTCTATCTGCTTCTATTCCAAAGTTATAAGCATTTTATTTTTTTTATTCGTGCATTTTGCGTTTCAGAAGCTGTACTGCACTTTTAGACAAACTATTAAAAAATACCTTAGAAGTAAAAGAATGTGCAAACTAAACTATACAGGGGCTTCTCCTGTCAAATAAACATGAATTCAGGCATGAGTTCACTCTTACACACAATGCTCTACCAGTGCAGCCTAAGCTCTCTTAATGTATTTCCAATGGGTAGTGCAAAATTAAAAAGTGAAATTGTGAAAACTACAAGAGGTATCTCCTCAATTTTTGCTGTGCAAGTAGGGCTTTAAACCTGTACAAAATACATTTGGAATTTTGGTTCTATCTGCTTCTATTCCAAAGTTATAAGCATTTTATTTTTTTATTCGTGCATTTTGCGTTTTCAGAAGCTGTACTGCACTTTTAGACAAACTATATAAATCTACCTTAGAAGTAAAAGAATGTGCAAACTAAACTATACAGGGGCTTCTCCTGTCAAATAAACATGAATTCAGGCATGAGTTCACTCTACACACAATGCTCTAACCAGTGCAGCCTAAGCTCTTAATGTATTTCCAATGGGTAGTGCAAAATTAAAAAGTGAAATTGTGAAAAACTACAAGAGGTATCTCCTCAATTTTTGCTGTGCAAGTAGGGCTTCTAAACCTGTACAAAATACATTTGGAATTTTGGTTCTATCTGCTTCTATTCCAAAGTTATAAGCATTTTATTTTTTTATTCGTGCATTTTGCTTTCAGAGGCTGTACTGCACTTTTAGACAAACTATATAAATCTACCTTACCTAGAAGTAAAAGAATGTGCAAACTAAACTATACAGGGGCTTTTCCTGTCAAATAAACATGAATTCAGGCATGAGTTCACTCTTACACACAATGCTCTAACCAGTGCAGCCTAAGCTCTCTTAATGTATTTCCAATGGGTAGTGCAAAATTAAAAAGTTAAATTGTGAAAAAAACTACAAGAGGTATCTCCTCTATTTTTGCTGTGCAAGTAGGGCTTCTAAACCTGTACAAAATACATTTGGAATTTTGTTCTATCTGCTTCTATTCCAAAGTTATAAGCATTTTTTTTTTATTCGTGCATTTTGCTTCAGAGGCTGTACTGCACTTTTAGACAAACTATATAAATCTACCTTAGAAGTAAAAGAATGTGCAAACTAAACTATACAGGGGCTTCTCCTGTCAAATAAACATGAATTCAGGCATGAGTTCACTCTTACACACAATGCTCTAACCAGTGCAGCCTAAGTTTTCTTAATGTATTTCCAATGGGTAGTGCAAAATTAAAAAGTGAAATTGTGAAAAACTACAAGAGGTATCTCCTCAATTTTTGCTGTGTAAGTAGGGGCTTAAACCTGTACAAAATACATTTGGAATTTTGTTCTATCTGCTTCTATTCCAAAGTTATAAGCATTTTATTTTTTTTATTCGTGCATTTTATGCGTTTCAGAGGCTGTACTGCACTTTTAGACAAACTATATAAATTCTACCTTAGAAGTAAAGAATGTGCAAACTAAACTATACAGGGGCTTCTCCTGTCAAATAAACATGAATTCAGGCATGAGTTCACTCTTACACACAATGCTCTAACCAGTGCAGCCTAAGCTCTCAATGTATTTCCAATGGGTAGTGCAAAATTAAAAAGTGAAATTGTGAAAAAACTACAAGAGGTATCTCCTCAATTTTTGCTGTGCAAGTAGGGCTTCTAAACCTGTACAAAATACATTTGGAATTTTGGTTCTATCTGCTTCTATTCCAAAGTTATAAGCATTTTATTTGTTTTATTCTTACATTTTGCGTTTCAGAGGCTGTACTGCACTTTTAGACAAACTATATAATTCTACCTTAGAAGTAAAAGAATGTGCAAACTAAACTATACAGGGGCTTCTCCTGTTAAATAAACATGAATTCAGGCATGAGTTCACTCTTACACACAATGCTCTAACCAGTGCAGCCTAAGCTCTCTTAATGCATTTCCAATGGGTAGTGGAAAAATTAAAAAGTTAAATTGTGAAAAAAACTACAAGAGGTATCTCCTCAATTTTTGCTGTGCAAGTAGGGCTTCTAAACCTGTACAAAATACATTTGGAATTTTGTTCTATCTGCTTCTATTCCAAAGTTATAAGCATTTTTTTTTTATTCGTGCATTTTGCGTTTCAGAAGCTGTACTGCACTTTTAGACAAACTATATAAATCTACCTTAGAAGTAAAAGAATGTGCAAACTAAACTATACAGGGGCTTCTCCTGTCAAATAAACATGAATTCAGGCATGAGTTCACTCTTACACACAATGCTCTAACCAGTGCAGCCTAAGCTCTCTTAATGCATTTCCAATGGGTAGTGCAAAATTAAAAAGTGAAATTGTGAAAAACTACAAGAGGTATCTCCTCAATGTTTGCTGTGCAAGTAGGGCTTCTAAACCTGTACAAAATACATTTGGAATTTTGGTTCTATCTGCTTCTATTCCAAAGGTATAAGCATTATATTTTTTTATACGAGCAGTTTGCGTTTCAGAAGGTGGAGTGTACTTTTAGACAAACTATATAAATTTACCTTAGAAGTAAAAGAATGTGCAAACTAAACTATACAGGTTTCTCCTGTCAAATAAACATGAATTCAGGCATGAGTTCACTCTTACACACAATGCTCTAACCAGTGCAGCCTAAGCTCTCTTAATGTATTTCCAATGGGTAGTGCAAAATTAAAAAGTGAAATTGTGAAAAACTACAAGAGGTATCTCCTCAATTTTTGCTGTGCAAGTAGGGCTTTGGGACCTGTACAAAATACATTTGGAATCTTGGTTCTATCTCCTTCTATGCTAAAGTTATAAGCATTTTATTTTTTTATTCGTGCATTTTGCGTTTTCAGAAGCTGTACTGCACTTTTAGACAAACTATATAAATCTACCTTAGAAGTAAAAGAATGTGCAAACTAAACTATACAGGCTTCTCCTGTCAAATAAACATGAATTCAGGCATGAGTTCACTCTTACACACAATGCTCTAACCAGTGCAGCCTAAGCTCTCTTAATGTATTTCCAATGGGTAGTGCAAAATTAAAAAGTGAAATTGTGAAAAAACTACAAGAGGTATCTCCTCAATTGTTGCTGTGCAAGTAGGGCTTCTAAACCTGTACAAAATACATTTGGAATTTTGGTTCTATCTGCTTCTATTCCAAAGTTATAAGCATTTTTTTTATTCGTGCATTTTGCGTTTCAGAAGCTGTACTGCACTTTTAGACAAACTATATAAATCTACCTTAGAAGTAAAAGAATGTGCAAACTAAACTATACAGGGGCTTCTCCTGTCAAATAAACACGAATTCAGGCATGAGTTCACTCTTACACACAATGCTCTAACCAGTGCAGCCTAAGCTCTCTTTAATGCATTTCCAATGGGTAGTGGAAAAATTAAAAAGTGAAATTGTGAATTACTACAAGAGGTATCTCCTCATTTTTTGCTGTGCAAGTAGGGCTTCTAAACCTGTACAAAATACATTTGGAATTTTGGTTCTATCTGCTTCTATTCCAAAGTTATAAGCATTTTATTTTTTTTATTCGTGCATTTTGCGTTTCAGAGGCTGTACTGCACTTTTAGGCAAACTATATAATTCTACATTATAAGTAAAAGAATGTGCAAACTAAACTATACAGGGGCTTCTCCTGTCAAATAAACATGAATTCAGGCATGATCTCACTCTTACACACAATGCTCAACCAGTGCAGCCTAAGCTCTCTTAATGTATTTCCAATGGGTAGTGGAAAAATTAAAAAGTGAAATTGTGAAAAACTACAAGAGGTATCTCCTCAATTTTGCTGTGTAGGGCTTCTAAACCTTTATAAAATAAATTTATAATTTTGATTCTATCTGCTTCTATTTCAAATTTATAAGCATTTTATTTTTTTATTTGTGCATTTTGCGTTTCAGAGGCTGTACTGCACTTTTAGACAAACTATATAATTCTACCTTAGAAGTAAAAGAATGTGCAAACTAAACTATACAGGGGTTTCTCCTGTCAAATAAACATGAATTCAGGCATGAGTTCACTCTACACACAATGCTCTAACCAGTGCAGCCTAAGCTCTCTTAATGTATTTCCAATGGGTAGTGCAAAATTAAAAGTGAAATTGTGAAAACTACAAGAGGTATCTCCTCAATTCTTGCTGTGCAAGTAGGGCTTCTAAACCTGTACAAAATACATTTGGAATTTTGGTTCTATCTGCTTCTATTCCAAAGTTATAAGCATTTTTTTTTTATTCATGCATTTTGCTTTTCAGAAGCTGTACTGCACTTTTAGACAAACTATATAATTCTACCTTAGAAGTAAAAGAATGTGCAAACTAAACTATACAGGGGCTTTTCCTGTCAAATAAACATGAATTCAGGCATGAGTTCACTCTTTCACACAATGCTCTAACCAGTGCAGCCTAAGCTCTCTTAATGCATTTCCAATGGGTAGTGCAAAATTAAAAAGTGAAATTGTGAAAAAACTACAAGAGGTATCTCCTCAATTCTTGCTGTGCAAGTAGGGCTTCTAAACCTGTACAAAATACATTTGGAATTGTGGTTCTATCTGCTTCTATTCCAAAGTTATAAGCATTTTATTTTTTTTATTCATGCATTTTGCGTTTCAGAGGCTGTACTGCACTTTTAGACAAACTATATAATTCTATCTTAGAAGTAAAAGAATGTGCAAACTAAACTATACAGGGGCTTCTCCTGTCAAATAAACATGAATTCAGGCATGAGTTCACTCTTACACACAATGCTCTAACCAGTGCAGCCTAAGCTCTCTTAATGCATTTCCAATGGGTAGTGGAAAAATTAAAAAGTGAAATTGTGAATTACTACAAGAGGTATCTCCTCAATTCTTGCTGTGCAAGTAGGGCGTCTAAACCTGTACAAAATACATTTGGAATTTTGGTTCTATCTGCTTCTATTCCAAAGTTATACGCATTTTTTTTTTATTTGTGCATTTTGCGTTTCAGAAGCTGTACTGCACTTTTAGACAAACTTTATAATTCTACGTTATAAGAATGTGCAAACTAAACTATACAGGGGCTTCTCCTGTCAAATAAACATGAATACAGGCATGAGTTCACTCTTACACACAATGCTCTAACCAGTGCAGCCTAAGCTCTCTTAATGTATTTCCAATGGGTAGTGCAAAATTAAAAAGTGAAATTGTGAAAAAACTACAAGAGGTATCTCCTCAATTTTTGCTGTGCAAGTAGGGCTTCTAAACCTGTACAAAATACATTTGGAATTTTGGTTCTATCTGCTTCTATTCCAAAGTTATAAGCATTTTATTTTTTTATGCGTGCATTTTGCGTTTCAGAGGCTGTACTGCACTTTTAGACCAACTATATAATTCTACCTTAGAAGTAAAAGAATGTGCAAACTAAACTATACAGGGGCTTCTCCTGTCAAATAAACATGAATTCAGGCATGAGTTCACTCTTACACACAATGCTCTAACCAGTGCAGCCTAAGCTCTCTTAATGCATTTCCAATGGGTAGTGGAAAAATTAAAAAGTGAAATTGTGAATTACTACAAGAGGTATCTCCTCAATTTTTGCTGTGCAAGTAGGGCTTCTAAACCTGTACAAAATACATTTGGAATTTTGGTTCTATCTGCTTCTATTCCAAAGTTATAAGCATTTTATTTTTTTTATTCGTGCATTTTGCGTTTCAGAGGCTGTACTGCACTTTTAGGCAAACTATATAATTCTACGTTATAAGTAAAAGAATGTGCAAACTAAACTATACAGGGGCTTCTCCTGTCAAATAAACATGAATTCAGGCATGAGTTCACTCTTACACACAATGCTCTAACCAGTGCAGCCTAAGCTCTCAATGTATTTCCAATGGGTAGTGCAAAATTAAAAAGTGAAATTGTGAAAAAACTACAAGAGGTATCTCCTCAATTCTTGCTGTGCAAGTAGGGCTTCTAAACCTGTACAAAATACATTTGGAATTTTGGTTCTATCTGCTTCTATTCCAAAGTTATAAGTATTTTTTTTTTATTCGTGCATTTTGCGTTTCAGAGGCTGTACTGCACTTTTAGACAAACTATATAATTCTACGTTATAAGTAAAAGAATGTGCAAACTAAACTATACAGGGGCTTCTCCTGTCAAATAAACATGAATTCAGGCATGAGTTCACTCTTACACACAATGCTCTAACCAGTGCAGCCTAAGCTCTCTTAATGTATTTCCAATGGGTAGTGCAAAATTAAAAAGTGAAATTGTGAATTACTACAAGAGGTATCTCCTCAATTTTTGCTGTGCAAGTAGGGCTTCTAAACCTGTACAAAATACATTTGGAATTTTGGTTCTATCTGCTTCTATTCCAAAGTTATAAGCATTTTATTTTTTTGTATTCGTGCATTTTGCGTTTCAGAAGCTGTACTGCACTTTTAGACAAACTATATAAATCTACCTTAGAAGTAAAAGAATGTGCAAACTAAACTATACAGGGGCTTCTCCTGTCAAATAAACACGAATTCAGGCATGAGTTCACTCTTACACACAATGCTCTAACCAGTGCAGCCTAAGCTCTCTTAATGCATTTCCAATGGGTAGTGGAAAAATTAAAAAGTGAAATTGTGAATTACTACAAGAGGTATCTCCTCATTTTTTGCTGTGCAAGTAGGGCTTCTAAACCTGTACAAAATACATTTGGAATTTTGGTTCTATCTGCTTCTATTCCAAAGTTATAAGCATTTTATTTTTTTTATTCGTGCATTTTGCGTTTCAGAGGCTGTACTGCACTTTTAGGCAAACTATATAATTCTACGTTATAAGTAAAAGAATGTGCAAACTAAACTATACAGGGGCTTCTCCTGTCAAATAAACATGAATTCAGGCATGATCTCACTCTTACACACAATGCTCTAACCAGTGCAGCCTAAGCTCTCTTAATGTATTTCCAATGGGTAGTGCAAAATTAAAAAGTGAAATTGTGAAAAAACTACAAGAGGTATCTCCTCAATTCTTGCTGTGCAAGTAGGGCTTCTAAACCTGTACAAAATACATTTGGAATTTTGGTTCTATCTGCTTCTATTCCAAAGTTATAAGTATTTTTTTTTTATTCGTGCATTTTGCGTTTCAGAGGCTGTACTGCACTTTTAGACAAACTATATAAATCTACCTTAGAAGTAAAAGAATGTGCAAACTAAACTATACAGGGGCATCTCCTGTCAAATAAACATGAATTCAATCATGAGTTCACTCTTACACACAATGCTCTAACCAGTGCAGCCTAAGCTCTCTTAATGCATTTCCAATGGGTAGTGGAAAAATTAAAAAGTGAAATTGTGAATTACTACAAGAGGTATCTCCTCATTTTTTGCTGTGCAAGTAGGGCTTCTAAACCTGTACAAAATACATTTGGAATTTTGGTTCTATCTGCTTCTATTCCAAAGTTATAAGCATTTTATTTGTTTTATTCTTACATTTTGCGTTTCAGAGGCTGTACTGCACTTTTAGACAAACTATATAATTCTACCGTAGAAGTAAAAGAATGTGCAAACTAAACTATACAGGGGCTTCTCCTGTTAAATAAACATGAATTCAGGCATGAGTTCACTCTTACACACAATGCTCTAACCAGTGCAGCCTAAGCTCTCTTAATGTATTTCCAATGGGTAGTGCAAAATTAAAAGTGAAATTGTGAAAAAACTACAAGAGGTATCTCCTCAATTTTTGCTGTGCAAGTAGGGCTTCTAAACCTGTACAAAATACATTTGGAATTTTGGTTCTATCTGCTTCTATTCCAAAGTTATAAGCATTTTATTTGTTTTATTCGTGCATTTTGCGTTTCAGAGGCTGTACTGCACTTTTAGACAAACTATATAATTCTACGTTATAAGAATGTGCAAACTAAACTATACAGGGGCTTCTCCTGTCAAATAAACATGAATACAGGCATGAGTTCACTGTTACACACAATGCTCTAACCAGTGCAGCCTAAGCTCTCTTAATGTATTTCCAATGGGTAGTGCAAAATTAAAAAGTGAAATTGTGAAAAAACTACAAGAGGTATCTCCTCATTTTTTTCTGTGGAAGTAGGGCTTCTAAACCTGTACAAAATACATTTGGAATTTGGGTTCTATCTTCTTCTATTCCAAAGTTATAAGCATTTTTATTTTTTTATTTGTGCATTTTGCGTTTCAGAGGCTGTACTGCACTTTTAGACAAACTATATAATTCTACCTTAGAAGTAAAAGAATGTGCAAACTAAACTATACAGGGGCTTCTCCTGTCAAATAAACATGAATTCAGTCATGAGTTCACTCTTACACACAATGCTCTAACCAGTGCAGCCTAAGCTCTCTTAATGTATTTCCAATGGGTAGTGCAAAATTAAAAAGTGAAATTGTGAAAAAACTACAAGAGGTATCTCCTCAATTTTTGCTGTGCAAGTAGGGCTTCTAAACCTGTACAAAATACATTTGGAATTTTGGTTCTATCTGCTTCTATTCCAAAGTTATAAGCCTTTTATTTTTTATGTGTGCATTTTGCGTTTCAGAGGCTGTACTGCACTTTTAGACCAACTATATAATTCTACCTTAGAAGTAAAAGAATGTGCAAACTAAACTATACAGGGGCTTCTCCTGTCAAATAAACATGAATTCAGGCATGAGTTCATGTTTATTTGACAGGAGAAGCCCCTGTATAGTTTATTTTGCACATTCTTTTACTTATAACGTAGAATTATTTAGTTTGTCTAAAAGTGCAGTACAGCCTCTGAAACGCAAAATGCACGAATAAAAAAAATAAAATGCTTATAACTTTGGAATAGAAGCAGATAGAACCAAAATTCCAAATGTATTTTGTACAGGTTTAGAAGCCCTACTTGCACAGCAAGAATTGAGGAGATACCTCTTGTAGTTTTTTCACAATTTCACTTTTTAATTTTGCACTACCCATTGGAAATACATTAAGAGAGCTTAGGCTGCACTGGTTAGAGCATTGTGTGTAAGAGTGAACTCATGCCTGAATTCATGTTTATTTGACAGGAGAAGCCCCTGTATAGTTTAGTTTGCACATTCTTTTACTTCTAAGGTAGATTTATATAGTTTGTCTAAAAGTGCAGTACAGCTTCTGAAACGCAAAATGCACGAATAAAAAAAATAAAATGCTTATAACTTTGGAATAGAAGCAGATAGAACCAAAATTCCAAATGTATTTTGTACAGGTTTAGAAGCCCTACTTGCACAGCAAAAATTGAGGAGATACCTCTTGTAGTTTTTTCACAATTTCACTTTTTAATTTTGCACTACCCATTGGAAATACATTAAGAGAGCTTAGGCTGCACTGGTTAGAGCATTGTGTGTAAGAGTGAACTCATGCCTGAATTCATGTTTATTTGACAGGAGAAGCCCCTGTATAGTTTAGTTTGCACATTCTTTTACTTCTAAGGTAGAATTATATAGTTTGTCTAAAAGTGCAGTACAGCCTCTGAAACGCAAAATGCACGAATAAAAAAAATAAAATGCTTATAACTTTGGAATAGAAGCAGATAGAACCAAAATTCCAAATGTATTTTGTACAGGTTTAGAAGCCCTACTTGCACAGCAAAAATTGAGGAGATACCTCTTGTAGTTTTTTCACAATTTCACTTTTTAATTTTGCACTACCCATTGGAAATACATTAAGAGAGCTTAGGCTGCACTGGTTAGAGCATTGTGTGTAAGAGTGAACTCATGCCTGAATTCATGTTTATTTGACAGGAGAAGCCCCTGTATAGTTTAGTTTGCACATTCTTTTACTTCTAAGGTAGAATTATATAGTTTGTCTAAAAGTGCAGTACAGCCTCTGAAACGCAAAATGCACGAATAAAAAAAATAAAATGCTTATAACTTTGGAATAGAAGCAGATAGAACCAAAATTCCAAATGTATTTTGTACAGGTTTAGAAGCCCTACTTGCACAGCAAAAATTGAGGAGATACCTCTTGTAGTTTTTTCACAATTTCACTTTTTAATTTTGCACTACCCATTGGAAATACATTAAGAGAGCTTAGGCTGCACTGGTTAGAGCATTGTGTGTAAGAGTGAACTCATGCCTGAATTCATGTTTATTTGACAGGAGAAGCCCCTGTATAGTTTAGTTTGCACATTCTTTTACTTCTAAGGTAGAATTATATAGTTTGTCTAAAAGTGCAGTACAGCCTCTGAAACGCAAAATGCACGAATAAAAAAAATAAAATGCTTATAACTTTGGAATAGAAGCAGATAGAACCAAAATTCCAAATGTATTTTGTACAGGTTTAGAAGCCCTACTTGCACAGCAAAAATTGAGGAGATACCTCTTGTAGTTTTTTCACAATTTCACTTTTTAATTTTGCACTACCCATTGGAAATACATTAAGAGAGCTTAGGCTGCACTGGTTAGAGCATTGTGTGTAAGAGTGAACTCATGCCTGAATTCATGTTTATTTGACAGGAGAAGCCCCTGTATAGTTTAGTTTGCACATTCTTTTACTTCTAAGGTAGAATTATATAGTTTGTCTAAAAGTGCAGTACAGCCTCTGAAACGCAAAATGCACGAATAAAAAAAATAAAATGCTTATAACTTTGGAATAGAAGCAGATAGAACCAAAATTCCAAATGTATTTTGTACAGGTTTAGAAGCCCTACTTGCACAGCAAAAATTGAGGAGATACCTCTTGTAGTTTTTTCACAATTTCACTTTTTAATTTTGCACTACCCATTGGAAATACATTAAGAGAGCTTAGGCTGCACTGGTTAGAGCATTGTGTGTAAGAGTGAACTCATGCCTGAATTCATGTTTATTTGACAGGAGAAGCCCCTGTATAGTTTAGTTTGCACATTCTTTTACTTCTAAGGTAGATTTATATAGTTTGTCTAAAAGTGCAGTACAGCTTCTGAAACGCAAAATGCACGAATAAAAAAAATAAAATGCTTATAACTTTGGAATAGAAGCAGATAGAACC
Source organism: Paratrypauchen microcephalus (assembly GCA_036785185.1). Lineage (NCBI taxonomy): Eukaryota > Metazoa > Chordata > Actinopteri > Gobiiformes > Gobiidae > Paratrypauchen > Paratrypauchen microcephalus. The sequence goes on from JAVJIX010000060.1 coordinate 11,360, forward strand.
AAAATTCCAAATGTATTTTGTACAGGTTTAGAAGCCCTACTTGCACAGCAAAAATTGAGGAGATACCTCTTGTAGTTTTTTCACAATTTCACTTTTTAATTTTGCACTACCCATTGGAAATACATTAAGAGAGCTTAGGCTGCACTGGTTAGAGCATTGTGTGTAAGAGTGAACTCATGCCTGAATTCATGTTTATTTGACAGGAGAAGCCCCTGTATAGTTTAGTTTGCACATTCTTTTACTTCTAAGGTAGATTTATATAGTTTGTCTAAAAGTGCAGTACAGCTTCTGAAACGCAAAATGCACGAATAAAAAAAATAAAATGCTTATAACTTTGGAATAGAAGCAGATAGAACCAAAATTCCAAATGTATTTTGTACAGGTTTAGAAGCCCTACTTGCACAGCAAAAATTGAGGAGATACCTCTTGTAGTTTTTTCACAATTTCACTTTTTAATTTTGCACTACCCATTGGAAATACATTAAGAGAGCTTAGGCTGCACTGGTTAGAGCATTGTGTGTAAGAGTGAACTCATGCCTGAATTCATGTTTATTTGACAGGAGAAGCCCCTGTATAGTTTAGTTTGCACATTCTTTTACTTCTAAGGTAGAATTATATAGTTTGTCTAAAAGTGCAGTACAGCCTCTGAAACGCAAAATGCACGAATAAAAAAAATAAAATGCTTATAACTTTGGAATAGAAGCAGATAGAACCAAAATTCCAAATGTATTTTGTACAGGTTCAGAAGCCCTACTTCCACAGCAAAAATTGAGGAGATACCTCTTGTAGTTTTTTCACAATTTCACTTTTTAATTTTGCACTACCCATTGGAAATACATTAAGAGAGCTTAGGCTGCACTGGTTAGAGCATTGTGTGTAAGAGTGAACTCATGCCTGTATTCATGTTTATTTGACAGGAGAAGCCCCTGTATAGTTTAGTTTGCACATTCTTTTACTTATAACGTAGAATTATATAGTTTGTCTAAAAGTGCAGTACAGCCTCTGAAACGCAAAATGCACAAATAAAAAAAAAAATGTGTATAACTTTGGAATAGAAGCAGATAGAACCAAAATTCCAAATGTATTTTGTACAGGTTTAGAAGCCCTACTTGCACAGCAAAAATTGAGGAGGTACCTCTTGTAGTTTTTTCACAATTTCACTTTTTAATTTTGCACTACCCATTGGAAATACATTAAGAGAGCTTAGGCTGCACTGGTTAGAGAATTATGTGTAAGAGTGAACTCATGCCTGAATTCATGTTTATTTGACAGGAGAAGCCCCTGTATAGTTTAGTTTGCACATTCTTTTACTTCTAAGGTAGATTTATATAGTTTGTCTAAAAGTGCAGTACAGCTTCTGAAACGCAAAATGCACGAATAAAAAAAATAAAATGCTTATAACTTTGGAATAGAAGCAGATAGAACCAAAATTCCAAATGTATTTTGTACAGGTTTAGAAGCCCTACTTGCACAGCAAAAATTGAGGAGATACCTCTTGTAGTTTTTTCACAATTTCACTTTTTAATTTTGCACTACCCATTGGAAATACATTAAGAGAGCTTAGGCTGCACTGGTTAGAGCATTGTGTGTAAGAGTGAACTCATGCCTGAATTCATGTTTATTTGACAGGAGAAGCCCCTGTATAGTTTAGTTTGCACATTCTTTTACTTCTAAGGTAGAATTATATAGTTTGTCTAAAAGTGCAGTACAGCCTCTGAAACGCAAAATGCACGAATAAAAAAAATAAAATGCTTATAACTTTGGAATAGAAGCAGATAGAACCAAAATTCCAAATGTATTTTGTACAGGTTTAGAAGCCCTACTTGCACAGCAAAAATTGAGGAGATACCTCTTGTAGTTTTTTCACAATTTCACTTTTTAATTTTGCACTACCCATTGGAAATACATTAAGAGAGCTTAGGCTGCACTGGTTAGAGCATTGTGTGTAAGAGTGAACTCATGCCTGAATTCATGTTTATTTGACAGGAGAAGCCCCTGTATAGTTTAGTTTGCACATTCTTTTACTTCTAAGGTAGAATTATATAGTTTGTCTAAAAGTGCAGTACAGCCTCTGAAACGCAAAATGCACGAATAAAAAAAATAAAATGCTTATAACTTTGGAATAGAAGCAGATAGAACCAAAATTCCAAATGTATTTTGTACAGGTTTAGAAGCCCTACTTGCACAGCAAAAATTGAGGAGATACCTCTTGTAGTTTTTTCACAATTTCACTTTTTAATTTTGCACTACCCATTGGAAATACATTAAGAGAGCTTAGGCTGCACTGGTTAGAGCATTGTGTGTAAGAGTGAACTCATGCCTGTATTCATGTTTATTTGACAGGAGAAGCCCCTGTATAGTTTAGTTTGCACATTCTTTTACTTATAACGTAGAATTATATAGTTTGTCTAAAAGTGCAGTACAGCCTCTGAAACGCAAAATGCACAAATAAAAAAAAAAAATGTGTATAACTTTGGAATAGAAGCAGATAGAACCAAAATTCCAAATGTATTTTGTACAGGTTTAGAAGCCCTACTTGCACAGCAAGAATTGAGGAGATACCTCTTGTAGTTTTTTCACAATTTCACTTTTTAATTTTGCACTACCCATTGGAAATACATTAAGAGAGCTTAGGCTGCACTGGTTAGAGCATTGTGTGTAAGAGTGAACTCATGCCTGAATTCATGTTTATTTGACAGGAGAAGCCCCTGTATAGTTTAGTTTGCACATTCTTTTACTTCTAAGGTAGAATTATATAGTTTGTCTAAAAGTGCAGTACAGCTTCTGAAACGCAAAATGCATGAATAAAAAAAATAAAATGCTTATAACTTTGGAATAGAAGCAGATAGAACCAAAATTCCAAATGTATTTTGTACAGGTTTAGAAGCCCTACTTGCACAGCAAAAATTGAGGAGATACCTCTTGTAGTTTTTTCACAATTTCACTTTTTAATTTTGCACTACCCATTGGAAATACATTAAGAGAGCTTAGGCTGCACTGGTTAGAGCATTGTGTGTAAGAGTGAACTCATGCCTGAATTCATGTTTATTTGACAGGAGAAGCCCCTGTATAGTTTAGTTTGCACATTCTTTTACTTCTAAGGTAGATTTATATAGTTTGTCTAAAAGTGCAGTACAGCTTCTGAAACGCAAAATGCACGAATAAAAAAAATAAAATGCTTATAACTTTGGAATAGAAGCAGATAGAACCAAAATTCCAAATGTATTTTGTACAGGTTTAGAAGCCCTACTTGCACAGCAAAAATTGAGGAGATACCTCTTGTAGTTTTTTCACAATTTCACTTTTTAATTTTGCACTACCCATTGGAAATACATTAAGAGAGCTTAGGCTGCACTGGTTAGAGCATTGTGTGTAAGAGTGAACTCATGCCTGAATTCATGTTTATTTGACAGGAGAAGCCCCTGTATAGTTTAGTTTGCACATTCTTTTACTTCTAAGGTAGAATTATATAGTTTGTCTAAAAGTGCAGTACAGCCTCTGAAACGCAAAATGCACGAATAAAAAAAATAAAATGCTTATAACTTTGGAATAGAAGCAGATAGAACCAAAATTCCAAATGTATTTTGTACAGGTTTAGAAGCCCTACTTGCACAGCAAAAATTGAGGAGATACCTCTTGTAGTTTTTTCACAATTTCACTTTTTAATTTTGCACTACCCATTGGAAATACATTAAGAGAGCTTAGGCTGCACTGGTTAGAGCATTGTGTGTAAGAGTGAACTCATGCCTGAATTCATGTTTATTTGACAGGAGAAGCCCCTGTATAGTTTAGTTTGCACATTCTTTTACTTCTAAGGTAGAATTATATAGTTTGTCTAAAAGTGCAGTACAGCTTCTGAAACGCAAAATGCATGAATAAAAAAAATAAAATGCTTATAACTTTGGAATAGAAGCAGATAGAACCAAAATTCCAAATGTATTTTGTACAGGTTTAGAAGCCCTACTTGCACAGCAAAAATTGAGGAGATACCTCTTGTAGTTTTTTCACAATTTCACTTTTTAATTTTGCACTACCCATTGGAAATACATTAAGAGAGCTTAGGCTGCACTGGTTAGAGCATTGTGTGTAAGAGTGAACTCATGCCTGAATTCATGTTTATTTGACAGGAGAAGCCCCTGTATAGTTTAGTTTGCACATTCTTTTACTTATAACGTAGAATTATATAGTTTGTCTAAAAGTGCAGTACAGCCTCTGAAACGCAAAATGCACGAATAAAAAAAAATGCTTATAACTTTGGAATAGAAGCAGATAGAACCAAAATTCCAAATGTATTTTGTACAGGTTTAGAAGCCCTACTTGCACAGCAAAAATTGAGGAGATACCTCTTGTAGTTTTTTCACAATTTCACTTTTTAATTTTGCACTACCCATTGGAAATACATTAAGAGAGCTTAGGCTGCACTGGTTAGAGCATTGTGTGTAAGAGTGAACTCATGCCTGAATTCATGTTTATTTGACAGGAGAAGCCCCTGTATAGTTTAGTTTGCACATTCTTTTACTTCTAAGGTAGAATTATATAGTTTGTCTAAAAGTGCAGTACAGCCTCTGAAACGCAAAATGCACGAATAAAAAAAATAAAATGCTTATAACTTTGGAATAGAAGCAGATAGAACCAAAATTCCAAATGTATTTTGTACAGGTTTAGAAGCCCTACTTGCACAGCAAAAATTGAGGAGATACCTCTTGTAGTTTTTTCACAATTTCACTTTTTAATTTTGCACTACCCATTGGAAATACATTAAGAGAGCTTAGGCTGCACTGGTTAGAGCATTGTGTGTAAGAGTGAACTCATGCCTGAATTCATGTTTATTTGACAGGAGAAGCCCCTGTATAGTTTAGTTTGCACATTCTTTTACTTCTAAGGTAGAATTATATAGTTTGTCTAAAAGTGCAGTACAGCCTCTGAAACGCAAAATGCACGAATAAAACAAATAAAATGCTTATAACTTTGGAATAGAAGCAGATAGAACCAAAATTCCAAATGTATTTTGTACAGGTTTAGAAGCCCTACTTGCACAGCAAAAATTGAGGAGATACCTCTTGCAGTTTTTTCACAATTTCACTTTTTAATTTTGCACTACCCATTGGGAATGCATTAAGAGAGCTTAGGCTGCACTGGTTAGAGCATTGTGTGTAAGAGTGAACTCATGCCTGAATTCATGTTTATTTGACAGGAGAAGCCCCTGTATAGTTTAGTTTGCACATTCTTTTACTTATAACGTAGAATTATATAGTTTGTCTAAAAGTGCAGTACAGCCTCTGAAACGCAAAATGCACGAATAAAAAAAATAAAATGCTTATAACTTTGGAATAGAAGCAGATAGAACCAAAATTCCAAATGTATTTTGTACAGGTTTAGAAGCCCTACTTGCACAGCAAAAATTGAGGAGATACCTCTTGTAGTTTTTTCACAATTTCACTTTTTAATTTTGCACTACCCATTGGAAATACATTAAGAGAGCTTAGGCTGCACTGGTTAGAGCATTGTGTGTAAGAGTGAACTCATGCCTGAATTCATGTTTATTTGACAGGAGAAGCCCCTGTATAGTTTAGTTTGCACATTCTTTTACTTCTAAGGTAGATTTATATAGTTTGTCTAAAAGTGCAGTACAGCTTCTGAAACGCAAAATGCACGAATAAAAAAAATAATAAAATACTTATAACTTTGGAATAGAAGCAGATAGAACCAAAATTCCAAATGTATTTTGTACAGGTTTAGAAGCCCTACTTGCACAGCAAAAATTGAGGAGATACCTCTTGTAGTTTTTTCACAATTTCACTTTTTAATTTTGCACTACCCATTGGAAATACATTAAGAGAGCTTAGGCTGCACTGGTTAGAGCATTGTGTGTAAGAGTGAACTCATGCCTGAATTCATGTTTATTTGACAGGAGAAGCCCCTGTATAGTTTAGTTTGCACATTCTTTTACTTCTAAGGTAGAATTATATAGTTTGTCTAAAAGTGCAGTACAGCCTCTGAAACGCAAAATGCACGAATAAAAAAATAAAAATGCTTATAACTTTGGAATAGAAGCAGATAGAACCAAAATTCCAAATGTATTTTGTACAGGTTTAGAAGCCCTACTTGCACAGCAAAAATTGAGGAGATACCTCTTGTAGTTTTTTCACAATTTCACTTTTTAATTTTGCACTACCCATTGGAAATACATTAAGAGAGCTTAGGCTGCACTGGTTAGAGCATTGTGTGTAAGAGTGAACTCATGCCTGAATTCATGTTTATTTGACAGGAGAAGCCCCTGTATAGTTTAGTTTGCACATTCTTTTACTTCTAAGGTAGAATTATATAGTTTGTCTAAAAGTGCAGTACAGCCTCTGAAACGCAAAATGCACGAATAAAAAAAATAAAATGCTTATAACTTTGGAATAGAAGCAGATAGAACCAAAATTCCAAATGTATTTTGTACAGGTTTAGAAGCCCTACTTGCACAGCAAAAATTGAGGAGATACCTCTTGTAGTTTTTTCACAATTTCACTTTTTAATTTTGCACTACCCATTGGAAATACATTAAGAGAGCTTAGGCTGCACTGGTTAGAGCATTGTGTGTAAGAGTGAACTCATGCCTGAATTCATGTTTATTTGACAGGAGAAGCCCCTGTATAGTTTAGTTTGCACATTCTTTTACTTCTAACGTAGAATTATATAGTTTGTCTAAAAGTGCAGTACAGCCTCTGAAACGCAAAATGCACGAATAAAAAAAATAAAATGCTTATAACTTTGGAATAGAAGCAGATAGAACCAAAATTCCAAATGTATTTTGTACAGGTTTAGAAGCCCTACTTGCACAGCAAAAATTGAGGAGATACCTCTTGTAGTTTTTTCACAATTTCACTTTTTAATTTTGCACTACCCATTGGAAATACATTAAGAGAGCTTAGGCTGCACTGGTTAGAGCATTGTGTGTAAGAGTGAACTCATGCCTGAATTCATGTTTATTTGACAGGAGAAGCCCCTGTATAGTTTAGTTTGCACATTCTTTTACTTCTAAGGTAGAATTATATAGTTTGTCTAAAAGTGCAGTACAGCCTCTGAAACGCAAAATGCACGAATAAAAAAAATAAAATGCTTATAACTTTGGAATAGAAGCAGATAGAACCAAAATTCCAAATGTATTTTGTACAGGTTTAGAAGCCCTACTTGCACAGCAAAAATTGAGGAGATACCTCTTGTAGTTTTTTCACAATTTCACTTTTTAATTTTGCACTACCCATTGGAAATACATTAAGAGAGCTTAGGCTGCACTGGTTAGAGCATTGTGTGTAAGAGTGAACTCATGCCTGAATTCATGTTTATTTGACAGGAGAAGCCCCTGTATAGTTTAGTTTGCACATTCTTTTACTTCTAAGGTAGATTTATATAGTTTGTCTAAAAGTGCAGTACAGCCTCTGAAACGCAAAATGCACGAATAAAAAAAATAAAATGCTTATAACTTTGGAATAGAAGCAGATAGAACCAAAATTCCAAATGTATTTTGTACAGGTTTAGAAGCCCTACTTGCACAGCAAAAAATGAGGAGATACCTCTTGTAGTTTTTTCACAATTTCACTTTTTAATTTTTCCACTACCCATTGGAAATGCATTAAGAGAGCTTAGGCTGCACTGGTTAGAGCATTGTGTGTAAGAGTGAACTCATGCCTGAATTCATGTTTATTTGACAGGAGAAGCCCCTGTATAGTTTAGTTTGCACATTCTTTTACTTCTAAGGTAGAATTATATAGTTTGTCTAAAAGTGCAGTACAGCCTCTGAAACGCAAAATGCACGAATAAAAAAAATAAAATGCTTATAACTTTGGAATAGAAGCAGATAGAACCAAAATTCCAAATGTATTTTGTACAGGTTTAGAAGCCCTACTTGCACAGCAAAAATTGAGGAGATACCTCTTGTAGTTTTTTCACAATTTCACTTTTTAATTTTGCACTACCCATTGGAAATACATTAAGAGAGCTTAGGCTGCACTGGTTAGAGCATTGTGTGTAAGAGTGAACTCATGCCTGAATTCATGTTTATTTGACAGGAGAAGCCCCTGTATAGTTTAGTTTGCACATTCTTTTACTTCTAAGGTAGATTTATATAGTTTGTCTAAAAGTGCAGTACAGCTTCTGAAACGCAAAATGCACGAATAAAAAAAATAAAATGCTTATAACTTTGGAATAGAAGCAGATAGAACCAAAATTCCAAATGTATTTTGTACAGGTTTAGAAGCCCTACTTGCACAGCAAAAATTGAGGAGATACCTCTTGTAGTTTTTTCACAATTTCACTTTTTAATTTTGCACTACCCATTGGAAATACATTAAGAGAGCTTAGGCTGCACTGGTTAGAGCATTGTGTGTAAGAGTGAACTCATGCCTGAATTCATGTTTATTTGACAGGAGAAGCCCCTGTATAGTTTAGTTTGCACATTCTTTTACTTCTAAGGTAGAATTATATAGTTTGTCTAAAAGTGCAGTACAGCCTCTGAAACGCAAAATGCACGAATAAAAAAAATAAAATGCTTATAACTTTGGAATAGAAGCAGATAGAACCAAAATTCCAAATGTATTTTGTACAGGTTTAGAAGCCCTACTTGCACAGCAAAAATTGAGGAGATACCTCTTGTAGTTTTTTCACAATTTCACTTTTTAATTTTGCACTACCCATTGGAAATACATTAAGAGAGCTTAGGCTGCACTGGTTAGAGCATTGTGTGTAAGAGTGAACTCATGCCTGAATTCATGTTTATTTGACAGGAGAAGCCCCTGTATAGTTTAGTTTGCACATTCTTTTACTTCTAAGGTAGAATTATATAGTTTGTCTAAAAGTGCAGTACAGCCTCTGAAACGCAAAATGCACGAATAAAAAAAATAAAATGCTTATAACTTTGGAATAGAAGCAGATAGAACCAAAATTCCAAATGTATTTTGTACAGGTTTAGAAGCCCTACTTGCACAGCAAAAATTGAGGAGATACCTCTTGTAGTTTTTTCACAATTTCACTTTTTAATTTTGCACTACCCATTGGAAATACATTAAGAGAGCTTAGGCTGCACTGGTTAGAGCATTGTGTGTAAGAGTGAACTCATGCCTGAATTCATGTTTATTTGACAGGAGAAGCCCCTGTATAGTTTAGTTTGCACATTCTTTTACTTCTAAGGTAGAATTATATAGTTTGTCTAAAAGTGCAGTACAGCCTCTGAAACGCAAAATGCACGAATAAAAAAAATAAAATGCTTATAACTTTGGAATAGAAGCAGATAGAACCAAAATTCCAAATGTATTTTGTACAGGTTTAGAAGCCCTACTTGCACAGCAAAAATTGAGGAGATACCTCTTGTAGTTTTTTCACAATTTCACTTTTTAATTTTGCACTACCCATTGGAAATACATTAAGAGAGCTTAGGCTGCACTGGTTAGAGCATTGTGTGTAAGAGTGAACTCATGCCTGAATTCATGTTTATTTGACAGGAGAAGCCCCTGTATAGTTTAGTTTGCACATTCTTTTACTTCTAAGGTAGATTTATATAGTTTGTCTAAAAGTGCAGTACAGCTTCTGAAACGCAAAATGCACGAATAAAAAAAATAAAATGCTTATAACTTTGGAATAGAAGCAGATAGAACCAAAATTCCAAATGTATTTTGTACAGGTTTAGAAGCCCTACTTGCACAGCAAAAATTGAGGAGATACCTCTTGTAGTTTTTTCACAATTTCACTTTTTAATTTTGCACTACCCATTGGAAATACATTAAGAGACCTTAGGCTGCACTGGTTAGAGCATTGTGTGTAAGAGTGAACTCATGCCTGAATTCATGTTTATTTGACAGGAGAAGCCCCTGTATAGTTTAGTTTGCACATTCTTTTACTTCTAAGGTAGAATTATATAGTTTGTCTAAAAGTGCAGTACAGCTTCTGAAACGCAAAATGCATGAATAAAAAAAATAATTAAATGCTTATAACTTTGGAATAGAAGCAGATAGAACCAAAATTACAAATGTATTTTGTACAGGTTTAGAAGCCCTACTAGCACAGCAAAAATTGAGGAGATACCTCTTGTAGTTTTTTCACAATTTCACTTTTTAATTTTGCACTACCCATTGGAAATACATTAAGAGAGCTTAGGCTGCACTGGTTAGAGCATTGTGTGTAAGAGTGAACTCATGCCTGAATTCATGTTTATTTGACAGGAGAAGCCCCTGTATAGTTTAGTTTGCACATTCTTTTACTTCTAAGGTAGAATTATATAGTTTGTCTAAAAGTGCAGTACAGCCTCTGAAACGCAAAATGCACGAATAAAAAAAATAAAATGCTTATAACTTTGGAATAGAAGCAGATAGAACCAAAATTCCAAATGTATTTTGTACAGGTTTAGAAGCCCTACTTGCACAGCAAAAATTGAGGAGATACCTCTTGTAGTTTTTTCACAATTTCACTTTTTAATTTTGCACTACCCATTGGAAATACATTAAGAGAGCTTAGGCTGCACTGGTTAGAGCATTGTGTGTAAGAGTGAACTCATGCCTGAATTCATGTTTATTTGACAGGAGAAGCCCCTGTATAGTTTAGTTTGCACATTCTTTTACTTCTAAGGTAGAATTATATAGTTTGTCTAAAAGTGCAGTACAGCTTCTGAAACGCAAAATGCATGAATAAAAAAAATAAAATGCTTATAACTTTGGAATAGAAGCAGATAGAACCAAAATTCCAAATGTATTTTGTACAGGTTTAGAAGCCCTACTTGCACAGCAAAAATTGAGGAGATACCTCTTGTAGTTTTTTCACAATTTCACTTTTTAATTTTGCACTACCCATTGGAAATACATTAAGAGAGCTTAGGCTGCACTGGTTAGAGCATTGTGTGTAAGAGTGAACTCATGCCTGAATTCATGTTTATTTGACAGGAGAAGCCCCTGTATAGTTTAGTTTGCACATTCTTTTACTTCTAAGGTAGAATTATATAGTTTGTCTAAAAGTGCAGTACAGCCTCTGAAACGCAAAATGCACGAATAAAAAAAATAAAATGCTTATAACTTTGGAATAGAAGCAGATAGAACCAAAATTCCAAATGTATTTTGTACAGGTTTAGAAGCCCTACTTGCACAGCAAAAATTGAGGAGATACCTCTTGTAGTTTTTTCACAATTTCACTTTTTAATTTTGCACTACCCATTGGAAATACATTAAGAGAGCTTAGGCTGCACTGGTTAGAGCATTGTGTGTAAGAGTGAACTCATGCCTGAATTCATGTTTATTTGACAGGAGAAGCCCCTGTATAGTTTAGTTTGCACATTCTTTTACTTCTAAGGTAGAATTATATAGTTTGTCTAAAAGTGCAGTACAGCCTCTGAAACGCAAAATGCACGAATAAAAAAAATAAAATGCTTATAACTTTGGAATAGAAGCAGATAGAACCAAAATTCCAAATGTATTTTGTACAGGTTTAGAAGCCCTACTTGCACAGCAAAAATTGAGGAGATACCTCTTGTAGTTTTTTCACAATTTCACTTTTTAATTTTGCACTACCCATTGGAAATACATTAAGAGAGCTTAGGCTGCACTGGTTAGAGCATTGTGTGTAAGAGTGAACTCATGCCTGAATTCATGTTTATTTGACAGGAGAAGCCCCTGTATAGTTTAGTTTGCACATTCTTTTACTTCTAAGGTAGAATTATATAGTTTGTCTAAAAGTGCAGTACAGCCTCTGAAACGCAAAATGCACGAATAAAAAAAATAAAATGCTTATAACTTTGGAATAGAAGCAGATAGAACCAAAATTCCAAATGTATTTTGTACAGGTTTAGAAGCCCTACTTGCACAGCAAAAATTGAGGAGATACCTCTTGTAGTTTTTTCACAATTTCACTTTTTAATTTTGCACTACCCATTGGAAATACATTAAGAGAGCTTAGGCTGCACTGGTTAGAGCATTGTGTGTAAGAGTGAACTCATGCCTGAATTCATGTTTATTTGACAGGAGAAGCCCCTGTATAGTTTAGTTTGCACATTCTTTTACTTCTAAGGTAGAATTATATAGTTTGTCTAAAAGTGCAGTACAGCTTCTGAAACGCAAAATGCACGAATAAAAAAAATAAAATGCTTATAACTTTGGAATAGAAGCAGATAGAACCAAAATTCCAAATGTATTTTGTACAGGTTTAGAAGCCCTACTTGCACAGCAAAAATTGAGGAGATACCTCTTGTAGTTTTTTCACAATTTCACTTTTTAATTTTGCACTACCCATTGGAAATGCATTAAGAGAGCTTAGGCTGCACTGGTTAGAGCATTGTGTGAAAGAGTGAACTCATGCCTGAATTCATGTTTATTTGACAGGAGAAGCCCCTGTATAGTTTATTTTGCACATTATTTTACTTATAACGTAGAATTATATAGTTTATCTAAAAGTGCAGTACAGCCTCTGAAACGCAAAATGCACGAATAAAAAAAATAAAATGCTTATAACTTTGGAATAGAAGCAGATAGAACCAAAATTCCAAATGTATTTTGTACAGGTTTAGAAGCCCTACTTGCACAGCAAAAATTGAGGAGATACCTCTTGTAGTTTTTTCACAATTTCACTTTTTAATTTTGCACTACCCATTGGAAATACATTAAGAGACCTTAGGCTGCACTGGTTAGAGCATTGTGTGTAAGAGTGAACTCATGCCTGAATTCATGTTTATTTGACAGGAGAAGCCCCTGTATAGTTTAGTTTGCACATTCTTTTACTTCTAAGGTAGAATTATATAGTTTGTCTAAAAGTGCAGTACAGCTTCTGAAACGCAAAATGCATGAATAAAAAAAATAATTAAATGCTTATAACTTTGGAATAGAAGCAGATAGAACCAAAATTACAAATGTATTTTGTACAGGTTTAGAAGCCCTACTAGCACAGCAAAAATTGAGGAGATACCTCTTGTAGTTTTTTCACAATTTCACTTTTTAATTTTGCACTACCCATTGGAAATACATTAAGAGAGCTTAGGCTGCACTGGTTAGAGCATTGTGTGTAAGAGTGAACTCATGCCTGAATTCATGTTTATTTGACAGGAGAAGCCCCTGTATAGTTTAGTTTGCACATTCTTTTACTTCTAAGGTAGAATTATATAGTTTGTCTAAAAGTGCAGTACAGCCTCTGAAACGCAAAATGCACGAATAAAAAAAATAAAATGCTTATAACTTTGGAATAGAAGCAGATAGAACCAAAATTCCAAATGTATTTTGTACAGGTTTAGAAGCCCTACTTGCACAGCAAAAATTGAGGAGATACCTCTTGTAGTTTTTTCACAATTTCACTTTTTAATTTTGCACTACCCATTGGAAATACATTAAGAGAGCTTAGGCTGCACTGGTTAGAGCATTGTGTGTAAGAGTGAACTCATGCCTGAATTCATGTTTATTTGACAGGAGAAGCCCCTGTATAGTTTATTTTGCACATTCTTTTACTTATAACGTAGAATTATATAGTTTGTCTAAAAGTGCAGTACAGCCTCTGAAACGCAAAATGCACGAATAAAAAAAATAAAATGCTTATAACTTTGGAATAGAAGCAGATAGAACCAAAATTCCAAATGTATTTTGTACAGGTTTAGAAGCCCTACTTGCACAGCAAAAATTGAGGAGATACCTCTTGTAGTTTTTTCACAATTTCACTTTTTAATTTTGCACTACCCATTGGAAATACATTAAGAGAGCTTAGGCTGCACTGGTTAGAGCATTGTGTGTAAGAGTGAACTCATGCCTGAATTCATGTTTATTTGACAGGAGAAGCCCCTGTATAGTTTAGTTTGCACATTCTTTTACTTCTAAGGTAGATTTATATAGTTTGTCTAAAAGTGCAGTACAGCTTCTGAAATGCAAAATGCACGAATAAAAAAATAAATAAAATGCTTATAACTTTGGAATAGAAGCAGATAGAACCAAAATTCCAAATGTATTTTGTACAGGTTTAGAAGCCCTACTTGCACAGCAAAAATTGAGGAGATACCTCTTGTAGTTTTTTCACAATTTCACTTTTTAATTTTGCACTACCCATTGGAAATACATTAAGAGAGCTTAGGCTGCACTGGTTAGAGCATTGTGTGTAAGAGTGAACTCATGCCTGAATTCATGTTTATTTGACAGGAGAAGCCCCTGTATAGTTTAGTTTGCACATTCTTTTACTTCTAAGGTAGAATTATATAGTTTGTCTAAAAGTGCAGTACAGCCTCTGAAACGCAAAATGCACGAATACAAAAAAATAAAATGCTTATAACTTTGGAATAGAAGCAGATAGAACCAAAATTCCAAATGTATTTTGTACAGGTTTAGAAGCCCTACTTGCACAGCAAAAATTGAGGAGATACCTCTTGTAGTTTTTTCACAATTTCACTTTTTAATTTTGCACTACCCATTGGAAATACATTAAGAGAGCTTAGGCTGCACTGGTTAGAGCATTGTGTGTAAGAGTGAACTCATGCCTGAATTCATGTTTATTTGACAGGAGAAGCCCCTGTATAGTTTAGTTTGCACATTCTTTTACTTCTAAGGTAGAATTATATAGTTTGTCTAAAAGTGCAGTACAGCTTCTGAAACGCAAAATGCATGAATAAAAAAAATAAAATGCTTATAACTTTGGAATAGAAGCAGATAGAACCAAAATTCCAAATGTATTTTGTACAGGTTTAGAAGCCCTACTTGCACAGCAAAAATTGAGGAGATACCTCTTGTAGTTTTTTCACAATTTCACTTTTTAATTTTGCACTACCCATTGGAAATACATTAAGAGAGCTTAGGCTGCACTGGTTAGAGCATTGTGTGTAAGAGTGAACTCATGCCTGAATTCATGTTTATTTGACAGGAGAAGCCCCTGTATAGTTTAGTTTGCACATTCTTTTACTTCTAAGGTAGAATTATATAGTTTGTCTAAAAGTGCAGTACAGCCTCTGAAACGCAAAATGCACGAATAAAAAAAATAAAATGCTTATAACTTTGGAATAGAAGCAGATAGAACCAAAATTCCAAATGTATTTTGTACAGGTTTAGAAGCCCTACTTGCACAGCAAAAATTGAGGAGATACCTCTTGTAGTTTTTTCACAATTTCACTTTTTAATTTTGCACTACCCATTGGAAATACATTAAGAGAGCTTAGGCTGCACTGGTTAGAGCATTGTGTGTAAGAGTGAACTCATGCCTGAATTCATGTTTATTTGACAGGAGAAGCCCCTGTATAGTTTAGTTTGCACATTCTTTTACTTCTAAGGTAGAATTATATAGTTTGTCTAAAAGTGCAGTACAGCCTCTGAAACGCAAAATGCACGAATAAAAAAAATAAAATGCTTATAACTTTGGAATAGAAGCAGATAGAACCAAAATTCCAAATGTATTTTGTACAGGTTTAGAAGCCCTACTTGCACAGCAAAAATTGAGGAGATACCTCTTGTAGTTTTTTCACAATTTCACTTTTTAATTTTGCACTACCCATTGGAAATACATTAAGAGAGCTTAGGCTGCACTGGTTAGAGCATTGTGTGTAAGAGTGAACTCATGCCTGAATTCATGTTTATTTGACAGGAGAAGCCCCTGTATAGTTTAGTTTGCACATTCTTTTACTTCTAAGGTAGATTTATATAGTTTGTCTAAAAGTGCAGTACAGCTTCTGAAACGCAAAATGCACGAATAAAAAAAAATGCTTATAACTTTGGAATAGAAGCAGATAGAACCAAAATTCCAAATGTATTTTGTACAGGTTTAGAAGCCCTACTTGCACAGCAAAAATTGAGGAGATACCTCTTGTAGTTTTTTCACAATTTCACTTTTTAATTTTGCACTACCCATTGGAAATGCATTAAGAGAGCTTAGGCTGCACTGGTTAGAGCATTGTGTGTAAGAGTGAACTCATGCCTGAATTCATGTTTATTTGACAGGAGAAGCCCCTGTATAGTTTAGTTTGCACATTCTTTTACTTCTAAGGTAGAATTATATAGTTTGTCTAAAAGTGCAGTACAGCTTCTGAAACGCAAAATGCACGAATAAAAAAAATAAAATGCTTATAACTTTGGAATAGAAGCAGATAGAACCAAAATTCCAAATGTATTTTGTACAGGTTTAGAAGCCCTACTTGCACAGCAAAAATTGAGGAGATACCTCTTGTAGTTTTTTCACAATTTCACTTTTTAATTTTGCACTACCCATTGGAAATGCATTAAGAGAGCTTAGGCTGCACTGGTTAGAGCATTGTGTGTAAGAGTGAACTCATGCCTGAATTCATGTTTATTTAACAGGAGAAGCCCCTGTATAGTTTAGTTTGCACATTCTTTTACTTCTAAGGTAGAATTATATAGTTTGTCTAAAAGTGCAGTACAGCCTCTGAAACGCAAAATGCACGAATAAAACAAATAAAATGCTTATAACTTTGGAATAGAAGCAGATAGAACCAAAATTCCAAATGTATTTTGTACAGGTTTAGAAGCCCTACTTGCACAGCAAAAATTGAGGAGATACCTCTTGTAGTTTTTTCACAATTTCACTTTTTAATTTTGCACTACCCATTGGAAATACATTAAGAGAGCTTAGGCTGCACTGGTTAGAGCATTGTGTGTAAGAGTGAACTCATGCCTGAATTCATGTTTATTTGACAGGAGAAGCCCCTGTATAGTTTAGTTTGCACATTCTTTTACTTCTAAGGTAGAATTATATAGTTTGTCTAAAAGTGCAGTACAGCCTCTGAAACGCAAAATGCACGAATAAAAAAAATAAAATGCTTATAACTTTGGAATAGAAGCAGATAGAACCAAAATTCCAAATGTATTTTGTACAGGTTTAGAAGCCCTACTTGCACAGCAAAAATTGAGGAGATACCTCTTGTAGTTTTTTCACAATTTCACTTTTTAATTTTGCACTACCCATTGGAAATACATTAAGAGAGCTTAGGCTGCACTGGTTAGAGCATTGTGTGTAAGAGTGAACTCATGCCTGAATTCATGTTTATTTGACAGGAGAAGCCCCTGTATAGTTTAGTTTGCACATTCTTTTACTTCTAAGGTAGAATTATATAGTTTGTCTAAAAGTGCAGTACAGCCTCTGAAACGCAAAATGCACGAATAAAAAAAATAAAATGCTTATAACTTTGGAATAGAAGCAGATAGAACCAAAATTCCAAATGTATTTTGTACAGGTTTAGAAGCCCTACTTGCACAGCAAAAATTGAGGAGATACCTCTTGTAGTTTTTTCACAATTTCACTTTTTAATTTTGCACTACCCATTGGAAATACATTAAGAGAGCTTAGGCTGCACTGGTTAGAGCATTGTGTGTAAGAGTGAACTCATGCCTGAATTCATGTTTATTTGACAGGAGAAGCCCCTGTATAGTTTAGTTTGCACATTCTTTTACTTCTAAGGTAGATTTATATAGTTTGTCTAAAAGTGCAGTACAGCTTCTGAAACGCAAAATGCACGAATAAAAAAAATAAAATGCTTATAACTTTGGAATAGAAGCAGATAGAACCAAAATTCCAAATGTATTTTGTACAGGTTTAGAAGCCCTACTTGCACAGCAAAAATTGAGGAGATACCTCTTGTAGTTTTTTCACAATTTCACTTTTTAATTTTGCACTACCCATTGGAAATACATTAAGAGAGCTTAGGCTGCACTGGTTAGAGCATTGTGTGTAAGAGTGAACTCATGCCTGAATTCATGTTTATTTGACAGGAGAAGCCCCTGTATAGTTTAGTTTGCACATTCTTTTACTTCTAAGGTAGATTTATATAGTTTGTCTAAAAGTGCAGTACAGCTTCTGAAACGCAAAATGCACGAATAAAAAAAATAAAATGCTTATAACTTTGGAATAGAAGCAGATAGAACCAAAATTCCAAATGTATTTTGTACAGGTTTAGAAGCCCTACTTGCACAGCAAAAATTGAGGAGATACCTCTTGTAGTTTTTTCACAATTTCACTTTTTAATTTTGCACTACCCATTGGAAATACATTAAGAGAGCTTAGGCTGCACTGGTTAGAGCATTGTGTGTAAGAGTGAACTCATGCCTGAATTCATGTTTATTTGACAGGAGAAGCCCCTGTATAGTTTAGTTTGCACATTCTTTTACTTCTAAGGTAGAATTATATAGTTTGTCTAAAAGTGCAGTACAGCCTCTGAAACGCAAAATGCACGAATAAAAAAAATAAAATGCTTATAACTTTGGAATAGAAGCAGATAGAACCAAAATTCCAAATGTATTTTGTACAGGTTTAGAAGCCCTACTTGCACAGCAAAAATTGAGGAGATACCTCTTGTAGTTTTTTCACAATTTCACTTTTTAATTTTGCACTACCCATTGGAAATACATTAAGAGAGCTTAGGCTGCACTGGTTAGAGCATTGTGTGTAAGAGTGAACTCATGCCTGAATTCATGTTTATTTGACAGGAGAAGCCCCTGTATAGTTTAGTTTGCACATTCTTTTACTTCTAAGGTAGATTTATATAGTTTGTCTAAAAGTGCAGTACAGCTTCTGAAACGCAAAATGCACGAATAAAAAAAATAAAATGCTTATAACTTTGGAATAGAAGCAGATAGAACCAA
The DNA here is from genome assembly GCA_036785185.1 of Paratrypauchen microcephalus. NCBI lineage: Eukaryota > Metazoa > Chordata > Actinopteri > Gobiiformes > Gobiidae > Paratrypauchen > Paratrypauchen microcephalus. The sequence goes on from JAVJIX010000060.1 coordinate 29,929, forward strand.
AATTCCAAATGTATTTTGTACAGGTTTAGAAGCCCTACTTGCACAGCAAAAATTGAGGAGATACCTCTTGTAGTTTTTTCACAATTTCACTTTTTAATTTTGCACTACCCATTGGAAATACATTAAGAGAGCTTAGGCTGCACTGGTTAGAGCATTGTGTGTAAGAGTGAACTCATGCCTGAATTCATGTTTATTTGACAGGAGAAGCCCCTGTATAGTTTAGTTTGCACATTCTTTTACTTCTAAGGTAGATTTATATAGTTTGTCTAAAAGTGCAGTACAGCTTCTGAAACGCAAAATGCACGAATAAAAAAAATAAAATGCTTATAACTTTGGAATAGAAGCAGATAGAACCAAAATTCCAAATGTATTTTGTACAGGTTTAGAAGCCCTACTTGCACAGCAAAAATTGAGGAGATACCTCTTGTAGTTTTTTCACAATTTCACTTTTTAATTTTGCACTACCCATTGGAAATACATTAAGAGAGCTTAGGCTGCACTGGTTAGAGCATTGTGTGTAAGAGTGAACTCATGCCTGAATTCATGTTTATTTGACAGGAGAAGCCCCTGTATAGTTTAGTTTGCACATTCTTTTACTTCTAAGGTAGAATTATATAGTTTGTCTAAAAGTGCAGTACAGCTTCTGAAACGCAAAATGCATGAATAAAAAAAATAAAATGCTTATAACTTTGGAATAGAAGCAGATAGAACCAAAATTCCAAATGTATTTTGTACAGGTTTAGAAGCCCTACTTGCACAGCAAAAAATGAGGAGATACCTCTTGTAGTTTTTTCACAATTTCACTTTTTAATTTTTCCACTACCCATTGGAAATGCATTAAGAGAGCTTAGGCTGCACTGGTTAGAGCATTGTGTGTAAGAGTGAACTCATGCCTGAATTCATGTTTATTTGACAGGAGAAGCCCCTGTATAGTTTAGTTTGCACATTCTTTTACTTCTAAGGTAGAATTATATAGTTTGTCTAAAAGTGCAGTACAGCTTCTGAAACGCAAAATGCATGAATAAAAAAAATAATTAAATGCTTATAACTTTGGAATAGAAGCAGATAGAACCAAAATTCCAAATGTATTTTGTACAGGTTTAGAAGCCCTACTTGCACAGCAAAAATTGAGGAGATACCTCTTGTAGTTTTTTAACAATTTCACTTTTTAATTTTTCCACTACCCATTGGAAATGTATTAAGAGAGCTTAGGCTGCACTGGTTAGAGCATTGTGTGTAAGAGTGAACTCATGCCTGAATTCATGTTTATTTAACAGGAGAAGCCCCTGTATAGTTTAGTTTGCACATTCTTTTACTTCTAAGGTAGAATTATATAGTTTGTCTAAAAGTGCAGTACAGCCTCTGAAACGCAAAATGCACGAATAAAACAAATAAAATGCTTATAACTTTGGAATAGAAGCAGATAGAACCAAAATTCCAAATGTATTTTGTACAGGTTTAGAAGCCCTACTTGCACAGCAAAAATTGAGGAGATACCTCTTGTAGTTTTTTCACAATTTCACTTTTTAATTTTGCACTACCCATTGGAAATACATTAAGAGAGCTTAGGCTGCACTGGTTAGAGCATTGTGTGTAAGAGTGAACTCATGCCTGAATTCATGTTTATTTGACAGGAGAAGCCCCTGTATAGTTTAGTTTGCACATTCTTTTACTTCTAAGGTAGATTTATATAGTTTGTCTAAAAGTGCAGTACAGCTTCTGAAACGCAAAATGCACGAATAAAAAAAAATGCTTATAACTTTGGAATAGAAGCAGATAGAACCAAAATTCCAAATGTATTTTGTACAGGTTTAGAAGCCCTACTTGCACAGCAAAAAATGAGGAGATACCTCTTGTAGTTTTTTCACAATTTCACTTTTTAATTTTTCCACTACCCATTGGAAATGCATTAAGAGAGCTTAGGCTGCACTGGTTAGAGCATTGTGTGTAAGAGTGAACTCATGCCTGAATTCATGTTTATTTGACAGGAGAAGCCCCTGTATAGTTTAGTTTGCACATTCTTTTACTTCTAAGGTAGAATTATATAGTTTGTCTAAAAGTGCAGTACAGCCTCTGAAACGCAAAATGCACGAATAAAAAAAAAAAATGCTTATAACTTTGGAATAGAAGCAGATAGAACCAAAATTCCAAATGTATTTTGTACAGCTTTTGAAGCCCCACTTGCACAGCAAGAATTGAGGAGATACCTCTTGTAGTTTTTTCACAATTTCACTTTTTAATTTTTCCACTACCCATTGGAAATACATTAAGAGAGCTTAGGCTGCACTAGTTAGAGCATTGTGTGTAAGAGTGAACTCATGCCTGAATTCATGTTTATTTGACAGGAGAAGACCCTGTATAATTTAGTTTGCACATTATTTTACTTCTAAGGTAGATTTATATAGTTTGTCTAAAAGTGCAGTACAGCTTCTGAAACGCAAAATGCATGAATAAAAATAAATAAAATGCTTATAACTTTGGAATAGAAGCAGATAGAACCAAGATTCCAAATGCATTTTGTACAGGCTTAGAAATCCTACTTGCACAGCAAAAATTGAGGTGATACCTCTTGTAGTTTTTTTCACAATTTCACTTTTTAATGTATTATGTAGTTGGTCTAAAAGTGCAGTACAGCCTCTGAAAAGCAAAATGCACGAATAAAAAAAAATACTACAAGAGGTATCACCTCAATTTTTGCTGTGCAAGTAGGGCTTCTAAACCTCTACAAAATACATTTGGAATCTTGGTTCTATCTGCTTCTATTCCAAAGTTATAAGCATTTTATTTTTTTAAGCGTGCATTTTGCGTTTCAGAGGCCGTACTGCACTTTTAGACCAACTATATAATCCTACCTTAGAAGTAAAAGAATGTGCAAACTACTCTATGTAGGGGCTTCTCCTGTCAAATAGACATGAATTCAGGCATGAGTTCACTTTTAAACACAATGCTCTAATCAATGTAGTCTCAGCTCTCTTAATGGATTTCCAATGGGTAGTGAAAAATTAAAAAGTGAAATTGTGAATAAACTACAAAAGGTATAACCTCAATTTTTGCTGTGCAAGTAGGGCTTCTAAACCTGTACAAAATGCATTTGGAATCTTGCTTCTATATGCTTCTATTCCAAAGTTATAAGCATTTTATTTTTTTATGTGTGCATTTTGCATTTCAGAGGCTGTACTGCACTTTTAGACCAACTGTATAATCCTACCTTAGAAGTAAAAGAATGTGCAAACTACACTATGTAGGGGCTTCTCCTGTCAAATAGACATGAATTCAGGCATGAGTTCACTTTTAAACACAATGCTCTAGCCCAGGGGTCGGCAACCTTTCCACTCAAAGAGCCATTTGGACCCGTTTCACACAGTAAAGAAAACACTGGGAGCCGCAAAACCCTTTTGAAATTTAAAATGAAATAACACTGCATATAATGGCTTTTTTAAACCTTTGTGACATAGAATTACATTTTGAATATGAACGAATTAAAATAAAATACATTTTAATTAAATACAGTGGTCCCTCGCTGTTCCGCTGATTTTTTTTTTACAGTGTATCAACACGTATTGTGTTCTGCATCCTGATTGGCTAAAGGACTGTAGACCTTTGTCTTTGTCAGTCATTCTCCTCCGTGTCTCCTGTACAGAATGTGTTCAGTTTGCCAAATTTATTTAAATGTTCGATCACGAGCAGTGTGACTCTGAAGACTGAGCAGTCTGGCATTTGAGCACATGCCAGAAGGGCCGATGCCGTGCTCTATTACGGATTTGACCGTGCGCACACTTCTCCGGGTGGTCAATGCGCATCGGGAAGTAGCGGCAATGTTTGCGCATAAAGAACTGGTAGAACCTGGAGTCCAGGCGACGGAACCAGTCCTGAGAGCGCACGGATGCGTTCTCACTACAGTTCTGTGTTTGGTGCTGTTGGCATAAAGGATACTTTAATTCCATTTGTTACTCGTTTGATACCAGTGTTTACCTTAATTGTCCTAAAACCAGTATCCTGTGCCTTCCCAGATTCGTTATGTTGATGAAGCAGATGACCGAAAGCTTAGAATGTTGAACAAAACTTTTATTTACCCTGACAGAGGAGTCTAATTACGAAGCGCCCGATTCCTATCTGTCCCTAGGTGGTACAGACAGAGAATAGTGCATTTCCCTAAAATTCTAACATTTATAATCTGTGTTTTAGAACAAAGAGGAGAGGTGGGGCTTGAGATGTCTTCCCCCCTTCTGGAGACAAACTGGAAAGGAGTGTTGATGTAGATTTCTTATCAGTCTCTTCTCATGCCCTCTCATGACCTTTTCTCTCCAGACCCCCCCTATAACTCAAGGCAGAGTGGTTGCACAAACAGAAAACACAATACATCTTCTAACTCCTCCATATCTGTAGGCATTTTTTTATTTTCTACAATTCCCCCTTCTGTCGGTCACCTAAAGTGGTCGACATAAAATCTCTAAACTAAATGTAAAAATATAAGTCAGCAAAAAATATAAAACCTTAAAAAGTAAACTGTATATATGTAAATATAAAAGAGAGGAGGAACAGGCGGCGGTGAGAGCGGCAGAAAGCAGCGGTGAAGCGACTGAACATCAAGCCCGAGATGAGAGACGCTCTAATAGACTTTACCCATCAAAAAGTACAATATTTACCTGATTCCTCCGGTAGAAAGTCCCTCAGGTGTTTCAGTTGTGGATTTCAGAGTGTTCTGCGCATGCGTGAGCCGGCTGTCATGTGCGGTAAAGGAACACCACTTGGACAAACAAAAAGTCAATTACAGAAATACAAAACAATAGCCCGCATGTACAAAATAGACTTTTAAAATGATCAAATAAAGGATACAAAGTTTTATGAAGACTTTGATTTTACCTGAGCTGAGACAAAGACAAATATTTGTTAAAACTTAAATAATAATTTCCCCCAAAATATTCTTGTATATAAAATACACTAAAACATAATGTAGGACAGATGAGTATGTAGGCTACTCAACAGGGCTCTCAAGTCTCACGCTTTGAGAGTGTGACACACGCGATTCGATATGTTCACACGCTCACACGCCACACATGGTATTTCTCACGCTGAAATTTTTTTAAGCAATTCAAAACTGTAGCCACTGTTCACAGCGCTTCTGTGCCCAGAAAAGTTAATGCAGGCACCGCGTGTTTTCAGCGAAAAAAAGTCACTCACACACCAGTACTCGAGTTGAGCGATCAGCTGTGAGGCCGATCGCTCACAGCTGATCGGCCTGTTCGCCGAGCCGCGTGAATGTTTACACGGCATTTCCAAAAGAAGAAGAATCCTTAACTTGCTACGTTAATGCTACGTAAGAAGGAACTCTCGTCTCGGGACACAGGATAAGTTCAGGATATGTCCTTTTCTCCGGAGCTCCGGATTATTAAAGACCGTGACACGTGCATCATGGATACGAGTGACTGCGTTTTTATAGGTGAGTCATATCAGATTATTTCTGCATCTATTTCGGCACTAAACCAGAACTAAACCAGGACTAAACCAAAACTAAACCAGGACTAAACCAGAACTAAACCAGGACTAAACCAGAACTAAACCAGGACTAAACCAAGACTAAACTAGGTCTGAACCAGAACTAAACCAGGACTAGACCAGGACTAAACCAGGACCTAGCCAGGACTAAACCAGAACTAAACCAGGACTAAACCAGGACTAAACCAGGACTAAACCAAGACTAAACCAGGTCTAAACCGGGTCTAAACCAGGATTCAACTGGGACTAAACCAGGATTAAACCAAGACTAAACCAGGTCTAAACCAGGAATAAACCGGGACTAACCTGGCACTAAACCAGTGCTTCTCAAATAGTGGGGCGGGCCCCCCTGGGGGGGCGCGATGTGATGCCAGGGGGGGCGCGTGTGACCCTGGGAGACATGCTTTTTTGCCGTACTGTACTAGAACTAAGTGTAATTGCACATCAACAACAGTAGTTGGCAGTGGCGCTCTCGTTGTCGCTCTGGGGCAGGGGTCGGCAACCTTAAATACACGATATATGCACAGAACAGACTCACCATCAGCAGAACATCCTCTGTCACAGAAAAAACACGTATATTCCACTGAGTCGTGTTCTTTTGTCCGACAGAAGCTGACGCATCAGCGGCACAAGGAGAGAGCTTTTTTTTTTAAGCGCTTTTAGTTTATGCAGTGTAGTTTTATGTTTCGTTTCTGTAAAATGTAAACAAATGTGCATAAAGCTGCATTAAAAACACGTCAATATTTGAGTCCTCAGTGCAAAAAGTCAGTGCAGAGTGCAGTCTTTGTTGGAAGTTTCTTTCTTTTTTTGTTTTAAATGTTAATAAAAGGATACAATGTTATGCAGAGGTGTACTAATAACATTTTTGTAGACTAATAATACTATTTATAGTCGCGCACAGGGAGGGGAGCATAAAATGTTTTCTTCTTCTTAGGGGGGGCGTCGCAGAAAATAATTGAGAAGCACTGCACTAAACCAGGACTAAACCAGGTCTAAACCAGGACTAAACCAGGACTAAACCAAGACTAAACCAGATCTAAACCGGGTCTAAACCAGGACTAAACCGGGACTAAACCAGGACTTAACCAAAACTAAACCAGGTCTAAACCAAGACTAAGCCAGGACTAAACCAGGTCTAAACCAGGACTAAGCCAAGACTAAACCAGATCTAAACCAGGTCTAAACCAGGACTAAACCGGGACTAAACCAGGACTAAACCAGGACTTAACCAAAACTAAACCAGGTCTAAACCAAGACTAAGCCAGGACTAAACCAGGTCTAAACCAGGACTAAGCCAAGACTAAACCAGATCTAAACTGGGTCTAAACCAGCACTAAACCAGGTCTAAACTAGGACTAAACCAGGTCTAAACGGACTAAGCCAAGACTAAACCAAGACTGTGTGTGATAACATATTATCCTGTGCATATGGACTTTTAGTTATAAAAGCATTTCCATATTAACAAAGTACCTTCTAATTCTGCCGTGCCCTTCCACCATCCCCCTGGTTTCATTTTATAACTCGACTACTGCTCGCACCCCCCCCCCCCCCCCCCCCGCTCCTCAGGAAAAAATGTCACACACAACCCCCCACCCACCCGGTCCTCGGGAAAATGACCTACACTGCTGCTGACACAAAGGTGTGACCTTTGCTCCTAACAGTAAAACTTAGGCAAACAGTCTTCATTTATTTCAGAGTCAGTAGTGCTTCACAGTACGTTTATTAGACAGTTACCTTCATATGCAGAAGGGCCATGATCATAAAGAAATTAAATGATTTTGAAGACCCACTGCAACCACTGATTCTACATTTTAAAGGGGCACCGTGTAAATTTTCTTGTCCAAATGTTATAGGTCCATGTGTGTGCAGCATTCAGATGAACATGGATAGGAACTGCACATTTGCTCTTAGACTTTATTGATCAATAAGGGAAAATATTTGGATATATTAGCTCAATACAATATAATAACATAACTGTGGGGAAGCTGGCCAATGTGGTCTTAAGTAGAAGGCAGGCTCTAACAATGTTTCATTTGTCCCAAAGATTTATTACAAAATTTCACTGTGGCATTCATGGCAATCAAAAATAATACATATTTACAATAAATAACTGTGCATACTCAGGCTAAGCAACAGAAATAAACGAAACTAAGAAAAACCCAGGTGTACCCATTTACACTGATGAGACTCCCTGAAAGCCTGAGATGACCTGCTTTATAGTTACCCCCACAGGAAGCTCCTCCCTCCAGGTAAGTCCACAATCTCATCAGAATGGATATAAGGGAACTTTACTTTGATCTAAGTTACCCTGTCGATTTACTTAAAGGGCCCAAGTCCCCCTTTAAATGAAATCTATAAACATAACATATAAACATAATCTATAAACACTAACCTCAAAATTCCATATACAAAATTTAACAAACAAATTGAACTGACGCAACCCCCCCAGAGGCTATAAATATGTCCGTCTCAGGCCATGCCCCCTCTTTTGTCTCCAGACCATGTGGAGTAACAGGTAAGCAAGTAAGTGAGATGTTTGACAAATTTTAATAAATTTAACCAAATAAAGTGATTTAAAGTAACTTGTATGTGGTGTTTAACTTAATAAACCTTATGTTCTTTGACTGTAAAACTTAAATGACTCTGTTCTATTTAAACAGACCTGTAAATGGCTTTGACTTTTATTTTCAGTTAATTACTGGTTTGTATGGTTTTCACACAACATTATCACCTCCAGGTGTGGCCCTAACATTTCACACAATTCAAAAACAAAACAGTATCCTTTGCTGGCCTTATTGCATAATGGCGTATTTGAAACTTGAAACTTCATCCATGTCATGCAAGGTGGGTGTGTACCTAAGGACATCCTGGTTCATATCTCAGACTGGTTTTGTATGTAGTGTATGAGCATCAGCAAGCACAAAGGATACCAGTGGAGCTCTTAAAATGACAATATAATCTGTAATATTTTTTACTTTTGTTGGGTTTGTTGGTACAGAATGCGATACAGAGGTAAGATGCCTTGATTTATGCTTCTGACATACATTAATCAAATATTTTTATTGGTAATCGTATAGTTTATAGTAAATAAGGTGATAATTTATGTCTTGTCAACATTGTTATATACGCGCACGTTTCACTTTTGTCCTGAATTTGCACTAATTTGACCTTTGTTTGCCTGAGATATCTTTAAAAAAGCATTTTTTCATTGTTTTTTTTTAACCTGCAATATTATAACTTTTGAATAAATGTAGTAAATATATATTTTTGTACAGTTGACAAATTGAATTTCTCCTTTTACCATGGATTCTACTTGAACGACTGAGGGATTCTACACATATTTAAATATTTAATGGCAAGAATAACTCTTGTAATGATCAATGAAACTGATCAGATAAAAGTAACTTTAGCCACAGAAGTGCATGTGGAGTCTGGAACAGCTTGTCCTATTTAAATGCCTTTGAAAATAAAATAAAAGATCAAATCAGTGGATATTGTTCACACATGAATAAGATTTTTCTAGTGACATTGAGTTAATCTGACAACAGTGTGAGCTCTAAAACACACTTTACAGGGTTTGGTCAGAATGGATCTTTAGTTGCTCTGACCCAAGTCAGAACTTCAGATGCCAATGTGCACTCATTACTTTAATGAAACTTGTTTGTATATAAACAATTGTTGTATTTACAAAAGCTAAATAATGCAATCATCATAAAAATAACACTATTAGTTTTAAAAATGATAAAGATGAGTGTGTCAGTGTATCCCGTGATGGGGCACATTGTCACAGCTGTCCAACCTTGTGTGTCAAGATAGAGTGATGGAATGAGAAGAGAAAAATAGGTGAGCTGTTACTTTCTTTTAGTATAGATTTGATCTTTCTTTTGTTTTTGGTTACAGAGACAGGAATGAAAGTGTGACAACATACCCCGGTCTCCTCTGTTTATTCATTTATTTCATTTATTATATGGATATATTTGTTTTTGTTTGGCAGTGGCTCTGCAGCTGGGCGCCCTGATTATTCTTATCCTGATAACATGGGCAATCTCCAATAATTTATTTGATGTCAGTAAGAAAGCAAGGGACATTTTTGGTAAGTTTCTTTTATTTTGCTCATATTTTGCAAGAATACAAAACTAATGGATATTTATATTTCAGGAATGGCTTATTTAGAGAAGGATGAACCAGGTAGGTTGCTCTTTACTTTCTATTGCATCTTCTTAGCATGGATGGTCTTCCTGAACTGAAGATTTTGTTTCAGCCACTCCAGCTCCAAAGATAAAATGTGATTTATCAACAAACTGTCCAGTGGGAAACTTTGCTTTGCGCATCAAAAGTGGTGCAGCTAATGTTGTGGGGCCAAGTATATGTTTCGAGGGTCAAACGTATGTGCTCAGTGCCTCATGTTTGTATAAAGCCTATGTTTATCTATGAAAAGTAAACTTTTTTTTTCTCACCAGAGTATTAAGCCATATTAAGAACAATGTGGGACCAGGATTAAACATTGTAGTGGTAAATGGTAAGGCAATATCTCAATGAAAATAAAATACTGTATACTTTTTTTTATTTTATTTTTTTTTGCAATAGAATGAAATTTGATTTGTTAAACAAAAAGATACAATTTGAATTGAGAACTGTATCAAACAAGGAAAAATATATTTTTATAATATTACCCATATTACCGTTACATTTTAGTGAATTATGTACTTTTTAATGGCACAGATTAATTCCTAAAGCTACAGCTACATTAAAAACCATGTATTTTTGGCAGGGGAAACTGGAGCTGTGGATAAATCTGAATTTCTAAACTCAAGGGATGGCCGTAAGTTTTTAGTACATCCATTATGCACCCTATTTTTCATATTCATGGGTTTCAGTTTCATGTTTAGTAAAAGACATTTTAAGGATTTTTTTCCATTCAAAAGAGTCAATTTTGTCGTTAATTCCTATGGCAACACTCCAGTCTTTGTTCATGTCCGGCTTATATCCTGCTTAAAACCCATAAATACTTGACAAACACAGCAGTGGGAATGGCTTTGTTTACATGCACACCAAAATCGGATTATTATCTGTGCCTATAAGATTGTTTAAATGGATTGCGAACCACACATTCTGATGTGAGTAATCAGAAGGTCCATGATCAGATAGAAAACAGATGATTTTGCTGTTTACATCATAACGTCAGAACAGTCTAACAACTACAAAGATCTGATAAGAATCTGATTTTGAATATGCCTGTAACCGCAGCCAGATAACTACAATCTTTTTTTCTTCTGTCTTTTATTTCATTTTTGTATTTTTGTCCTTGACACATTCAGATTTTTTTCCCTTAATCATCCTTGTCGAGACCTGTTGTGAATAATCAGAATTACATCAGATGTACATGACATTTCAATAATCTTCAGAAATCAGATAATAATCAGAACGTAGCCATTGACATTAAGGCATTCAATCATGTTTACTATGGGTTCTGTTTAAAGTGCATGCCTTTCTGCTATGTTTTTCTAATGTAATGAATGAAAAAAACTCCACCTTTGATAACAAGACAGGATCGGAAGACATTTTGGCATATCTCAAACAGATCGAACCTGGGAGGATTGTTTTACTTGCCTCGTTTGATGATGCGACACCAAAGTGAGAAGTCGCTATAGTAAAAGCAAAATAAAAAAATCTCCCAACCTTTTATTCTCACTCTAAATATTCTTGGCAGGCTGACAGATGAAATAAAGAACATTTTGGAAAGCATGGGGAGCACTTTGATCAAGACGCTAAAAACCAAAGACAACTGGGTGTTTGCAGGGGTTGCAGGAGGCAATATGAAAAGCCCATTTGAAAAGGTTTGTGATGGCTATTACTGCAATTCTGTCTCTTCTGGTGGGGGTCAGTAAAAACGATCTATTTTGATCTGAAGAAAGATGGAGAAAATGTTCAATATGTGCTGCTTTTGATGTTGTCAGGTGTCTGTAAATAAACCCGAAGAAAATATTTACAATGGTTGGCCCGAGGTGGTGGAGATCAGCGGCTGTTTTCCAAAGAACAGCCCACCGATTACTAAGTAGATATTATTATTATTTTTGCTTCTCAGCGCTCACTCAGACTCTTTGTCAATTCAAGTCTTGTAGGTCTGTTAAATCATACCAGGTAAATCTACCACTGTACTGTACTGTATTGTAAATTTCACAACTTTTAAGCCCAAGTCATAGAAAGCATAACAAGCAGGAGTGCTACAGTGTAACAGTGCATAGATGTGTCTAATAAAGATGTGTTTTCCCATTACACATGTTGGGTACACTTAGGGCTGGGCAATGTGGCAATGTTGTATTAAAACTAATCAAAAAGGCTTTCAGTATTCATTTCATCAGCATGGACAAGGCTTTAAACACAAACTAATTCTTCCAGATTTTTTCCTGAAAAGTTACAACTGTTAAAAGTTAGAACTGTCCACTGTATATAAGGATGGTTTCCTTATATACAGACTTGGCTGTAGACATCTCAATTAAAACCCGAGCTGAAATGATTGGATCACACACCACTATAGCCTATATACATTTTATATTTGCTTGAGGTAATATATTTTTGGAAAAAAGTTCACAATCATAATCTAATTATTTCCAATCCAATCCAACTTTATTTCTATAGCACATTTTATAAACAAAGTTTCCAAAGTGCTGCACATAAAATCAATAAAACTTAATAAAAACATTACTAAAATAGCAATAAATAAAGTGATAATGAAATAACTAAAAACAAAAGCAATTATAAAATATAGCTGCAAGCAGCAATGTGGGGGCCAAGCACCGTTTGACAGGGTCTAACCGAGTCTGACAGGGTCTGACAGGGTCAGGGTCTAACCCTGTCAGAACAGACACATCAAAGATCAAAGGTTGCTAGGTGCGTTGCTAGGCAATTGACAAATTTCTGCAACTTTGACCTGCTGGTGCCACTAGACAGTTGGGGCTGGGGACCTATAAATTGCTGTGGGTTATGAGGAGACTGGCTGGAATGTGCATGCCAAATTTCACAACTTTTTACCAGACGGTTCTAGGGGCTGCCATAGACTCCCCATGGTGAAAGGAATATAGAATAAGAAGAATCAGGAGACCAGAACATCAAAGGAAAGCTCAAAGGGTTGCTGGGCAACTTCGCTAGGCAACGCAGAGCAAACACTATTTTTTTTTTTTTTTTAATCTTTTAATATTACAAGGTACACAATAATACACACTTCAGGTACATAATAGTGTGCCTAGCACCTTCGGTGCTTGTCCCCTAATAATAATAATAAATATAGCTGCAAGCAGCAATGTGGGGGCCAAGCACCGAACGTTCATGTAGGCCTCAGCATGTAGGCCGCATGCAGGGTCTGACAGGGTCTAACAGAGTCTGACAGGGTCTAACAGGGTTTAACAGGGTTTAACACGGTCTAACAAGGTTTGACAGGGTCTAACAGAGTCTGACAGGATTTAACAGTCTGACAGGGTCTGACAGGGTAGGGTCTAACCCTGTCAGAACAGACACATCAAAGACAGATCAAAGGTTGCTAGGTGCGTTGCTAGGCAATTGACAAATTTCTGCAACTTTGACCTGCTGGTGCCGCTAGACGGTTGGGGCTAGGGGCCTATAAATCACTGTGGGTAATGAGGAGACTGGCTGGAATGTGCATGCCAAATTTCACAACTTTTTACCAGACAGTTCTAGGGGTTGCCATAGACTCCCATGGTGAAAGGAATAAAGAATAATAATCAGGAGACCAGAACATCAAAGGAAAGATCAAAGTGTTGCTAGGCAACGTCGCACAGAGCAAAACACAATTACAATAGGGTGCCTTGCACCTTCGGTGCTTGGCCCCCTAATAAGAATCAGGAGATCAGAACATCAAAGGAAAGATCAAAGGGTTATAAAGGCAACTTGCCTAGGCAACTTGCCTAGGCAACTTGCCTAGGCAACTTGCCTAGGCAACTTGCCTAGGCAACTTGCCTAGGCAACTTGCCTAGGCAACTTGCCTAGGCAACGCAACGCAATTCCTATATGTATGTATAAATATATACATACACACAAGCCCATGCATAAACATTTACACACACAGCTATACCCATAACCCTGTCAGAACAGACACATCAAAGACAGATCAAAGGTTGCTAGGTGCGTTGCTAGGCAATTGACAAATTTCTGCAACTTTGACCTGCTGGTGCCGCTAAACGGCACCAGCCGTTGTGTTTTGCTTGTGTGTTTCGCACAAAGCAAAACACAATTACAATAGGGTGCCTAGCACCTTCGGTGCTTGGCCCTCTAATAAGAATCAGGAGACCAGAACATCAAAGGAAAGATCAAAGGGTTGCTAGGCAACGTCGCTAGGCAACGCAGAGCAAACACTATAGGGTGCCTAGCACCTACGGTGCTTTTCCCCTAATAATAATAATAATAATAATAATAATAATAATAATAAATATAGCCGCAAGCGGCGATGATCGGCCCTCGCTTGCACTCGCTGGGGGGGTGGCGCTAACGCGCCATTTTCCTCCCCTTTTTTCTAGCTGCATGCATGTGTGAGTTTGTGCGTTATCTGGATGCATTTGTGTTGAATGCCTGGGGTTGAGGTGGGGAGGGGTTGTTTGTTTTGCCTTTTAATTAAAATTATTTTAAGAGGAGGGTCAATTATAAGCCTTTCCTGCACTGTTCTGTTATTTTCTTTTTCTTTTGTGTGTATTTTTGTTCTTTTAAATGCTGGGTGCAAACATTAATAAATAAATTGAATACATAAAAATATGAGGACAGAAAATGGCGCCTTCAACACCAGGTCACATGTTCTACCCAATATGGTTGGTTGCCTAGCAACAGCGTAATATATATTTTTTATTCCTATTCCCATGATGCATCTATGTTCCAAATTTGGTGTGGCTATACCAAAGATTTTGTCAGGTGTCCTATTGGCGGGGAGAGATGTTTGGCCTGTTGCCATGGCAACCCGATGAGGCATGGCATGTGGTCACCATTGACTTTTTTCATTGAAAATATCCTAGGAATATTTGTACCAAATCTTGTATGTGTACGACAAAGTTAAATTTTGCAGTTCTATGCAATTACCCTAGGGGGCGCTATTGTGACCATTTTAGATTTTCTTATATCAATCTGTGTAGGGCTGGGGTGTCCACCACCGATTAAAGTTTGAGTGAAATCGGAGAAAGTATGTGCTAATTATCATTCGTCGAAGTTTGACAGGAAATGACGCCTTTGCCACCAGGTCACATGGTCTATCCAATATGGCTGGTTGGTTGCCTAGCAATGGTGTAATATACTTTTTTGTTCCTATTCCCATGATGCATCTGTGTACCAAATTAGGTGTGGCTACATCAAAGTTTTTGCCGGACATCCTAATGGCAGGGACCGATGTTTGACCTGTTACCATGGCAACATGATGTGAGATGGAGTGGGGGTGTCACTGTGTTTTTTGATCGAGACGATGTCCCGAATGTGTGGTCCAAATTTGGTGTGTCTACGGCAAAGTAAATATTTTCTATTCCATGCATTCTGCCTAGGGGGCGCTATTATGGCCATTTTAGATTTTCTTGTATCAGTCTGTGTAGGGCCGGGGTGTCCACCAACGATTAAAGTTTGAGTGAAATCGGCCAAAGTATGTGTGAATTATCACTCGTCGAAGATTGACAGAAAATGGCGCCTTCGCCACCAGGTCACATGGTCTATCCAATATGGCTGGTTGGTTGCCTAGCAACAACGTAATATACTTTTTTGTTCCTCTTCATATGATGCATCTGTGTACCAAATTTGGTTTGACTATGACAAAGTTTTTGCAGAGGATCCTAATGGCGAGGACAGATGTTTGGCCTGTTGCCATGACAACACGATGGGAGCTTGCGTGGGAGCGTCATTGAGTTTTTTGATCGAGACCCCATCACGAATATGTGTACCAAATTTGGTATGTCTACGACAAAGTAAAATTTTGCACTTCCATGCAATCTCCCTAGGTGGCGCTATAGTGTCCATTTCAGATTTTCTTATATCAATCTGTTCAGGGCCGGGGTGTCCACCAACGATTGAAGTTTGAGTGAAATCGGCCAAAGTATGCGCGAATTATCGCTTGTCGAAGTTTGATGGCGAGCCGCAAAAATGAACCTGAAATTTGTGGCGTTGTCACGGAAACACCGTTCACTCTTTTAGAACGCTTTTAACAACTTTTAATGTCCCACTTGTCTAGATGATACAGCACGATTCTGGTGAGTCTGGGTCAAAAACCCTAGGAGGAGTTCGTTAAAATACGAGGACAGGAAAATGCTCCCTCGGTGCCAGGTCACGTGCTCGGTCCAAAATGGCCGACGTCCTGTTGGTCGCCTAGCAACCACGTAATATACTTTTTTGTTTCTATTCCCATGATGCATCTGTGTACCAAATTTGGTTTGGCTACGACAAAGTTTTTGCCAGGCGTCCCATTGACGACGACAGATGTTTGGCCTGTTGTCATGGCAACATGATGGGATATGGCGTGTTGGCGTCATTGAGTTTTTTGATCAAGACCCCGTCACGAATATGTGTACCAAATTTGGTATGTCTATGACAAAGTAAAATTTTGCGCTTCCATGCAATCTCCCTAGGTGGCGCTATAGCACCCATTTCAGATTTTCTTATATCAATCTGTTCAGGGCCGGGGTGTCAACGAATGATTAAAATTTGAGGTAAATCGGCCAAAGTATGCGCGAATTATCGCTCGTCGAAGTTTGATGGCGAGCCGCAAAAACGAACCCAAAATTTGTGGCGTTGTCACGGAAACACCGTTCACTCTTTTAGAACGCTTTTAACAACTTTTAATGTCCCACTTGTCTAGATGATACAGCACGATTCTGGTGAGTCTGGGTCAAAAACCCTAGGAGGAGTTCGTTAAAATACGAAGACAGGAAATTGCGCCTTCGGCGCCGGGTCGCGTGCTCGGGTCAATATGGCCGACTTCCTGTTGGTCGCCTAGCAACAGCGCTGCGTGCACGATGTCATGTGTGCCCACAAAACAATTACAATTTTGCCGCCACGGGCGGTGCCACCGTGCCAGGTCAGCGGGCACCAGTCGTTGACATGAGTGCTAGGTGCTTAAAAAGGGGAGAGCGCTTCGCGCGAAGCGCTTTGTTTTGCGCACGCTGGTTCTGCAGTGCTTCACACTGCAGTGCTTCGCACTGCAGAACAATTACAATAGGCCCTACGCTTTAGCGCTCGGGCCTAATAATAAGAAAAACCAGAACAATAACAATATGGTGCCACTTATGGTGGCAATATATATATCAATGGAAAGGGCTCGCGTCCAGTAACGCACCCGTGGGGTCCATTGTCAATGACGAGCGCGTTGCGCTCGTCATTGACCTCATCGATTACTCACTTGCCCAATACATATTTTTGACGTTTACGATGGTTAACGATTACAATTATGCCGCTTTCGCGGCAATGGGCAGTGCCAGTCTGTGCTTTTGGATCCTATGAGTGTCACTATAGTGTGGCATTGAGTGTTTGGAAAAGGGAGAGCGCTTCGCGCTCTGGTTTTGTGGGCATCGTGGTTTTGTGGGCATGCGTGCACGATGTCATGTGTGCCCACAAAACAATTACAATTTTGCCGCCACGGGCGGTGCCACCGTGCCAGGTCAGCGGGCACCAGTCGTTGACATGAGTGCTAGGTGCTTAAAAAGGGGAGAGCGCTTCGCGCTCTGCTTCGCGCTCTGCTTCGCGCTTTGTTTTGCGCACGCTGGTGGGCCGAGAATGTTTTGAGGTGAACAATTACAATTTGGCCGCTATCGCGGCCACGGGCGATGCCACCGTGCCAAGTCAGCGGGCACCAGTCGTTGACATGAGTGCTAGGTGCTTAAAAAGGGGAGAGCGCTTCGCGCTCTGCTGCGTGCGCAAAACAAAGTGCTTCGCGCTTTGTTTTGTGCACGCTGGTTCTGCAGTGCTTCGCACTGCAGAACAATTACAATAGGCCCTACGCTTTAGCGCTCGGGCCTAATAATAAGAAAAACCAGAACAATAACAATATAATGCCACCTATGGTGGCAATATATATATCAATGGAAAGGGCTCGTGTCCAGTAACGCACCCGTGGGGTCCATTGTCAATGACGAGCGCGTTGCGCTTGTCATTGACCTCATCGATTACTCACTTGCCCAATACATATTTTTGACGTTTACGATGGTTAACGATTACAATTATGCCGCTTTCGCGGCAATGGGCAATGCCAGTCTGTGCTATTGGATCCTATGAGTGTCACTATAGTGTGGCATTGAGTGTTTGGAAAAGGGAGAGCGCTTCGCGCTCTGGTTTTACAATTACAATTTTGCCGCCACGGGCGGTGCCACCGTGCCAGGTCAGCGGGCACCAGTCGTTGACATGAGTGCTAGGTGCTTAAAAAGGGGAGAGCGCTTCGCGCTCTGCTGCGTGCGCAAAACAAAGCGCTTCGCAGAGCGCGAAGCAGCAGAGCGGCCGAGAATGTTTTGAGGTGAACAATTACAATTTACAATTACAATTTGGCCGCTACCGCGGCCACGGGCGATGCCACCGTGCCAAGTCAGCGGGCACCAGTCGTTGACATGAACGCTAGGTGCTTAAAAAGGGGAGAGCGCTTCTGCTTCGCACTGCAGAACAATTACAATAGGCCCTACGCTTTAGCGCTCGGGCCTAATAATAAGAAAAACCAGAACAGTAACAATATAGTGCCACGAATGGTGGCACAAAATATATCAATGGAAAGGGCGCACGTCCAGTAATGCACCCGTGGGGTCCATTGACACCTACCAGCGCGTTGCACACGTTCCACGCTGGTTCTGCAGTGCTTCGCACCGCAGAACGGTTACAAAAGGCCCTATGCGCTCTTCAGCGCTCGGGCCTAATAATAATAAGAAGAAGAAAAACCAGAACAGTAACAATATAGTGCCACGAATGGTGGCACAAAATATATCAATGGAAAGGGCGCACGTCCAGTAACCCACCCGTGGGGTCCATTGACACCTACCAGCGCATTGCACACATTCCACGGTGGTTCTGCAGTGCTTCGCACCGCAGAACGGTTACAAAAGGCCCTATGCGCTCTTCAGCGCTCGGGCCTAATAATAGAGAAACAGAGCGAGAACAATAGGGACCTCGTGCCCCTTCGGGCTCGGTCCCTAATAATAATAATAGAGAAACAGAGCAACTTCAATAGGGACCTTCGTGCCCCTTCGGGCTCGGTCCCTAATAATAATAGAGAAACAGAGCAACTTCAATAGGGACCTTCGTGCCCCTTCGGGCTCGGTCCCTAATAATAATAGAGAAACAGAGCGAGAACAATAGGGACCTTCGTGCCCCTTCGGGCTCGGTCCCTAATAATAATAATAATAGAGAAACAGAGCGAGAACAATAGGGACCTCGTGCCCCTTCGGGCTCGGTCCCTAATAATAATAATAGAGAAACAGAGCAACTTCAATAGGGACCTTCGTGCCCCTTCGGGCTCGGTCCCTAATAATAATAGAGAAACAGAGCAACTTCAATAGGGACCTTCGTGCCCCTTCGGGCTCGGTCCCTAATAATAATAATAATAGAGAAACAGAGCAACTTCAATAGGGACCTTCGTGCCCCTTCGGGCTCGGTCCCTAATAATAATAGAGAAACAGAGCAACTTCAATAGGGACCTTCGTGCCCCTTCGGGCTCGGTCCCTAATAATACGGAAACAAAGCAACAACAATAGGGACCTTCGTCCCCCTTCGGGCTCGGTCCCTAATAATACGGAAACGAAGCAACTTCAATAGGGACCTCGTCCCCCTTCGGGCTCGGTCCCTAATAATAGAGAAACAGAGCAACTTCAATAGGGACCTTCGTGCCCCTTCGGGCTCGGTCCCTAATAATACGGAAACAAAGCAACTTCAATAGGGACCTTCGTGCCCCTTCGGGCTCGGTCCCTAATAATAATAATACGGAAACGAAGCAACTTCAATAGGGACCTCGTCCCCCTTCGGGCTCGGTCCCTAATAATAGAGAAACAAAGCAACAACAATAGGGACCTTCGTCCCCCTTCGGGCTCGGTCCCTAATAATAATAGAGAAACAAAGCAAGAACAATAGGGACCTTCGTGCCCCTTCGGGCTCGGTCCCTAATAATAGAGAAACAGAGCAACAACAATAGGGACCTTCGTGCCCCTTCGGGCTCGGTCCCTAATAATAGAGAAACAGAGCAACTTCAATAGGGACCTCGTCCCCCTTCGGGCTCGGTCCTTAATAATAATAATAATAATAATACGGAAACAAAGCAACAACAATAGGGACCTCGTCCCCCTTCGGGCTCGGTCCCTAATTAACGGAATACTATACCATTTGTAAAAAAAAAAAAAAAAAAGATCAAAGTCAGCTTTATTGTCAATTCTGCCATATGTGTTCAACATACAGTGAATCGAAATTACGTTTCTCTCTGGCCAGGTAGTGCAAAAAGACAGTGTACAAAATACAATATAAAGACAAAACACAACCAAAACTATCTAAGACAGAGATCTAAAGTTAAACTAAAGTCTAAGATCTAAAATCTTAAAGCAGTGCAACATAATAAATAAATACCTATATACAGATGTCCAAAAGTGTGCAGTGTGCATCAAAATGTGCAATTGAAGATACAGAAGTGAAATGGTAATGTGCAATAGAATGTGCATTGAAGTTAAGATAAAAATAAATGTGCAACAGTAGTAATTCTAGTGCAATAACAGGAGTAAACAGCAGTAGTAAAAAAAAAAAAAATTCCAGTAGTGATGTGCAATAACAGTAGTAAACAACAGAACAACAGTAGTAAAATTCCAGTAGTAAATGTAAATGTGCAACAGTGCAACAGTAGTCCTTAGCAGCAGTTTTTTTTTTGTTTTTTTTTTTAAGTGTCTAGAGTGATATGTCTTTTTATGGAATACAGGTTATGCCAATATGGGGGGTGGGGGGTGGGAGACGGGTAAGGTGAGAGTTCAGGTGAGAGTTCAGCCTACTGACAGCCTGGTGGATGAAGCTGTTTGACAGTCTGGTGGAGTGGGCCCAGAGACTCCGGTACCTTCTCCCCGAGGGCAGGAGGCTGAAGAGGCTACGTGAGGGGTGGCTCGGGTCACCCACAATGCTGGACGCTCTGCAGGTGAGCCGGGTGTTAAAAATGTCTAGGAGGGAGGGGAGAGACACCAGGGATCCTCCCAGCTGCATTCACATGCGCTGCAGGGCTTTCCTGTTCTGTTCAGTGCAGCTCCCGTACCACACAGTGATGCAGCTGGTCAGGACGCTCTCAATGGTGCCTCGGTAGAAGGTGGTCATGATGGGTGGGGGGGCTCCAGCTCTCCTCAGTTTGCGGAGGAAATAGAGGCGCTTCTGAGCCCTCTTTGCCAGTGTTTTTGGCTTTCCTGATCCCACGCACAAATACACACAGAAAATAACCGGACACTTTAGAGACAGCAGGGACACACGGAGTCTGTGGCAGGGCATCCAGAACATCACGGACTACAAACCCTCGCCACAGACCTGTGTCAACAACATCACCCTGCTAAATGACCTCAACAGCTTCTTTGCATGGTCTGCCTGCCTACTTGCCTACCTACCTTCTGCAACATTCTTCTTCATTGTAATAAACCACTTTCCAACTTACCTGCTGTTGAAATACATTGTAGTGTTAAGCCAACAAATTGCCAGTTTCACTAAGACCGAGAATTACAATTCACAGCAGGTAAGTTGGAAAGTGGCTTATTACAATGAAGAAGAATGTTGCAGAAGGTAGGTAGGCAAGTAGGCAGGCAGACAGGGATCCTGGCACAAATATGTATTGGATATTTGATTAATAGTAAGCTATTGAAGAAAAAATATGGGGAACAAAAATATGGAGAAGAAAGAATACTTCAATTCCTCTTGTCATCATATAATCTGAAGCTCGGCCAAATGAAGTGCTGCATTCTTTAATAACTGCTCACAGACAATGGGCCTCATTCATGAATCTTTTCTTTTTTAAAAATCGTAACTTACCCTTTAAGAAAATGCTGAGAACACAGAAACAGTTTCTCCTTATGTGACAGTTGCGACGAATTCACCAACACCCAGCTTCGCCCATTTACATTTTATTTACATAGAAAATGTATTTGGTTAAAAACGCCCTCTGAATCCAAATATGGCCAATATGGGTTTGGGATTATGACACGTGAAAGGGCAAGTGGAGAGGAGAGTGGGGGAGCGTTTACAGACTGTGGCTGTTTTACAGCTTCAGCGGAGATTTTTAATGTCCAAACTCACATGGGCACACTCACTGAGGGAATATTTAAGTCATAAACTTTAAATAAGTCCGTTTTATCGTATTTATCGCGCTTTCCCCTGTGGTAAATAGTCAGGGAGGGGGCTGGGGTAGGGGGCATAAGAGTGCGCTCTGGTCATGGGGGTCAGGAGGTGTTGAGTCCAGCGCAGTGACCAGGCGCAGGGCTGTGACAGAGGGCCATATGGAGAGCACTGGGGCTGGGACAGACTGTAGAAAGTCTGTTAGACCCAATAGACACATGCTCTATGAAACACCTCATAAATGTTATTACATAAATAATGTTTTTAGGAAATTCTATATATATATAAGTACAAATTGTACGTAAGAACGTTTCATGAATGAGGCCCAAAGTGTTCCTAATACACCCAAATAATTACTGTTTTATTGTTATTGTGCACTGTCACATGCTGCTAACTCGCCAACAAATTGTTTTATGAATCCAAACTCTAATATATTTGGATATTATCCAAACTTCAGTGACTGACTTTATTACATGATACATGTGGCTGTTAAACAGTACTGTTGTTATTCAATATTCATCCAGCAGAGGGAAATAGAGACAACGTGTTTTTCTAAATACGTGACAAAATCTCAGTCTTAAACTTTTTATTTGAACAGTAGTAATAAAACTTGTTTAAGTCTTACAGTGTTACACAGATTGGATCAATTCAATGTCTTTTGTGTGTAGTGAGTGCATGTGATGAGCCTTGAGTTAATTGAAGAGGGATCATACTATACTAGAATGTGTGGAGATTCAGCTTTTCCCATTCAGAACATGACACAAGTGAGTGGACAGGCAGTGCATAGACAAGGATGTTTATTTTCAGTTCCTGCATTAGTTTTTTTCTGTGGGTACAAATCATCATTTTTTACACCTTGTTCAATATCCCATGATGCATTGCATCCATACATTTGTAGCTCAAAACAGTCTTTACAAAAAGGATATACAATATGTACTTATATATATATATAATATACATGTGTTTCTTTATGCATTTGGGTGTCCATTATGGGTAAACTAAGTGCTATAAAACCCAGCCAGGTGGCAACAAATCCCAGGTAAGGTAAACAAAAGTCATTCTCATTGAACAGATAGGGCCAGGACTGAAGTCTTAACACTGGCTCCTTAAAGTTAACATGAGCCCTTCACACACTGTTTGCATATTTTACAGTCAGAGATCCCAGAGTGATTCCCTTTGATTAAACTACAATGTGTCAGGATCTGTATTGTTTTATGTTTTGTTTTTTTGTTTTTTAAATGTAGGTCCCACATGTAACCCACATGTAGCTACAGCATTATACTATGATATGATGAAGTTTTGTCAGCATTACTCAGAGGCTTGACCAGCATATTTTTCAAGTAGGTAATAATGATTTTTGATGGCCTCATTTTAAAACCAACATGTCTCTATGTGTAGGCATATGGTCCATATGGAACACAGGAAGTACATATCCTTTAGTCTTATTGGGGATATTTGGAGTAGATGTGTGCATCTGCAGAAAACACAGGCTGTGAATAAACATACACAAACTGTTACTTAAATAGACTTGACATTTGCGACCAAAGCAAATGTCCACTGTGCTGTGTTGTACTTGAACAACATTACTTCAGGTGTTACTCACTTCACATTATATAGTTCAAAATTACAATAGTACAGAATTTCTCAATACAACAGAGTAATAATGTGTGTTATAATTGATCATCATTTATGTAAAAATATTTACCAGGTCATGCAGACAGTAGACCAAAACGTCTTCCACTAGAGGTGCACAGCACGAAGCAGGGGGAGCGCCCAGACTGAGATCCGGCCAATCAGAGCATGAGCGATGACTGGGGGGTATTTTCAACATAACTGTGACTGTATGACTTCTTCCCCAACATGTTCATATGGCAGCCGAAAGAGGACAGTATTCAGTAGTACTTTTTTTTTTTTTTTTTTTGAGGATCTCAGTTTGAGCCTCGAACAACAAAACAGTCATAAAATAAAATAAATTATTTTGATTTTCTATTGTGTCTTTCCCAACATGAGCATGCAGACACTTTGAGATAAGACCACTCACCATGATCCCAGTCTGAGCCAGAAAACACAACATACAAACCCCCCAGCTAGGATCACCTGTCCATAATGCTTTGAACGACCAGAGGAACAAATGCTTATAACAGGTCAGATGTGGGTGGAAGTTACAAAAATCCATAATAACAAGCCATGAAAGTAAATAGTAAACTTTCCACCTCCAAAACGCTGGAGAACACAATGAAAGAAAAGCAAAAACATTGTTAAAAATAGTATCATTCAGAGATGATTGGGGCATGGGTTGTGATTCACATCTGCCACCTTCACACTGTAACAAAACTGGGTTTAAACAAAATGACTTAATTATATATATATATATATATATATATATATATATATATATATATATATATATATATATATATATATATATATATATATATAAAACAAACGAAAATTTCAAGTTACGAAATGCAAGATCTCAAAAATTCAAATAATGCGCGCTCAGCCACACACATTATAGCTTTTCTCAGACTGGATCCATTAAACCCCTCTCACACCTGTCCCCCGTTCAAACCACCAAACCCCCACAGATTCCCAACAAAACGTATCAATAGTGAAGTGTGGGGGGAAGCGGGAGGGGGAGAAGACTGCGCGCGGACATGTGTGATAGCGCAGCATGACCCGGCGCGGAGCTGCCAGCAGGTCCAGACCAAGGTCTAAACCTGGACTGGACCAGGACTAAACCTGGACCAAACCCGGACCAAACCAGGACTAGACCAGGTGGATTAAATTATTTCCTGGTTTCGTTTCGAGTCACAGCTGAGGGGAGCAGCGAGTAGGACAGCACGCAGTCTGAGCGCATGAACGCATGAACGAGACCCATGCAAGAGCCGTGGTGGTCTAGACCTCCTCTAGACCTGACCAGGTCTAGACCTGACCAGGTCTAGAGGAGGTCTAGAGGAGCCGCGGTGGTCTGGACTAAACCAGGACTAAACCTGGACTAAACCAGGAGGAGCCGCGGCGGTCCAGACCTGCCCGCGTAAGGTGCTCACAAGGCGGCCTGGATAGAACCGTGAGGTCGGCCTCTTCAAGACCTCCAGGCCGGTGACCGGGACAATCCTCTGAGCTATGCCCGCGTAAGGTGCTCACAGAGCGGCCTGGATAGAACCGTGAGGTCAGCCTCTTCAAGACCTCCAGGCCGGTGACCGGGACAATCCCCGGACCCATGCCCGCTTAGGGAGCTCTTAAGGCGGGCTGGCAGTGTCCCCCTGGGTCCAAGTTTGAGTGTCCAAACGAGAGACAAACGCGAGAAAAGTCCAAATCCAGTCTGAGAAACCAATCAGGAGGCAGAACACAATGTTACACTATAAAAAAAGTTACACTATAAAAAAAAAAAAACTTGGATCGGGGCCTTGGAACGAATCAGGCTTTTTCCATTGAAATAGCTACTCAACTTACGAATTTTTCACGTTACGAAACCACTTCTGGAACGAATTAATTTCGTAAGGTGAGGTACCACTGTGTGTGTGTGTGTGTGTGTGTGTGTGTGTGTGTGTATATATATATATATATATATATATATATATATATATATATATATATATATATATATAAGCACATAATCCCTCTGGTCAGGTAATAAAATCACAATAGATAATTAGGGAATCACTGTATAGTACCTACACCTCTTTTAGCTCTTTTGCAGACTTGATTCATAATCAACCAATAGTTTATTAAGAACTACTCACTACTTAACTAAGGGGTTAGGAGCCTGAATCATTCTTAATAAACTGTTGCTGTTGTTTATTACAGATTAAATTCATGTTTTATCAAGGCTAATTAAAGTGTAGTCATTATCAAGAGTTAGCAAAATTACTCAGTGATTCTGAATCTGATCTGAAAAACCAAAACTAAATCTGGTCTTAAGGCAATAGTGTAGCGTTTTAGACCCTAATTTCTGTCATTTTAAAATAAAAATAGTATTATTAGCAGACAGAGAGGACAAAGGACCACTACATGCTGGAGGTTAATATGAAGACACATGCAGACGAAGGCCTGTTTAAAACCTTCATGTCCAGAGGGTTAAGCGTCATCTTGTTGTGATATGTTTAGCTCTTATGTAACTGTCCACTGGACCTGACAGACATGGCCTGATGATGACCACTAGACCGTTTTCAGACTGGGCCAGACTGGGATCCAGGGGGATGGGGGGGTTCTGTTCTGGGGTGGGATCCAGGTTCTGTTACCATGACGACAGGACTCAGACCCGACTGGCTGGCCTGCAGCAGTAGGTACAGCTCCTGAGACTATCCCGGTCCACGCTGCCCTCAGTGCTACCACGTCGACCATCCTCGTAGTGGGACACTGGGTAAGGTGACAAAACAAGAGTGTGTTTAGTCTTTTATTTTGTCAGTTTTATTTTGTTTTGTTTTACATTCTATATATATATTACATATATCTATATTGCTTTGTAGGGACCAAAAATGCAGGTCTCCATGAGGTAAATAAATTAAGGTTATAGGCAAGTAGTAATTATGGTTAAGGTTGGGGTAAGTCTCCAGCAGTGGTGAAAGTAGTTTTCATTTCTTACAGGTGCTATAATGTCCAGTACATCAGATAAAAAAAAAAAAAAAACACTAATTTTACCCGTTTTTTTTTTTTTTTTTTTTTTTTTTTACACCTTTTTCATAGATAAATAACTTTTGTAATATACTTAATTATTTCATATCTTTTTAGTCAGCATAAACCCTCTCTTACAGGTGCAGGCAGCGCGCCGGCCTTAAAGGTCCCATGGCATGAAATTTTCACTTTCTGAGGTTTTTGAACGTTAATGTGAGCTCCCCTACCCTGTTTAGCCCCCCCCCCCCCATGGCTAAAAGTGGCGAAATGTCTAAACTGAGCATTTGCGGTCCTTTTCTGCGCTAGAAAAAAACACAGCTCAAACGGGCGATTCTGAACAAGGCACCTTATTGACGTCAGATCGAAAAATGCAGCTCCACCCCCCGTCTGTGTCTACTCAGCGTCTCTTTAAATCACAGCCACAGAGTTTCGACTGCGAATGCGCTAGGCAATGCGAAATGCGTTTTTTTATTTGCCTGGAGGCACGTCCGAGTGTTCCTAGGCTCGGAAGTCCTTTATCTGAGCCTCTGGACCTTTGAACAGCAGTGGTTTAATTTTATTTTCTGTGGAAATGTGTTTATTTTTCAGTGGAACGCTTCTCATCTCTTCTCCGCGCAAAAACGCGGAAATGGATCAGCTGAGAGCTGAGAGCTGAGAGCGGAGACTTTGGCCACGCCCCCACCCTCTACTATAGGCCATCTCTTTTCTCCTCATTTGCATTCAAGCAACAAGGCCCATAATGGCCTGTTCAGAGAGAGAAAAATTACTCTTTCTCATCTTATCTCTGTTTCTCATGCACTGAGTCTTGATTTTGAAGAAGGATTCATTTACAGTACTAGGGAACCATTAAGGAGCCATATAAAAGCATCAAGAAGTACCATGTCATGGGACCTTTAAATCTTCTACCAGTGCGCAGCACCGCCTCGCAATGGTTTAGGCTACTTTCACGGCTACAGTCAGATAAGTTTTGACAATCCTTGCTTAACAGACTGCAGATATCTCTGCACGAGAGTTTCGGGTAGCTTTCAGTTATTCTCGAATGGCATAGTGTGGTTGTTTGTGTTTTCTACTTAAATAGCGCACCTTACTTTTTTTTTCAAATATGGGTTTTGGCCACCATTAACCATATTCTCTTAGCGGTGCTGCGTACCGGCTGTGAATTTTATACCGGTGCTGCG
Organism: Paratrypauchen microcephalus; assembly: GCA_036785185.1. Classification (NCBI taxonomy): domain Eukaryota; kingdom Metazoa; phylum Chordata; class Actinopteri; order Gobiiformes; family Gobiidae; genus Paratrypauchen; species Paratrypauchen microcephalus. The sequence goes on from JAVJIX010000060.1 coordinate 57,513, forward strand.
TTCCGGTGCGCACCGCTTTACTTTCACCACTGGTCTCCAGGAGAAAGAAATGTAAGTCAGTGTGTTGGCCTACACAAGAAGCACAGGTAAAATATTGCACTTGTAGTACTACCTGAAAAAATACACCTTAATAAGTTTAGGTGGTTAAGGCTATAAAAATAAATAAATAAATCACGTGTCCTTGGACATGAGTGTGACAGTGTGATTGGGGTTGGTCAAGAGGTCAAGATTTCTAGGTTTATCAAAGCTGAAAAACAAAAACATACATTACACTACACTATACGTAGGAAGTAAATATTAATGGCAGCACTGGTAGGGGATAATGCAAAGTATGGTTCATTTCAAATATAACTACATGACATCATACTGCATACAAGTGAAACATGCATATACTCCTTCTCCCCTAATACTCACAGCTCTCGTCCTCTCCGCTGCCCAGCTCCTCCTCCTCTTCCTCGGGGAGCAGGTGTCCGTGACAGGGGCTGGTGGGAGTGATCTGTCTGGGCCCCTCCACACTCGTGCCCAGCTGCAGCCTTCGCATATGGCGCACAACAGCTGTGGCATTAAACGCTTGCTATAAACCAGAACCAGAATAAATGAGACAGAAATGAGACAGTGAACAGGCAAAAGAGCAGAGTAAACACAATGTGCAGTCTATCCACATTTAACAGTGGCAGTGTTACAGGCCCATTCACTCACCTTCCATTTACTTTTGGCAAAGTTCTTTTTGATCTGAGCGCTCACTGATTCATGGATATTCTTGTCCAGGGCTGTGTCTCCACAAATCCTGTCAAATCAAATGTATTAAGCTTACAAACTTTACAAGCTGTAACGATGTTCTATTACAATCATATTCTATAGCTTAGGCAATGACACATTCATCCAGAAATGTTTCTGTAAATTGTGTGTTTTGTACAGTTCTGAAGCTGAAAATATGCTAAATAATTAGTAATACTGAGTGAATAATAAGCCTTAGTTATAGTAAAAGTGCTTGCCTATAGAAAATGCCAATGTGCAGAAACACAGGTATTATATTAGAAGGTAAACAAAAGCAGTACCATGGATGCTGTAGAGCCTGCTCACACGTGTATCTCTTCATTGGATCCTTCTCCATCATGTGACAGATGAAGTCTTTGGCTGCAAAAATCATATCAAATTAACAAGTCTCCAAACAGGTCCCACTCTTAAACATATGTGAAAAATGTGTCACACCAGAATCTGAGATGTCATCCCAGTACGGAGAGTCAAATTCATACTCTGCTTTTAAAATCTGCTCAAATAACTTGGCATCATTTTCATCATAAAAAGGAGGATATCCACATAATCTGCAAGAAGATATAAGAAACATCCATTCCTTTGCTTATTGTTGTTAGGAAGGGCAAAAATATAGTAGATTACATGACGGCCAAGCCTGATACTCACAGAATATAAGAAATGACTCCTATGGACCAACAATCCACTGCTTTACTATATGGCTTCTGGGCAAGGACTTCAGGAGCTGCAACACAAATGGTGTGAGTAATATTAACCTTTGTACAATATAATGTGATATATACAGTAGGTCACTTCAACAGTCAAGCACACTCTCAAACACTTGTAATAGCCTCATAGTGGATAAAAGAGCCTCTTCTAATGTGTGAGAGGATATTGGCTAAAGCTGAGCTCTCACAAAAAGAGGCTACAGACAGACTTGAGCTGAATGACACAAATGAATGCTATATCCACTAGTATGAAGAAGTATTGGTGATCACTTAGAGCAATAGAAAAAGTCTCACTATATTCTCAATACAGGGGGTCCTCGGGTTACGACGTTGATCCGTTCTTAAGACGCGTCGTAACCCAAATTTCGTTGTAAGTCGGATTTTGCCTTTGGTCTTCCAACCAAAGCACCAATAACCTTTCCATCTCAATAAATAGACCACTACGCTGCTTGGTTATCACTGTCGCTTTCATAGGAGCAGATCAGAGCCCACATCAGGTACTTCCGCCCACATTGGGCACGCACACGAGGCTGTCTTCTCTGCCCTACAACCACAACAAAGCGTATTCTTCCGCCGTGCGCCGCGCGCCGTTCGCGTTTGTTTACATCTCTTACCACGCTAAACCGCGTAAGACGGAATGACGGGTAATATATATATATTTTTTTAATGGGGGCACGTTCGTAACCACAAAACGTCGTAACCCGAGACCGTCGTAACCCGAGGACCCCCTGTATATATATTTATAAGAACTCACGTTATATGGACAGCTTCAGGAGAAAAACAGATAACTAAATAGATACTACTACTACTACTACTACTACTACTACTACTACTACTACTACTAATAATAATAACAATAATAATAATAATAATAATAATAATAATAATAACATACATACATGCATACATTGTGTGCTGTGGTATAAACAAATAAAAAGTGCCACAATACAATAGAACATAATATTGTATTGTCACAAATGACAAATATACTTTTATTGTCATTAAAGCTTCAAGATTAATAACAACTAATTAATTATTATAGGAACAGTCAACTGGCTAAGTAATCAGTTTAGTTTCTGGACAACAATTCCACAACATGCTATGGTCTGGGAGAAAGATTTTCATTATAAAAATAAAGCAGTAATTGAATAAAAATTACATAAGAAATGTGCAAATGTTGTGTTTTTGAAAACAATTTTTGTCTGCAAGAGTACAATCTCTGCAAGCTATTTTATTAAATGACTTCAAATCAAAGAAAGTAATGCCAGATTAATCAATTAGTAAAATAACCGTTAGTGGCAGGCCTTACAGTACTTTGAATACCTTTACATCTGTACTCACCCACATAACCAGGAGTCCCACAGGCTGTAGACATGACGCTGCCACTTCCTTCAATCTTTGACAGGCCAAAATCACTGATCATGATCTTGGAGTCCTCGTCCATACTGTAGTACAGCAGGTTCTCTGGCTGTGGGAGGAGGGGGCTGAGTATGGATATTTTTACTCACTAATGGGATTGGAGTTGACCAAACTACATTACCTTCAGGTCTCTGTGGACAATTCCCATATCATGGAGGTATTTGACAGCGTCCAGGATCTGCTGGATGAGTTGACTGGCATCTCTTTCTGTGTAAAAGCCCTTTTCCACAATGCGGTCAAACAGCTCTCCCCCAGATACGCTGTCACACACAATCACTGTTACTGTTACAAAAACACACTATTGATCAAGCACTGAATTTCAGTCACTCTTTGTCAATGTTCTGATGTGCAATTATCGGTAAAGTAACTGGTAACACTTGCTTTAAGGGAGAATTCAAATCATTATCCTAATTCTAAACCTTTCTAATGGAAGCTTTTAATGTTACAGAGTCATGTATTTTTATTTCCCCACTGTGGGACTAATAAAGGCATATCTTATCTTATCTTATCTTATTTAGTTATTTGGACCCATAAAACATGTGTAATTAATTAAACAGCAGTTTGTTTAATTCCATACTGTGTGATATTGAAAAGTTACATAGTATCTTTACTGTAATGTTTGACCACTGTTGGACACTTGTAATCACAATTTTCCCTTTATTCATTTAACCCAAATATATGAATATATTATATATTTCATGCATATACTCAACAAAAATATAAACGCAACACTTTTGTTTTTGCTCCCATTTTTCCTGAGATGGACCCAAAGATCCAAAATTCACTCCAGACACACAACACTACCATTTCTCTCAAACATTGTTCACAAATCTGTCCAAATGTGTGACAGCGAGCTCCTCTGCCCCGCCGAGACAATCCATCCCACCTCACAAGTGCACCACATCAAGATGCCGATCCGACATCATGACCAGTGCACAGGTGCGCCCCAGACTGCCCACAATAAAAGGCCACCCCGAAATGTGCATTTTTTTTTTTGCTTTATTGGGGGTCTGGGGACTCAGAACCAATCAGTATCTGGTGTGACCACCATTTGCCTCATGCAGTGCAACACATCTTCTTCGCATAGAGTTTATCAGATTGTCAATTGTGGCCTGTGGAATGTTGGTCCACTCCTCTTCAATGGCTGTGCGAAGTTGCTGGATATTAGTGGGAGCTGGTACACGCTGTCATATACGCCGGTCAAGCACATCCCAAACATGCTCAATGGGTGACATGTCCGGTGAGTATGCTGGCCATGCAAGAACTGGGACATTTTCAGCTTCCAAGAATTGTGTACAGATCCTTGCAACATGGGGCCGTGCATTATCTTGCTGAAACATGAGGTGATGTTCATGGATGTATGGCACAACAATGGGCCTCAGGATCTCATCACGGTATCTCTGTGCATTCAAAATGCCATCAATAAAATGCACCTGTGTTCTTTGTTCATAACAGTCTTTGAAGAGGGGTGGACCAACATTCCACAGGCCACAATTGACAATCTGATAAACTCTATGCGAAGAAGATGTGTTGCACTGCATGAGGCAAATGGTGGTCACACCAGATACTGACTGGTTCTGAGTCCCCAGACCCCCAATAAAGCAAAAAAAAAAAAAAAATGCACATTTTGGGGTGGCCTTTTATTGTGGGCAGTCTGGGGCGCACCTGTGCACTAATCATGATGTCGGATCGGCATCTTGATGTGGCGCACCTGTGAGGTGGGGTGGATTGTCTCGGCGGGGCAGAGGTGCTCGCTGTCACACATTTGGACAGATTTGTGAACAATGTTTGAGAGAAATGGTAGTGTTGTGTATCTGGAGTGAATTTTGGATCTTTGGGTCCATCTCAGGAAAAATGGGAGCAAAAACAAAAGTGTTGCGTTTATATTTTTGTTGAGTGTATATTTCATCTGCATTTACAAGAACACTGTTGAAGACCAACTGATCAGTTAATGGGCGGTATTCCTCCTCATCCCATGTGTTACAATGAGGAGAAATGCATTTCTGTGGATAAACTAAATAACATATAAAATACATTAAAAGTGTGCATACTTACAGCTGCATAACAAGATATAGATGTGATGTACTTTCAAAGATGTCTTCCAGAGAAACAATGTTGGGATGCTTGATTCTAGGTATAAAAATGCAAATGCAAAATGTAAATGACATATGTACTATGAATTGGAGATATATATAAAAAAAAAAAAAAACTAAAAAAAAAAACATCTAATTTGTTGTTATGGAGATTAGAAATTAGAATATCAAGGGCACATGAAGGTGCCTGAAAAAAAAAAAAAAAAACATTTAAGAGGCATGTTTTGGCACATTTAAATAAAAAAAAAATAAAAAAAGATAAATAGTGATACAAAAATATTGAGGTACTCATTCATTACTGCCCTAATTTGGAAACAAGGTCGCATTTTAGTGACACACTTTTTATTTAGGTCTCTTTCATATACTCACTTTTAGACTTTAATTGGCCTCAAACCTCATTTTCTGCCCTAAATCATTTAATGAAAACACTCACTCTGTTGTGATGACAATGACAACAGAGTGAGTGTGATGACAATACATGACCCAGATCTGTGCTAAAGGCTCTGCTCTAGATTTGCTGCTCATATGAAGCTGAGTCGCGGTTGAGCAGCTCTCTTGGCTCTGGGTCTGGTGTGACCATATGACTCTACTGTCACTGGAACGCCGTCAAAAATGAGCAGCTAACGTGATACCAGCCTCTTAACATCTGAACTGAAGATTTGAGAAGAATTTTCTTATACTCTATGCATTTTTTTCTTTTATTCAAACTATTAAACTTACTATAACTAAAGCTGTGTCATTTAAGGTTGTCATAAGAACAATACTGATACGAATATAATACTAAAATCAGCATCAAATCCAGATATTGGTTAGAATGTATCAATGCAGAAAAAAAAAACAAAAAACGGTCAAATGTCTGGACACACCATCTCATTCAATGTTTTTTTTGTTTTTTTCCCTTTATTTTTACTGCCTTCTACATTTAAGATGCTGTACATACAGAAAACATTAAATATATGAAGCAAGATATATGGACTATGGAGTAAAGAAAAACTACTGCTGGTACATATTTTTCAACAAAGCAAGTGTGTACTTTAAGGATGTGAATATAAAATAAAAAACATTTAGTGATTAATATTGTATATATGATGTCTTCTGTATGTATATTAAATTTAGAAAGCAGTAAAAATAAAGAAAACACTTGACTGGTAGTGTACATTTACTTTTGATAGGGACAGTGCATATTAAATAACAGCCATAATCAGAGCCGTAACTAGCCATCCGGGTGCCCTACGCACAGAGGCTTTGATGTGCCCCACCTCGGGTGGTGAAACACAACGCAATGACGCCTCAAAGTGCTGCACACCACAGAATGCTACGCCAGTTGGTTTGCAAGGATTCATGTGGTGCCCCCACTAGCACTTGGTGCCCTACGCGCTGTGTACGTAATGTGCTTAATGGAGAGCTACGGTACTGCCTGTAATTAAGACATTACAGCTGAAGTGCTAGGTTCCCCTACATAAATAAAACAACATTAGACCTTTTTCTGAATAATGTTATAACTGTCTTGATTTATATGAAAACTCTGACTTTCAAAAATTATCCAACTATTATTATTTTGCTATATATCCTAATGTCCAGAAGTAATGCTTCACTACCAAAATCTGTTGAGCCTTTTCTAATCAAGATTGAGATTTTAATACAGTGCTGCATATAAAATATTTTATATCTGTTTGCTCTGATTAACATGAGTTAGAAAAAGAAAAGCTGTATCCCATCTGAACAAACAACTCATGGAAAAGAAGAATATATGAAAAACTCAAGAGCCACTTCACATGCAAAGCCCCGCCACCATGGTCACATCTCTCATCATCCAAGCATCTCCCTGTTATTGCTCCTCTACTTCACTGCTGTGGGCAACTCCTTTCCATCTCCAGGCATTTAAAAAACAACAACAACACTGCACTCCTCTGCCCATATCTCTCCACATCTCATCCATCTGGGTCTCATCCATCTTGGCAATACAAAATTATGCCACTTTCTTTAATATTACCATGTGGTCAAGTCCATTCTACTATTTAGAAAAGTATTGATAGTTATTCAAAGGGGTATCCAGTTTTGATACCAGTTTTAGAATCAATTAGTATGTGACTACAACCCCTTCTGTCCCTCTACCTCCCCCCCCCCCCCCCCCTTTGTGTCCCCTTTCCTTCTCCTCCTGCGCCTCTATCACTCCCTTCTCTCCCGCTTTCAACCCCTCCATTCTTTCCTCCACCTCCATCCCATCTCCCATCTCTCCTTCTCCACCCAAGCATCTCTCCTCTCTCCAGTTCACTGCTGCGGGGAACTCCACTTCTCCATCTCCAGCTTCTGTGTGCTGTTGCCGTGGCGACAGGGCCACTAAAAATAGGTCTATCTTCCTTTACTCCTGACATTTCCAGTGCACAATCCCACTGTTTCAACTGACACCATGCATTTAGTCACCCCTTCCAACTGACCCCGCTCATAACCTGCATGGGAACGCATTGGTGTAGGCTAGGACACTGTAAAACATAAATATGAAGACAGCTGTGCTTAAAATGAGCAGATTTCCTAGGTTAGATTGAATTGTTTATGTGACTTGGGATCAGGGCTGCTTAATTATGGTAAAAAGTGTGTTCACAATGACTTTTGTTTATTATTATAGTTAATTATTTCAAACATTACTCCTGTATTCAATATAAAATTCAACCTGTAGAGAAAGTAGGCTATAGACCTAGTATATTTTATTAGTAATGTTCGTAACACTTTTGTTTAAAAGTTGATGTAAATTAGTCATACAAGTGGTATTGCTCCAGGTTTTATAGCACAACTAACACACATATTGTATTTTTGATCACACATTGTTTTGTAAATAGACTCTTCAAAAACGTGTAAACAAAAATATTCAAAATTTCGGAATAGAGGCAGCTGGAGGCAAAAGTGAAATTGGTTATAATGTGATTTCAATGGGAAAACTGTGATTAATCACAGAATATCACAAAGTATGAAAATTCCACGGAAATTTGGCAAAAGTGTAGCAAAATATATTATGTCTGCCTCACTTTACCTCACCCTGTCTTCCAGAATTTTGAACATTCTGATGACAAAAGATCTTAAAGGGTTCATATAATAAAGTAATATTTGAAATCACAATTCTGCTAGTAGTAGAGTATGTCACCTGACCCAATACATCTGACAGATTAAGATAATTACACCTGAAATGAGAAAACTGACTGCAACTTGGCCAATTGTTTCATGTGATTAGCAAATTATTTGGCCTGAAATAAGAAGTTAGATATCTATTGTAACAAGTCAAAAACATTTGAAAACTGTAAAATAATCTAGGTCAGGTGAAGAAATCTATGTATGTATCATGTACCTATGTATCATGTTGTATCTAGATCATTGAAATAAAGTTATAAAGAAAATAGATATTGCAGATATTCATTTTTTGCAGTGATATAGAACGTTTGTGTGACTAATGGGTTTTGATTGACAGCTCAAGTGTACATGAGTGGACCTTGGACCAGTCTTACCTGTGCAGCACAGCGATCTCATTTTCTATGTTGTTCTCTTTGCCTTCTAAAGCCTTCTTAGGGATGCATTTAATGGCTACAAGTCTTTGGGTCCGCTTCTCCTCGGCTAGCACCACTTCAGAAAAAGCTCCCCTGAAACAAAAACATAGAAAATCTATCACGCAATCTCAAAATGTCTCAGATCTGTGCACTGATCTGACATAAGTGTGACTACAAACTAAGGCTGTAAAAGTGTCAATGCCCAGATACTAACCCATACAAAGCCTATAGCGATGCACATTTGAACATTTATCAATATTGCGTGAAAAGTCCCTCAGTCGTCCAGGTAGAATCCATGATCAAAGGAGAAGTTCAATTTGTCAACTGGACAAAGTTTGTTTGGTTGAAAACGTTTCGCCGCTCATCCGAGAGGCTTCGTCAGCTCTGGTTATTGTACTGGTTAGACCCTGCTTATATCTAGCTGCCGGGAGGCGTGTCTGACAATGACAAAAGCTCTGAAAACGACCCCCCTAATCTGTCTCTTTGTTTTTCAAATTTCTCTGACGGCTGAATAGGGGGTCGAAACAGCCGTCAGAGAAATTTGAAAAACAAAGAGACAGATTAGGGGGGTCGTTTTCAGAGCTTTTGTCATTGTCAGACACGCCTCCCGGCAGCTAGATATAAGCAGGGTCTAACCAGTACAATAACCAGAGCTGACGAAGCCTCTCGGATGAGCGGCGAAACGTTTTCAACCAAACAAACTTTGTCCAGTTGACAAATTGAACTTCTCCTTTGATCATATTTATCAATATTGGAGAAAATAACAGAACAAAATCTGACATTAGATAAAACTACTAAAGAAACTACTATTGTTTTGTGTTGTTAGTAACATTCTATTGTCAATGAAAATAGTGTTTTGTGGTATCAAAAAATCAAGCCTTTTTCTTAGTATCAAAATAATTTTTTTTCCAACACTAATCACAGCAAACTCTTATCAGTATACAAGTATAAATTGTGTGAATAACAGATCTCAACCTTGCATTTGTGAAGTATATATAATTGAGTACACAGCAATTGAATAATGACTACAGTTTTGGAAGGCTTCATAAAGTGCATTACATGTGTTTTTTTAATTATTATTTAGTAGGAGCAAGGGAATACATTATTATTAAAATTGATAGGCAAGAATAACTGTACACAGTTGGTTTGGCAATGTCGAAATTGTGATGGCTAGAAAGAGCTACTTCATAATGGTATTTCTCACTCAAAAGTCAATGAAAAGACAACCAGCCAAGGGACACTGGTCAATAGGTGACCACAGATCCATGAACATCTATAAGGAGAAAGTGGAAAAGAAATTACAATGTGTTGAGATGTATAGGAGCTTGTAGAAAAATATGGGTAAAAGTTGAGCTGGTGGCCTGAAGTACGCAGTATATTCATAATTCACTATCCTACTGTCCTTCGCATTACTTTTTACTACTACTACTTTAAAGCACTTTGGTCAGTTACATTTTTAAAGTGCCCTGTAAGTAAAGTTGGATAGGAATAATAATAATAATAATAATGCATTTTATTTAAAAGCGCCTTTCAGAACACCCAAGGACACTGTACAAGGTTAAAATGAATACTGTCCATGATGCTAAAATTGATTCAACTGATTTCAATAATAAGGTAAATACTTTCTCAATACCATTTCCAATACCACAATGTAAAAAACACTATAACTTTAAGACGATGTAACATACTTTTCAACAGAATATAATAGTACAGTAATAAGTTTTTCTATCAATTAGTATCTATGTTAACTTTTTGCCAATCTATGCTGTACTCTGCTTATATCAATCTTATGTAAAACTTTGCAAACATTTTGAATGACTGAACCTCATTCATTTGTGGCCTTCTCTGCCACATGCTTAACCACAACTACAACACCAGCTCTGCATCCATCCGTGCATCTGAGCTTTCTGTGGTTCAGTCTAGTGTGAGAGCGTGTGTGCATCCCCCTGTAAGCACCGTTCAGATGAATAATTAAATATGGCGACTTCGGGGGAGCTGTTTTCGGGGTGCGGGGCTGAGACGAGAAGAAGAGTCTATTTGTGATGCCCTCAATAATGGATCGAGAGAATGCAGCGTGTCAGTTTGGAGTGGGAGTCTGCATTATGGATTATGGTCTGGTGGTGATGAGAGGAGAGGGAATAGCAGCATGTTTACACAGTGGCCACATAGGAGCGTGGGAGGGGACACAGGAGGAGGGCTCAACATACACAGAGATGCTGCCTATGTGGGTCTGAGACAATGCTGTCATGCAAGAGACAACTGCCAACATGCCAAAGGAATGGTGTTTCAGTGTTAAACCAATCTGTTGTACTTCAAAAAGACACCACAAGCAAACGAGAATGGACTGATAATGATGTCCCAGGGCTCTTTGACATTTGGGGTAAATGCTCAATTAATGATCCTATATTACACAAAATTGACTCTTGAGTTTAAAGCTGTGTTATAATTGTGTTACCTCCTCAAAAACAAACCCAAAGTTGCGTTTGTTTTATTCTCACTTCCTGTATTACCACATGGCATGAGTGTTTTCAGTTTGAGACAAGAACTCAAGACAAGAAGTTAATTAGGAAAGGTTTGTGTGAATGAAACAAAATACAATCCTAGCTATAGTTTTGATGAGGAAACAACATTAAAACATAGACCAGGAAATAGCATAAATATGCATAATTTGAAATTAAACCATAGCCACGTCATACCAAACTGTCTTTACAATTTTAGTTACCTATGAGTACACTAAAACATTTCTTGATGAGACATACAGGTGATGGACATTGCACCAAAAACATTTCAAATGTACGTGTAACCCAAGTGAAATCCATGAGTCCTTGAGCTCACCATACAATGACAATTTCACTAAAACAAATATAAGCAGCATAAACATTTACAAAAGCGGCAACTGATAATCTCCATCGACTTCTCCAGTTTCATTTTTAACCGGATCTTAAAATATTCCACCAAGAAAATCATATCAGGACCCCATTGTCATCGACCCGTAAAAGCATTTTAATATGCTTAAGTCTGTGGCATTTACAGCCACTTGAGGGGGTCAGATCCAGTTAAAGTGAGTGGGATGGGCCTGGACACATTCATTTAGTGCTTGGCTCAGTGAAGCAGCAGCAGCACGTGCCAACACACAGCAATTGGTACAGGCTACAGTAGCCAGTTAGGACATATTACATCACATTACATAAGATTTCAGGCCACTCATTTCATTTAGTGTGACAGCTCAGGACTTTGTAGCAGGCATTGCAGTATGTAAAAGGCAAGCTAGATAGATAGAACTAGTGTTAAATAAATAACAACAGAATGTAAACAAATGTGTCGCTATTTTACGGCCATATTGGTTAAAGCACTGTAAACCAATCTGAAGGTCGCCACTTTGAAACTTAAAGATGCACTGTGTAGCTTTTCTGGTGGAGGGGCCGTCAAATGCTTTTTTTCCGTGGAGATGTTATTGCTTTGTCTGGAATGTTTCACAGTGTGGTATGGGGATCAAACCAGACCAAGTAAAGGAGAATTTTTTTTTACAATCTGAGCCTTATTTCGGTAATAAAACAAGTTGTTTTACTCACCCATAGCACTTTGGTGTCATATGGAGCACTTCCGGAGATGTTTTAGATTTGCGATCTCCGTAATGCGAGTTCTCGGGGCACATGTTTGCGATCTCCAAATAACACAAACTTTAGCACTTTTCAAATCATAGAAGCTCAATGTCTTAATCTACGCTTTCGTTTGAGTCAAAAGTAGCCTGTAATACGAGATTTATCCATAGTTTCGAGTAGATGAGGACGCCAGTGCACATGTGCGGAGTCACAGCTTATTTCACTCTCAGCTCCCAGGACCCAAACATGAAACGCAAAGCTGTAATTTATGGATAAATCTCGGATTACAGGCCACTTTTGACTCAAACGGACATTGAGCTTCTATGATTTGAAAAGTGCTAAAGTTTGTGTTATTTGGAGACTGCTCAGGGCATATATTATATTCCCCGAGAACTCACATTACGGATATGGCTAATCTAAAACATCTCTGGAAGTGCTCCATATGACACCAAAGTGCTATGGGTGAGTAAAACAACTTGTTTTATTACCGAAATAAGGCTCAGATTGTAAAAAACGTTAATTCTCCTTTAAAGTTAAGATGTGTGGAGAAGCAACACCGTCAAAGGGCTTGTTATTCAAGGTATTTTTGAGCTATAAAACCACCTTTATTTGAAAAAATGTAAGGTAGAGCTGTTTAATGTCATACTGTGGAACATTCCAGGCAGAGCAATGACATATCCATGGAAACAAGCATGTGATGGATCCTCTACCAGAAAAGTTACAATCCACCTTTAAGACCTATGCATAATGTCCAAAGACACTTCATCTACCTTGCCAATGTATGAATATGTATGAATGTGGCGTGTGTGTGAATGGTTGATGGTGGTGATGGTCACTACTGTCCTGGTTCCCTTTCTAAAAGGTCATATGTCATCAGTCATATGACCGTATTACCACTATATTTTAATCTAGTGCACTGCAGCTTTGTCTACAGACCAGGCCCGGCGCCAGGCATAAAATATTAAGGGGGCAATGAGTTTATCACAGGGGGCGGGGTTGCGTCGTGTCGCACACACACACACACATATATCCCACTCCTCAGGTGCGTAATGGGTCAGGCGCGCTCCTCGAGAGCTCGTGTATTTAGACTACACCTTTGTAAGAGACTGACTGAGTAAGAGTAAAAAGTGATAGTGATCGTGATAAAAAGTGAGAGTTTTTTTTTTAATTATTATTATTTGAACGTAGACCCTCGGTCAAGTGATCTCCTGCATACCACAAAACCAAGCCAACAACTGACCTGAGCAATGCCAAGAGACAGTACATTAATGCCACATAGCCCTCCACCACAAGCGCAAACACAGCGCAATTGGGCAATACGCAACACAGCGCAACTCTCACATCTGAAGGGGCGGGACTGATTACGTGAGGGGGCGTCGCCCCCAAACGCCCCATCGTGGCACCGGCCGTGCTACAGACACAGCTGCTTTAGGCTATACTGTAGTATCACTTAAAAGACTTGTGAAGCTGGTAAATCACAATTAAAAGTGTAAGGCATTTTATTATTATTATCCCTAGTCTAATCTAATTTCAACCATAGCACATAATAATCTTGGTCTTGCTGGAAAACTACTAGCCAAATTCATTCAAGTAATGAGCCAGATATGCCAACAATTCACAGAAAACCACCATCTTTATTGTGAAAAAGATATTCAAATTATGGCCTGGGAGCTAAATGCGGCCCACAAACACATTTTAGTGGCCTTTGGCTTTCCAGAGAATTGGAAATTGCCAAAGAATCATAGATAGCGTATGAATTTACAGCAACTTAAATAAAACCCCATAGGAAAATCACTATGTCACTATGTTTTGATGTATACAAAGCTCTATTATTTGAATGATTCACTGCACTGTCCTCTGAAACAGCCCATCAGTTAGAATGTATGAATTAAACTACGCTCACACTAGTCTGTGGCCTGCCTAATCCACTTTCATCCATGAAAATAAGAGGAATGCATCAAACATACTGTATATACTGCTTTTATGGACAATCAAACATTCTTTACAATATAAGAATCTAAGTAAAAGGATTAAAATTGTCTAAAAAAATCAAGAATGTGTGAGGATTGGATTAGTCTAATGTGCATGTTAGATTTAGCAGACACACCATCATCAGTGAAATCAAAGAAGCCAAGAGCCAAACCTTTTCTCTGACCTGTGCACAAGCTTTCAATACTCACTTCTGTTTGTGTGTACGGCTGCACCACAAAAGCCATTTATAGCAGCAACTCAATATAAACACTTCCCACAAATTTGTGCAATTCTCACTACAAAGATATGGTCTGGATCAGGGCCACTCAGAATATTCTGTTACATGTTATGAGATCTGATCCTCACTCACAGGCCCTCACTGAAACTATAAGCAGGGCTCAGTCGTGTTTAAATATAGAGATATAAGGCAAAAGGAGAAATTCAATTTATCAACTGGACAAAAGTTTATTTGGTTGAATAAGTTTCACAGCTCATCCAAGCTGCTTCTTCAGTTCTGGTCAGATGCTGGTAGACACTTGCCTATATCTGCCTGAAGGGAGGAGGAGGAAAGAACAATACCAAACCCAAAAATAAAAAAAGCCCATAAATACCATGTAATGAATTGACCTGCATTATTTCACATGACGTTTGAGAGGGACAGGATGACGGGGTGAATTAGAGCGAGGGGGGAGGGTGAGGGTGGTGAGGAGGGCGCACAGGGAGGCACAGAGCACACTTTGGACTGTTGCTGAGAGACACTGAGATTGTAATTAACCGTCTCCGTCTCTTGGTATCCTCAGAGACGGAGCAGAGGGCATCTCTCCAGGGTCTGAGCAGGAAAGATGAAACTGCTTCAAATTCAGCAAGAGACTGGTGTCAAATAAAGTATAGTGATATAAGTGTATATGTACGCGTATAAGTAAACATTTGTATAATAAGAGCACACACCAGTCTCTTCCTATTTTTACTACTTATTTATTTAGGATTTATTATTACCATTCCTCTTGATTTCTTGTGATGTGTGAGCTACTGTAACGAAGTAATTTCCCTTGTGGACATATAAGTCTGTCTAAGTCTAAGTCTAAGGTGAGATGTGCTTCAGCCCATTAAATTTTTGGTCATATAAAGCAACAGATATTTTTGTTGTTGATAGAAAGTAGAAAGGCATTCAATTTTGATATTTTATTTACAAAACATTAACAAAAGAAAGATAAAATTCTGAATGAACTAAAGTTTAATCTTTCTCTTGCTATGGATCCTACCCAGACGACTAAGGGATTACACAGACATATTTATAAAATGCTGTTAATTCCAGTAGATACAATTTTAGCGTTCCATTTTAGTTGAAAGTTCAGAAGGTTTAAGTTTTTATAGCTGATTTTTACCATAGGGGGCATAGGAATATAAAATAATTACTTAATTCACAGATCACTGTTAGAATAGGGGCAAAAAGGTGTTACATTTTTCTTTTATCACTACAAGTACATGTATCGTTATCATCCTCTACTACTGTTGCTACTAATACTATCTCTACAACAGGGCAATGCACTTACTCCTATATTGCCTATTTTGCTAGTTTGGTCACCCTAAAAAAACATAATAATGACTTTAATTTATGAAAATGTGCAGTGGCGGTGGTCCTGATTCACACTTTATCTATTTCACTAGCTAGGACCACGCCATCAACATAATGCAGTGAAGATGTTTATTATTGAATGATAGTGGATGTCTCGGTGAATAGGTGGTGATGGCTGGGTTGAGACAGTGGGTGGGGGCTCCGTCTCAATCTTCGATTGGCCCAGCGGAACGGGACCCCCCCTTTTAGGAGATGTCTTGTGGCTGAAAGACAAACGAAATAGGGGTGGGAGGGAGGGGTCGAGATAACCGAGACGAACTGGAATGAAGGGATGAGTGGCTATAAATGGCTCCGGGAAATTAGAGGTGTGGTTATGGTGAACTGTGATTCGCTGGTGAGGAGGAGAAGGTGGTTGAGGCGTGGTCCTGCTCCTGAATTTCAGTTAATCACATTAACTCCATTTCACTAGCTAGGACCACGCCATCAACATAATGCAGTGAAGATGTTTATTATTGAATGATAGTGGATGTCTCGGTGAATAGGTGGTGATGGCTGGGTTGAGACAGTGGGTGGGGGCTCCGTCTCAATCTTCGATTGGCCCAGCGGAACGGGACCCCCAAAAGTTTTTGAAAGAGCATAAAGTGGAATGGGTCTGGAGGAGATCGTTGAGGTCGTGACGATCGTACACGAGGTAGGTGCTGGAGACCCGACAACCAAGGGTTAGAATTTTTCCGGTCGGGTACATCTGCCCTGGCCGTGGACATAGTGGCGCCAATGCGAAATAAATGAATGGAGAATGGATGGGGTGTTATGCCAGAAGAGGTCCGTGAAAGGCGAGAGGTTGCCGGAGCGCAGAGTGAGAGTGCAACGGTAGAGAAGGTCCGAAATAAGTGGTAGACGTTTCGGAGGAAGGCGAGGTTCAGTTTTTTGCAGTCCTTTAATCAGGCACGGGAACATGAAGATGAGACTGGCAGTCTTCACCAGAAATCAGCTTGTATATGAGATTTATCCCTGAGAGGTAAGCCTGGACCTACTCCCGCGGGAGGATTCATGGGGGCCGGTGCATAGTGTTCTGGGCAGCAGATCTGCTGTCCCCGTGACCCGAAAATGGAAAAGCAGAAGATGGATGGATGGATGGATGGCAAGCCTGGACGGTGGAGACGCAGACATTCCTGGAGTGGCGTGAGAGGGTGCTGAAATTGCAGATGATGGTGACGTCAGATGAGCAGAGGGGAAGCTGATGAAGGTGGTGTTGACTGATTTATTATTGTTAGAATGAATGGGAATGCCTGGATTAATCAGACCCCCCAAAAAATGGTGGAAAAGTAGGACGAAGTTCCGATGAAGCTGAAGGCTAATTGTGCGATTTGAGGGCTCTGGAAGCAATGCAGAATCCGACTACTGCCAAAGATTCGGATTGAACACTGGAGAAACTGGAGCTGCGTCGTGAAGGTGCCGTATGGCGAATGAGTCAGGAGTGATGTAGAGAAACCGTGACGTGGAGGGTCTTCTCCCCTGACTCGTACGATCGTCACGAGATCGTTGAGGTCGTGACGATCGTACACGAGGAGTGGCGCCTCGTTGGAGTGGCGTGAGAGGGTGCTGAAATTGCAGATGATGGTGACGTCAGATGAGCAGAGGGGAAGCTGATGAAGGTGGTGTTGACTGATTTATTATTGTTAGAATGAATGGGAATGCCTGGATTAATCAGACCCCCCAAAAAATGGTGGAAAAGTAGGACGAAGTTCCGATGAAGCTGAAGGCTAATTGTGCGATTTGAGGGCTCTGGAAGCAATGCAGAATCCGACTACTGCCGAAGATTCGGATTGAACACTGGAGAAACTGGAGCTGCGTCGTGAAGGTGCCGTATGGCGAATGAGTCAGGAGTGATGTAGAGAAACCGTGACGTGGAGGGTCTTCTCCCCTGACTCGTACGATCGTCACGAGATCGTTGAGGTCGTGACGATCGTACACGAGGTAGGTGCTGGAGACCCGACAACCAAGGGTTAGAATTTTTCCGGTCGGGTACATCTGCCCTGGCCGTGGACATAGTGGCGCCAATGCGAAATAAATGAATGGAGAATGGATGGGGTGTTATGCCAGAAGAGGTCCGTGAAAGGCGAGAGGTTGCCGGAGCGCAGAGTGAGAGTGCAACGGTAGAGAAGGTCCGAAATAAGTGGTAGACGTTTCGGAGGAAGGTGAGGTTCAGTTTTTTGCAGTCCTTTAATCAGGCACGGGAACATGAAGATGAGACTGGCAGTCTTCACCAGAAATCAGCTTGTATATGAGATTTATCCCTGAGAGGTAAGCCTGGACCTACTCCCGCGGGAGGATTCATGGGGGCCGGTGCATAGTGTTCTGGGCAGCAGATCTGCTGTCCCCGTGACCCGAAAATGGAAAAGCAGAAGATGGATGGATGGATGGATGGCAAGCCTGGACGGTGGAGACGCAGACATTCCTGGAGTGGCGTGAGAGGGTGCTGAAATTGCAGATGATGGTGACGTCAGATGAGCAGAGGGGAAGCTGATGAAGGTGGTGTTGACTGATTTATTATTGTTAGAATGAATGGGAATGCCTGGATTAATCAGACCCCCCAAAAAATGGTGGAAAAGTAGGACGAAGTTCCGATGAAGCTGAAGGCTAATTGTGCGATTTGAGGGCTCTGGAAGCAATGCAGAATCCGACTACTGCCGAAGATTCGGATTGAACACTGGAGAAACTGGAGCTGCGTCGTGAAGGTGCCGTATGGCGAATGAGTCAGGAGTGATGTAGAGAAACCGTGACGTGGAGGGTCTTCTCCCCTGACTGAGGAGTTGGACCTTTGCTGGAGTGGGGTCACTCGCGCCAGCGCAGATGGTTGACGGACGTGACCATGATAATGCTGATGTGCGTCCTTCAGCATGGGTTCGGATGGCAAGCATAGGAACCTGTAGGTGAAGAAAGCCACGCTCGAATGTTGAGGGTTGGATAGGTGAGGGATGAGGGTCGGAGGGATGGGGAAGTCGGAGTGATGAGGGTCGGGGGGATGGGGGGGGGAGGGACGCGGGGGGGAGGGATGAGGGTTGGAGGGATGAGGGTCGGGGGGAGGGGGTCGGGGGGGGACCTGTCGGGAGCGAGACCTGACGGGAGGAAGATCTCCTATCGTGAGTCGAGAGAGAGGCAGAGAAAGACCCGTCGTGGGGCGGGACCGAGGGAGACCCGTCATGGGTCAGGAGAGCGAGGCAGAGAAAGACCCATTGTGGGTCGGAAAGGAGTGAGACCCGTTGTGGGTCAGGAGAGGGAGACCCGTCATGGGTTGGGAGGGAGGGAGACCCGTCGTGGGTCATGAGAGAGAGAGTGGCGGAGAAAGACCCGTCGTGGGTCGAGAGACCCATCGTGGGTCGAGAGAGAGACCCGTTGTGGGTCGCGAGACCCGACGTGAGAGCTGGGCGAGCCGTCGTGAGAGCCAGGCGAGCTGTCATGCGGTCGTGAGAGCCGGGTGAGCCGTTGTGAGACCCAGGCGTATTGTCATGCCGTCGACCTGACGGGAGGAAGACCTGTTGTGGGTCAGGAGAGAGGTGGAGAGAAGAAGACCTGTCATGGGTCGGGAGAGAGGCAGAGAAAGACCCGTCGTGGGTTGGGAGAGAGGGAGACCCGTCGTGGGTCAGGAGAGAGGCAGAGAAAGACCTGTTGTGGGTTGGAGGGAGGGAGTCCTGACTGGAGGAAGATCTGATGGGAGGAAAGGAAGCTATGCCTTTTAGTCCCACAGTGGGGAAATTCCAGTTCTGCATTTAACCCATCCTGTTATTAGGAGCAGTGGGCAGCACATTACTGCGCCCAGGGACCATCTCCATGATCTTCTTGCTTCGGCTTGGTCAGGACCTAAGCTGGAGGATTTACCTATGGTGCATGTTTTGGGTTGATGGGGGAAACCGGAGTGCCCGGAGGAAACCCACCCAGACACGGGGAGAACATGCAAACTCCACACAGAAAGGCCCAGGCGACCCGGGGATCGGACCCAGACCATGCACGCAAACTCCACACAGAACACACACCTGAAGACCTGTTGTGGGTCAGGACAGAGGTGGAGGAGAAGACCCGTTGTGGGTCGGAAGACTCGACGTGAGAGCCGAGCGAGCCGTCGTGAGAGTTTGTCATGAGGCCAAGCGAGCAGTCGTGAGCCGTCGTGAGAGCCGTCCTGAGAGCCAAGTGAGCAGTCGTGAGAGCCATAGTGAGAGCCAGGTGAGCTGTCGTGAGAGCCGTCAAGAGAGCCAAGCGAGCCGTCGTGAGAGCCAGGCGAGCTGTCGTGCCGTCATGAGAGCCAGGCGAGTTGTCGAGCCGTCGTGAGAGCCAGGCGAGTTGTCGAGCCGTCGTGAGAGCCAGGCGAGTTGTCGAGCCGTCGTGAGAGCCAGGCGAGTTGTCGAGCCGTCGTGAGAGCCAGGCGAGTTGTCGAGCCGTCGTGAGAGCCAGGCGAGTTGTCGAGCCGTCGTGAGAGCCAGGCGAGCTGTCGAGCCGTCGTGGGAGCCAGGCGAGCTGTCGTGCCGTCGTGGGAGCCAGGCAAGCCGTCATGAGACCCAGACGAGCTGTCATGCGGTCGTGAGAGCTGGGTGAGCTGGCGGTCATCATGCTGTCATGAGAGCCGGTGAAACGTTGTGACAATCGGCCAGTCGTCAGTCGGCTTGGAACCTGTGGAAAAGCCAAGGACCTGAGGGTGGAGGTGCATATTGGGGATGTTCACAGGGCAGGTACGGGTTGAATGCTGGACAGATGAGAGCGGTCGAATTTGGAGACCGTAATAGTAGTCGCGACATGAGAGCTGAGAATGATGAAAGAATGCAATGATGTAGCATGAGCAGGAGAAGATGAGGATTAGATGGCGAGAGCATCGCTGAGGACGTGTATAGGATAGAATGGTGAAGTCATGAGCTGAGGTCGATGGTAGGATCCTCGATCGGGAAAGAGGTGGTGAGCCGAGATGGTGTAGCTCAGGTGAGGGCGGAACTGGGAGGAGCTGAATAGTGTGACACGTGGTTATTATGGCTTAAGCTCGCTTGTAATGGATGACGTGAGCTGCCCGAGCTATAATAGCGTGAAACAGCAAGGGCCGGAATATGAATTGATGGCGAGCGGGTGTAAAGACAGCTAGCGTACGTCAAAATTGCGTGAGCAGCACGAGCTGAAATTGAGTGAGTGACATGAGTCGATGGGTGCTGAATATTGGAATAGCAGAGAAAGGATGTAGAGACTGCTTAGCTAGCATGTGATGGAATGGTGTGAGCTAGCATGAGTTGCATGAGTTAGAATGGTCGGATGCGAGTCGGTAGGAGAGGTTGAATATGAGATGACAGTGTGCCAGTGCAGAGAGGAGTTAAGCGAACAAAAACATTCGTACGACGTTTCGGAGTGTGAACGAAAATAGTGTGAGTGGGCGTGGTGACTTGTGTAGGCTGCAACGACAGATAAAACATTTGGGTGTTGGGAAAGGGGGGGTAGGGTGGGGGGAAGGGATAGAGCAGAAGACGGGAAATGGATTAGAGGCCCTGTCTAATGTGGGTAGGGCACGAGAGCCATCTAGCTCATGATGACTGAAAAGAGAGAAATGAGAGATGGGGAGAAGGTGCATGTGCATGGGAAATTGTGCAGCCTGCGAGATGGGGACAAGAATGAGACATGAAGGGTGCAGGCACAGGGGGAGATGGCCTGCTTGAAAGCAGGCTGAGATGATACAAGAGAATTCAAGCGAAACTGCACAGTAGCCAGAATACGTTTACTGGCCACTGGTGGTGATACTACTTAGCCCCCAGCAGGGGGAGCTATGAGGCTGTAGTGGAGGAGAGGAGGGAGTGGCGACGTCTGCAGCTGCACGCGGGAAACTTGATGGGAACCCGGAAGCTTGTTCGTCTCGTTCCAGGGCGCCGGGGTTACATTCTTGATCTAAACTGTTTAAAGTCCTGTCTTGATGTGTCAGCCTGAAGGGGAACAGCGGGTGCTGGGCGGTACCGAACGCTGTGGCTGCTGGAGGCTGGGCCGCGCTGTGTCGAAAGCCGTGGTTGCCAAAGCCGGTCTGCGCACCGAGAGCCGGGCTGCGCCAGGCTGCGCGCTCGCCTATACGAGGAGGAGGCGACGAGAGGGACAATGTGGTTATTCCGTATATACCGCCAGCACAGAGATATTGACGGTGGGTGCTCCTTAGAGGTGGAGGTCCGCTGCGTGAGCGCGCGCCTGGAGCGTTTGCTGGGCGGCGCGGGCCGTGGGCTGGACGCCGCGGATATGCGATGAAAGATCCTCCGGCTGCGGATTCCTGAATAGAAATCCGTCGCGGCGCAAGGAATTGCGGACTGGAAGGAACGAGGAGACGTGAGGCAGGTTGGTGTTTGAATGTGACGGGTTGTTAACCCAGCTCGAGCGAGCTGACGTGGTTGAGCTGTCGAGATAACCGAGACGAACTGGAATGAAGGGATGAGTGGCTATAAATGGCTCCGGGAAATTAGAGGTGTGGTTATGGTGAACTGTGATTCGCTGGTGAGGAGGAGAAGGTGGTTGAGGCGTGGTCCTGCTCCTGAATTTCAGTTAATCACATTAACTCCATTTACTGTAAAACAAAATTGTAAGAAATGCACCACAAATATATAAATAAATAACTTTTAATAACTTTTTTCTTTTTTTCAAGATACACAAAGTGCTTTATAGTAGCTCTGAAATCACAATACAGACAGAGCACACACACACACACACACACACACACAGACATCGAAGTTATTGAGTGAAGTCGGAGGTCGATTTAAACAGAAACCTTATGACATGTGAAATTAAATGACCAATGATTTCAGCTCTCTGTAAATCATTGCCTGTAACTCATAAACCGATCTGTTATAAATGAAATGAATAGATTCTGAATGAGTCACTGGTTTGAAAAGTCAGAACAAATGCATCTGTCATCTCCATTTGGGAAAAACAAGTACAAGCTCAATGTATCACAAATGAATTGAAAGCACAATTTAAATATGCACTATGTAACTTTTCTTGTAGAAGCCACCTGCTTGTCTCCATGGAGATGTTTTTGCTTTAGCTGATTAATGCATTCTTGGGCTTGACTATCCACAGATCTGACTTGTACCTTACCCGATGCTGTCACCTGTTTGCCTATAGAGACGTTTAATGCCATTTTGTGGAAATTTCCAAAACAACAGAATATCCCCTTACAGTGGTACCTCACCTTACGAAAGACCCAACAAACGAAAATTCCAAGTTACGAAACGCCTTCACGTTAAATTTTGGTCTCTAGATACGAAAGAAAATTCAAGTTACGAAACGCAAAATCTCAAAAATTCAAATAATGCGTGCTCAGATGCGCGCTCAGCCACACACATTATACGCTTTTCTCAGACTGGATTTAAACTTTTCTCACATTTGTCTCTCGTTTAAACACTCAAACTTTCATAGATTTTAAACAAAATGTATTAATAGTGAAGTGTGGGGGGAAGGGGGAGGGCGGAGAAGTGTGCGTGCGGACACGTGTGATAGCACAGCATGACCCGGCGCGGGGCTGCGAGCACGAGACCCGTGCTCAAACCGTGCCTCCTCTAGACCAGGTCTAAACCAGGTCTAAACCAGGATTAAACCACCGCGACTCTTGCCTGCGTTCGTTCATGCGCTCGGACTGCGTGCCGTCCCGAGGGGAGGCACATCTCCTCCCCTCCTCGCTGCTCGCCTTAGCCGTGACTCGTGAGGTACACCGGCAGAGCTAGCACGAAACCAGGAAATAGACCCGCACACGGTGGTTTAATCCTGGTTTAGACCTGGTTTAGATCTGGTCTAGAGGAGCCACGGTTTGAGCACAGGTCTCGTACTCGCAGCCCCACGCCGGGTCATGCTGCGCTA
Organism: Paratrypauchen microcephalus; assembly: GCA_036785185.1. Classification (NCBI taxonomy): domain Eukaryota; kingdom Metazoa; phylum Chordata; class Actinopteri; order Gobiiformes; family Gobiidae; genus Paratrypauchen; species Paratrypauchen microcephalus. The sequence continues at coordinate 81,051 of JAVJIX010000060.1, forward strand.
TCACACACTTCTCCGCCCTCCCCCTTCCCCCCCACGCATGCAGTCGCTGCTCGCCTCAGGCTTTTTCCATTGAAATAGCTACTCAACTTACGAAAAATTCACATTACGAAACCACTTCTGGAACGAATTAATTTCATAAGGTGAGGTACCACTGTATTGTAAAAATATTACGCCGCTAAACACTGAGGTTTAGACTTAGACTTAGACAAACTTTATTGATCCACAAGGGAAATTGCTTTGGGTACAGTAGCTCACTCATCAAATATAATATACAATATAAAAACAGAGGGTGAAAGAACAAGAAGAAAAATAGATGGAATAGCAACCAAAGAGCAATAGACCTGTGTCAGATGAGACACAATTATATACATAAGATAATGGTAATAGATATATATGTACAATCAGATTTAAATAAAAAAGTAGTAGTCAATATAAAATACAGTATCCAAATATGATGTTCAGTACCAGCTTTATACAGTTGTATGGAGTATTATCTGTTACACAAGGGTGAGTTGTTGTACAGTTGTATGGGGTATGGTATGAATGTAGTCCTGTATCTCTCACTGTTTGAGCGGAGCTGTAGGAGCCTGTTGGAGAATGAGCTCCTCTGTCCCTCTATGGTCTGGTGCAGTGGGTGAGCAGGAGTGTCCATGATGGAGAGCGGTTTGTCCAGTGTCCTACTGTCCCTCACTGTGACAAATGTCTCCAGCTCACAGCCAATCACGTGACCAGCTTTGTGGATCAGTTTGTCAATCCGTCCGATGTCTCTTTTACTGGTGTTGCTCCCCCAACAGACTACAGCAGAGTACAAAGTGCTGGCAACCACAGACTGGTAGAAGATCTCCAGTAACTTACTGCACACATTGAAAGACCTGAGCTTCCTCAGGAAGTAGAGTCTGCTCATGCTCTTCTTGTACACAGCATTACAGTTGTCTCTCCAGTCCAGCCTGTTGTTCACCTGAACGCCCAGGTACTTGTAGCAGTCCACGATCTCCACCTCATGACCCTTGATGTTAATAGGCTCCACAGGTGACCTCCTCCTCCTGAAGTCAATTACCAGTTCCTTGGTCTTGTCCAAGTTCAGGAGCAGATGGTTTGCCTGGGACCACTTCACAAAATTTGTAATCAGTGTCCTGTACTCCATCTCCTGTCCATCCCTGATACACCCAACCACCGCAGAGCCATCAGAGAACTTCTGCAGGTGACAGGACTCTGAGCTGTACTGGAAATTAGAGGTGTACAGAGTGAACAGGAACGGAGACAGGACTGTACCCTGAGGGGCTCCCACATTACTGACCACAGTGTCAGACAGGGTGGTCCCCAGTCGCACGTACTGAGGTCTGCCTGACAGGTAGTCAGTAATCCAGGAGATAGTGGAGGAGCTGACACCCATCCTGAGCAGTTTCTCACCCATCAGAGAGGGCTGGATTGTGTTAAAGGCACTGGAGAAACCAAAGAACAATATCCTCACAGAGCCCTTAACACTATCCAGGTGTGAGTGAGCCCGCTGCAGAAGACAGATTACAGCGTCTTCCACACTCATGTGGGGCTGGTATGCAAATTGGAGAGGGTCCAGGGATGATGCCACCAGGGGTCTGAGCTGAGCCAGAACAAGTCTCTCAAACACTTTCATGACATGAGATGTCAGCGCAACTGGTCTGAAGTCAGTGAGTCCAGATGGGACAGGTTTCTTGGGCACTGGCACAATGCAGGAGGTTTTCCAAAGCACTGGTACCCTTTCAAGCTTCAGACTCAGTGCGAAGAGAAAGTGCAGGACCACAGTGAACTGTGCTGCACAAGTTCTTAGCACACGGGGGTTGATTTGGTCAGGTCCTGGAGACTTGTTCTGGCGCACTTTCTCCAGCTGCCTTCTCACCTGCCCAGGTGACAAGGAGATAGAGCTGGGTTTCTCCGTGGAGGTGGGGACAGGTGTGGGAGCAGAGGTGATGGGCTGTTGAGTGGTCTGTACAGAGGTGTGGATTAGGTTTCTGAGAGGTGTAGAGATGGAGGTGCCAATTGAGGAAAAGCGATTCAAATGTAAATTAAGTAAGTTTGACCTGTCTGGTCTGTTGTCTTGCTGTTTGGGTCTGGAGAGACCAAAAATAGCTTTCATTTCCATCCAGACCTCTCTAGTAGTTTGTTTGAGTTTAGCCTCCAACTCCCTCCCATAAGCCTCCTGACCCCGCCTCAGTTGGACTTTTAGCTGTTGCTGCACCCTCCTCAACTTGTCCTTATCACCAGAGTTGAAGGCCCGCTTCTTCTTATTGAGTAGAGCCTTCAGCTTGCTGGTGATCCAGGGCTTGTTGTTGGGGTAACAGCGAACACTGCGTGTGGGGACGGCCGTATCTTCACAGAAGTATCTGTGATACAGTCCGTCATGCTGTCAATGTTTTCCCCATGGGGTGAGCAGAGCACATTCCAGTCTGTGGTCCTATAGCAGTCTTGGAGGGCACTGATGGCATCGTCACTCCACCTTCTCACAGTTCTAGTGGTGACAGGCTGCCTCTTCACTGCAGGGACATACTGAGGTGTTAACAGGACCAGATTGTGATCAGATCGTCCCAGTGGGGGCAGGGCAGTCACACTGTATGCCTCCCCGGAATTAGCATACAGTAAGTCCAGAGTTTTGTTGTCCCGAGTCTTACAATCCACATACTGATGGAATGTGGGTAAGACACTGTCCAATGTGGCATGATTAAAGTCCCCAGAAATCAGTAATAATGCCTCAGGATACTTTGACTGCAGAGCAGTGACCACCGTGTGTATTCTGTACCGGGCTCCCTCTTCGTCCGCCGAGGGAGGGATGTAAACTCCAATGAACAGCACAGACGTAAATTCTCTTGGTAAATAATATGGACATAGTCCCACAACCATAAGTTCGATGTCCGGCTCACAGATACGCTCCTTCACAGTAATGTGGCCAGGATTACACCACCTCTCGTTCACCAACACAGCAATCCAGCCGCCCTTCTTCTTACCGCAAAGAAGCGAGTCTCTGTCCGCACGCACCATCTTAAAGCCGGGTACAGATGCGTTGTTGTCCGGGACGTTCGTATGAAGCCAGGTCTCCATGAAGCACATGATAGAGCTGACCGCATACTCCCTCTGGGTCCGAACAAGAGCACACAGTTCGTCCATCTTATTTCCCAGTGACCTTACGTTCCCCATCAGAACTAACGGGACCGCAGGCCGGAATTTTCTCCTCCGCTGTTTCACTTTAGCTCTGGCGCGGCATCCTCTACGTGGTCTTCTCCGTAGTTCCACAGGAATGTCCGGTTTAGGTCCAGAAAGCGCCGAGGACTTGGAAAGAGACAGGAGCTGTTCCCTTGAATACACATTGGGGAGACTGCTCTGCTGAGCCATACAGGCAGCACAAAGAGGCAAGCTTAAATGCAGAAAAAATGCCAAAAATGCCCAAAAAAAACATAGCTAGTGCTAATTGGATGGCTAAAGTGAATAAAGTAAGAAAAAAGAAAAATAGAGTAAAATCAAAAAGTGCAAACAAACAAGCTTAAAGGTAGTTAGGCAGGAGCTACTGTACCCAGCTGCCACTCTCTCAGGCGCTTGGACCTCCATGTTCTGAAATATACTATAAAACAGAAGTCATGTCACAAATAATGACATCGTACAATCAAAGTGATAGACATACAAAGACCACAAAACTGTAGGGTTATAAATGGTAAATGGTCACATCTTTATATAGCGCTTTTCCACCTTCATACCTGCCTGTCAAAGCCTGATCCCGTCAGATCTCAGAAGCTAAGCAAGGCAGGGCCTGGTTAGTACATGGATGGGAGACCAATGGGAATTCCAGGTGCCACAGTGGGGCGCCAGTTGCAAAAAAACTGTTGCTGTGTCCTTAGGTAAGACACTTTACCCACATTTGCCTAGTATGAAAGTGGAGTGAGTGTTGGAGGTGGTCGGAGGGGCTGATGGTGCAGATTGGCAGCCTCGCTTCCATCAGTCTGCCCCAGGGCAGCTGTGGCTACAGAAAGTAGCTTACCACCAACAAGTGTGGAGTGAATGAACAATGAACTGTAAAGCGCTTTGGGTGTCATGAAAGGTGCTATATAAATGCAATGAATTATTATTATTATTATTCAAGGCACCCAAAGCGCTTTACAACAAGGAACCACTCACCCATTCACACACATTCACACGCCAGTGTACGCAGACACTGGGGGCGAGGCGGGTTAAGTGTTTTGCCCAAGGACACAACGGCAGCATTCATCTGTGGGAGCCGAGATTTATCCATAGTTTCGAGTAGATGAGGACGCCAGTGCGCATGTGCGGAGTCACAGTTTATTTCGCTCTCAGCTCCCGGGACCCAAACATGAAACGCAAAGCTGTAAACTATGGCTAAATCTCGGATTACAGGCCACTTTTGACTCAAACGAAAGCGTAGACTAAGACATCGAGCTTCTATGATTTGAAAAGTGCTAAAGTTTGTGTTATTTGGAGACCGCTCGGGGCATACATTACATGCTCGGGGCACAAAACAACTTGTTTTATTACCGAAATAAGGCTCAGATTGTAAAAAACATTAATTCTCCTTTAAAACTTTCAATTTCCTGTTACAAATGAGTAACATGGATGTTATTTCAGTCTTCAGGCACCTGAAGTTAATGAAGTTCAAGTTAATGCACCTGAAAACAAATTCGAATAACAAATCTAACTGTAATACTTAAAACCCTAAAACAAAACAAGTCTCTCTTGGTAATTCCCCTGAACATCTAAAATGTATGGATGAATGTATTTCTAAGGTGTGCAGAGAACAGCCCATGCAGTGTGGTTGTGCTGTTCTGAAGCACACCATCAGTCAGGAGCACAGAGGCCTACATCATCTATCACTGCATCAATTCCACCAGCACAGCAAATACACAGGCATATATACAGCACACTGGAGAGAGCTGAGAGCTGTCTCCTTTTAGAGCATGCACTTAATGACTCTGCATCCTCTAACAAAGCGGCAAAGTCTTGAAACTACAAGAACATATAGAAAGACAAAAATAGGCTACATGAATTGCCAGTATTTAGGTGACTCAACTGAATTGGATCTGGAACTAGTTGACTGTCCCCTATCCATTGTGCATTGTCACACCGAAGAAGGAAAGGTCCAAACTAGGGATGCAAATTATCGATTAATTCATTAATTGATAGTTGATTGACCTTATCGATCGATTAACGATTAACTGATAAGCAGCGTTTTTCACCTGAATTTTAGTGTTTCAATAAGATCTTTAAGAATATAAGCTATAATATACATAACACTGAGTCATAAATATATCATAGTATTATTATATTGTATATTCCTCAATTAATTATTCCTTAGTAAAAAGCAGACAAATGTATTGATGCTGAATAACAAAATACAGTAATCCCTCGCTCTATCGCGGTTCGCAGATTTTTTATATTTTTTTTCAATTTTTTTTTATAGTGTAACATTTTTTTTATACTGTAACATTGTGTTCTGTCCTCATTGGCTAAGAGACTAGACCAGGACTAAACGTGGACTAAACCAGAACTAAACCAGGTCTAGACCAGGTCTAAACCTGGACTGGACCTGGACTAAACCAGGATTAAACCACCACGTGGCGCTGCTGGTTTCGTGTGGCTGATTTGTGGCTCGCACGAGCCACAAACCAGCCACACGAAACTCGGGGCCCGAGCCACAAACCAGCCACACGAAACCAGCAGCGGCACGCATTCCGGGCGCCGCGGTTCGATCTCGCCTCGCGCGTACACCCGGGGCTGCTGAGCAGTGCCGTTGGCGCCTGCGGCCGGCTGTGAGTCGAGCTTGGCGCAGCGCGGTGCGTGGTTGCCTTGTTTCGTGACCACGCGGGTGCGCGTGTCCGCGATTAGCGATTAATTACAGTTAATGCATTTTGTTCGACCAACGTCTTAATAGACAATTAGTCGTTAATCGATTAATTGTTGACATCCCTAGTCTAAACACTGATGACCACTAATTAAATGTGGTAGAAGTCATAGATATTGAAAAACACATAAAATTCTAATTGCTTATTCTAATTAATTCTAATGTTACAATATTGAGTAGTAGTAGTGTAAAAAAAAAACTGATTTCAAATAAAACTGTCAGTGTAATCCTTCAAACAAGCTTAATACTAGGGGTGGGTATTGGCAAAGAAGTCACAATTAAATTCGAATCACGATTCATATGTCACAATGCGATACTATCATGATGCATCACGATACTTGAATTATTGCGATGCATTGCAATATATTTGACATACTTCAGTGAAAATGTACCAAAAAAAAAGAGGATAACTTAAATATCAGTTTATCCGTATCAGTATCTGTGTAGTGTCTTCAATTGATACATAACTCTGAGCAACTCAATTCATAACTGAATTTATTGAATAACAAAAACAAATAAACCAAACCAATAACAAAAAAGTGCATAGGATGTGCAGGATTTTTTCTAAAACAAAAAATGATGTTCAAACATTTGCCATTTTGGAGGTAGCTACCATCATAACAAACAATACCCTTTCACAAAGAAAAAAGTGCATAGGATTTATATAAAAAATAAACTAATAATTAATTTATTAATTTATTAATAATTTATTTATTAATTATTAATTAATAATAATCGATTTTTGGCATCAAGAATCGATGCAGTATATTGTGAAAGTTAGTATTGCGATGCATTGTCATTACGATTATTTTGCACACCCCTACTTAATACACCTTTGTATTAAATTTTACAGTTCATTCACCTCATGTTTGGTACTTACAGGTATGTGTGTTTAAATACCTTTCTGATGGATTACCATAGTAACATCAGAGCTGACGAAGCCTCTCGGATGAGCGGCGAAACGTTTTCAACCAAACAAACTTTGTCCAGTTGACAAATTGAACTTCTCCTTTGATCATCTGTATGTATAATCAAGAAATAATGAAATATACATTTTTGTCGATATTGTCCAACCCTATACAGCTAAAAATGAGCAAAAGGTAAATAAAGCATTTAGCATTCGTAAAGTGAAGGATTTTGTTGACTACTGACTACTATTGTTTCACTGATGCATCAGGAGGAGATGAGTGCATTTCAATTGAGACACCATTACTTACCACTACAGCCACCATATAAAAATTCCAAAATTACATACTAAAATGAAATGACAAGGCTGCACGTGGTCCTGGTTTCAGCCTTGGTTTAGTTATCATGCAGATCTGGTTTGGCCCTCTTCCTGTCCTGGTTTAGTTCTGGGTTTAGTCCCAGTTTAGTCTCAGGTCGTTTTCACACCAGGAAAGTCCGATACTTCACTTGCTTTGGTCCGGACCAAATAAAAAAATAAAAATATAAAAAAATTGGTGCAGTTCGCTTTCACACTGCACCCCAAGCGAACTAACATCTATAAACAAAACCATGTGTGCTGAGGTCACTCAGCCATTGGACAGAAATGAGCCGTGTCAAAACGCTCTGTCCAAACGCGAAGGAGGAGAATAATGGTGTTACGTGCTGTTTTCAATCTAGCCTTAGCGATATGGTTTGCTCAGTTTTTACAGTTCGCACAAATGTTTGAGCAGCATTGTGAGGTTTACACTATTTTAGAATCAATTTCCAAACAACGAAGTCACAGGGCAAGACGGCTACGGAGGACAGCACTCGTGTGCGCACGTCAAGTTGTGACTCTTGCTCTTAACGCAAAATGTAAGTAAGCCTTGTAAGTTTCGTTTCGTCAGCCTCGGTTTTCCATAATGCTCGACATATGACGGGAACTCATTAAGTACAAAAAGCCAACTTGTGTCGGATCGAGTCCGGTCTGCATTCTCACCTCAAACGAACCACACCAGGATTCGAATGGAACCGTGCCGAGACCGAGCTTTGTAAGCGGTCTCGGTTCGCTTGTTTGCTCCGGATCGAGATTTTTGGTTTTTATTCACACCAGCCCAAAAGGTCCGAATCAAAGGAGCAAACGAACTCTAGTTCGTTTTAAACGAACCAAACAAGGCAGGTGTGAAAACGACCTCAGTTTTAAAGAAGTTAATGCAGCCTTAATACAGACCACAAAGGCAAATCTGGAAACAGTTAAATGATTGAATAATATTTTAAAGTCACAAGAATTAAATACTTATCATTGAGACCAAAAGCTAGGGATGCACCGATCCACATTTTTCACTTCCGATCCAATCCCGATACCTGAATTTGGATACTGGCCGATACCGATACTATTCTGATATGAAAACTGTTTTCAATATTATCATCATTATTGTTAAACTACAAATAAACTCATCTCTACAGGCAAGTAGGCCTATGATATGAACAAGTGTATACATGTGTGTCCCAAAACGCAACTTGAGGTAAGTATAGGTCTTGCATTGTCCTGTAGAATGACATGTACATGCACTTTTTCTAGCGGGATCTCCCAGTGGTTTAACATCTGCACTTTTTTTACCTAGAGCACCGCACAACAGAGCCCGTGTGAATCGTGGTCAGTCCAGAGCACAGCGAGGCTTATCAGTGACAATGGGCAGACATCCGATGTCCAAATATCTGTAGTAAAGCTCAGATCTGGAACTCTTTTTAGCTTCTCAGCTAACTTGTTGACACTCGGTTGTAGAGTTTGGGTAGCGCTCGCGCAGTCTCTGATAAATAGCTTCCACCTCTCGGTACAATGGCTTTGCAAACATTGCATGTTGCTGTCTTGCTTTGAGGTGTTTCTAGTAAAAAGTATTTCCACACAACAGACATGGTGTGATGAAAAGTTGGTTAACTGCTTTGTGCTGCTCAGGACTAGACTAGCTCAGTGTTCGCTTGCTAGCTGGCTGCAAACTGTGGAATAGATTTCCTGAACGGAGGCATGTCTCATCATTACTCTGTGTCTCATTGAGATACGCCTCCATTCAGGAAATCCATTCCACATTTTGCAGCAGGAGCAGAGCAGGCGACAGGGAATCACTCGTGGAGTCATTTCAGCAGATAATGTGTATATACAGACATGGCTCATGGATCGGACATTTTGGCAGGTTGGATCGGAATTTCCGATCCGTGAATTATGTTGATATCAGAACCTGATACTGATACTGGATCAGATCGGCCCCATTCCTACCAAAAGCTTGTCAGCACAATAGTTCAAGTTTATATATACAGTGGTACCTCACCTTACGAAATTAATTCGTTCCAGAAGTGGTTTCGTAACGTGAATTTTTCGTAAGTTGAGTAGCTATTTCAATGGAAAAAGCCTGATTCGTTCCAAGGCCCCGTTCCAAGTTTTTTTTTATAGTGTAACTTTTTTTTATAGTGTAACACTGTGTTCTGCGTCCTGGTTGGCTAAGAGACTGTAGACCCAGGACTAAACGTGGACTAAACCAGGTCTAAACAAGGTCTATACCTGGACTGGACCTGGACTAAACCAGGACTGGACACCAGGATTAAAGCGCCGCGTGCGGGTCTATTTCCTGGTTTCGTGCTAGCTCTGCTATTAGCAGCAGCACTGGTGTACCTCACGAGTCACGGCTGAGGCAAGCAGCGACTGCGTGAGTGGGGGGAAGGGGGAGGGCGGACACGTGTGTGATAGCGCAGCATTATCCGGCGCGGGGCTGCGAGCACGAGACCCATGCTCAAACCGTGCCTCCTCTAGACCAGATCTAAACCAGGTCTAAACCAGGATTAAACAACCGCGTGCGGGTCTATTTCCTGGTTTCGTGCTAGCTCTGCCGGTGTACCTCGTGAGTCACGGCTGAGGCGAGCAGTGAGGAGGGGAGGAGATGTGCCTCCCCTCGGGCACGCAGTCCGAGCGCATGAACGAACGCAGGCAAGAGCCGCGGTGGTTTAATCCTGGTTTAGACCTGGTTTAGACCTGGTTTAGACCTGGTCTAGAGGAGGCACGGTTTGAGCACGGGTCTCGTGCTCGCAGCCCCGCGCCGGGTCATGTTGCGCTATCACACACGTGTCCGCGCGCACACTTCTCCACCCTCCCCCTTCCCCCCATGCTTCACTATTAATACATTTTGTTGAAAATCTATGAAAGTTTGAGTGTTTAAACGAGAGACAAATGTGAGAAAAGTTTAAATCCAGTCTGAGAAAAGCGTATAATGCGTGTGGCTGAGCGCGCATTATTTCAATTTTTGAGATTTCGCGTTTCGTAACTTGAATTTTCTTTCGTATCTAGAGACCAAAATTTATCGTGAAGGCGTTTCGTAACTTGGAATTTTCGTTTGTTGGGTCTTTTGTAAGGTGAGGTACCACTGTATAGTTTATAGTTCAGAACGGCTTGTTTCTGACAGCTGAAGGTAGAACTGTGAGGATTAACAGGATCTGAATATAATACTTCAATATAAATCAATTAAGTTGTCTCAGTGAATATCGTGGATAAAGTGTCGGGGTAATCTCCTCTGTGAGCATAAGGAGCTTTCAGTCAACACAGTGGATCTGCCTTCTGCCCTGCCCAGCAGTGATGAAGGGCTGTTTTAAATCCGGCATCATCTCTTTTTTGTTTTTTTCCTGCATTGCACTTTGAAAATTCCTGTTACATGTATGCAATTCTGAACATCAAAGGTAAAATTACGATCAGTCAGTACAAAAGAGAAAGCATCTATATTTAAAGGCAAATTAACGTTTTTTTACAATCTGAATCTAGTTTTACTCACCCATAGCAGTTTGGTGTCAATTGGAGCAGTATCGCAGAACTTATGTTGAGCCGTTCTGTTCTACTAATGATCCCGTATCCGTTAACATGGTGCTCGTATCATATGCTCGGGGCATTACTTTGCGGTGTCCAAATAACACAAACTTTAGCACTTTTCAAATCATAGAAGCCCGATGTCTTAATGTAAGATTTCGTTTGAAGCAAAAGTGGCCTGTAATCCGAGATTTATCCATAGTTTTCAGCTTTGCGTTTCATGTTTGGGTCCCGGGAGCTGATAGCACAGTCCGCGCATGCGCACTGGCGTCCTCATCTACTCGAAACTATGGCTAAATCTCGGATTACAGTCCACTTTTGCTTCAAACGAAATCTTACATTAAGACATCGGGCTTCTATGATTTGAAAAGTGCTAAAGTTTGTGTTATTAGGAGACCGCAAAGTAATGCCCCGAATACACATGTTAACGGATACGCTACAACATAACTTTCACCAAACAGCTCCAAATGACACGAACGTGCTATGGGTGAGTCAAACGACTTGTTTTATTACCGAAAGAAGGCTCAGATTGTAAAATAACGTTACTTTTCCTTTAAGATTTGGGGGCAGGTTTGTTCACTTTTATTCATTTCCTGAAAATTTTCTCTGAGTCTTAGTTGTAGCAAAAAGCTGCAGGTACAGGCAAAACAACTATACATAAGTTTTAATTTTCTAATGGTCAAATATATTTCTATTAAACATGATTTGAAAGTATATAAAAACAATATGGTTGTCATTTCTGTGCATTGTGTAACTTTTCCGGTGAAGGGTCTCTATGGATATGTCATTGCCCTGCATGGAATGTTCCTCAATATGACATTAAACATAAATGTACTAAATTACAGGTGGTTTTATAGCTCAAAAATATCTAGAATTACAGGAATTCTGACTGCAAGCGGGGACGCCTCTCCAGATCTGACCTGTATCTTGGTCTGGTTTGGTTTAATACCACACTGTGAAACATTCCAGAAAAAGCAATAGCACTCCATGAAGAAAGGCATTTGGCGGTCTCTCCACCAGAAAAGTTACACAATGTACCTTTAATATACTATGCGGTCTTTCACTGATAGGATGAAAAAAGCCATTGTAAACCTATTTAATAAAGGTTTAACTTTGTCTCATAAAAAAACATTTCATTATTTGTAGGTGCAGAAATTATTATCTAGTTTCATTACTAATTTTAGTCTTGAGTATGGCGGCATCACTTTTTTGACAACCCAATTACTCATTTGACTCTGTTCCCTTCAGCGCCTTCAACATACAGTTGAGTCGAGTGCATACATTTACATGGGATTGACTGAGGAAGAGCTACGTCTTCCTCCCACGGGCCTTGGCAGTCAGACAGTCTCATCATCTAGCCACTTTTTTTAGAAGGGGACAGGAGATGCACAGTCATTAATATGTGAATTTGTGCTCTCTCTCCCCCTCTTTCTCTTCTTTCTCCTCTCCCCCTCATTCCCATCTCTGTCTCTCTCCTTTTCCTCCATCTAGTGTGTGTCTCGCCTCATTTTCTTGTTAACTTATTCTCACTCTTTTCCCATTCTCTCTCTTTCTCTCTTTTCCTCCTCTCTTCCCCAGTCTCTCTTTCTTGCTGTCTCCCTCTTCATTTTCTACCTCTCCTTTATCTCTCTCTCCCCTACCCTCCCTATCTCTCAGGGGAAGCAAGTGTGGCAGGGAGAGGACAGAAACAAGCACGCTCCGTATGGCGCTGTCGTGTCCGCACAGGTGGACATGTGCTGGGTCACTTGTACTCAGTTTGGAGGGGGGTGAACCTGGGACCATCTGGACTCATCCCCCTGAGAAGAGACTATTACAACTCAAGGTTTCAGAGCAGCTCTCATTAGGATGGGGAAACTGATGCTTAGAACATTTATCTCTCACATTATGACACAAGGCCTAGCTTTGAATTTGTCCAAGCTATAGAACAACACATTTGCTGTTAGCTGAAATAGTCAGTCGATATTACAGCTCTGAAAAAAAGAGACCACTGCAAAATTATCAGTTTTTCTGATTTTACTACTTATAGGTATGTGTTTGGGCAAAAGGAACATTATTGTTTAAACTACTGACAACATTTCCCCCAAATTCCAAATAAAATATTATTGTTTAGAGCATTTATTTGCAGAAAATGACAAATGGTCAAAATAACAAAAAAAAAAAGATATGTTTTCAGACCTCAAACAATGCAAAGAAACAAGATCAAATTCATTTTAAACATAATACTAATGTTTACACTTCTTTCACATTGTTCTTGGGTGACTTTATTCCACTCCTGGTGCAAGAACTGAAGTAGCTCAGCTTTGTGTTGGTGTTGGAATTCAACAGACGCTGGAATGGAATGGCTGTAATACATGTAGAGATGCTGATTTCAGAAAAAAATGCAGTGGTCTCTTATTTTTTTCCAGAGCTGTAATGTGAGAGTAAATGGTCATCTTACTATAAGCACTTAACATCAAGGAACCAAATTCACACACTCACACATACAAAAACATTAAGAGTTATGCCAATAGAGACAATAACAGTATTTACTTGTGGAAGCTGGAATCAAACCCCTGACCTTGCTTTGACTTGGGGGAAATTAATCTAGGCACAAACACACTGTAGAAAAACAGGTCTCTACTGGTTATATTTGTTAATACGATGGCTATATTTACAAATATTCTGATTACATTTCAAAGCCTGAGACTTAAATTAAACTATTGATTAGTTGTGCAAAAAATGTTTTGTCTGGCCCTATTCTTTGCCATATCGACTACAGCTTTCTGATACTGTGCAGATGAAACCCCAAAGTGAAACCTGGAGACAATTTTAAAACTCACACTAGACTAGAACAACCCAACATCTGTCTGGCTATCATGAAACTGTTTTATCAATAGTGTGTCTGATATCATTTCATTTCATAGTGCCACTGGAAGTATAAAATATGTATGATACAGTATTATTTTCATTTATGGTCCAACTGTTAAACATCAAGGCAAAAGGCAACCCAAAAACTGTACTGAACAAGTGTTTGGATTAGATTCCAACATTATCCTTGCTACTTCACTGTTGACTGCATGAGGGCTTTGTAATAATTTTAAACATTTTAGAAGCAGGAAGGTAGTGACAGAGCGAGAGTTTATAGTGAAAAGTTTCTTGCCGAAAGTAAAATACATGAATCAGCAGCTTGACCATGTACTGCTGAATCCAAAAACACTGACTATGTCCCTGTAGAGTGGACGAGGACTGGACAAGAGTCTATATAGTACTCTATATAGACTGTGCTGGGATGATGATGTCTGACCTCTTGCCTCTGTAGTGTGGCCATGATATTAACATTTCAAACAATTTTGATAATAAGGAAATGATACAGATTCCAATATGATCACAAAATAATGGGAGATAATATGGGGTTACATCTGATATAGATAATTTTAACATTATTCAAGAAAGGTCAAATTTTGTGTCAATACCTCAAATTTGTATGTAGTTTTTTAGTATCAATTTGTTAGTTTATTAGAAGAAGGCTCTTTAACAGTGTTCTCTAAATAAATAAAAAAGAAGATAAATATTTACTACAAATACAGAAAATACACAGTGTGAAAATAGGAATGGAATGGTGTGAATTAGCAGAAAACTAAGCAATACTTTTAAGAACTATTAGAGCCATTTGCCCATGCTTTGGAATAAACCTTAATATCTGTGTAATCCCTCAGATAGGGTCCATAGCTTCTTGGATGCAAACATATATTGCAAAAAAAAATCCTTTTGTCCAGTTTGTCCAAATGTCAACCTTCTTTTGCCCATATCTTGCCCTCCTCAGATATGGTCCAGACCAAGGATGCTGATTAGGACATCAAGTTCAGTTTGTTGGAGTTTTGATATAAAAGAAACATGGTCAGATCATGCTACTTTAATATTTATCCATTCCTTCTAGTGTACAATAATACAATAATATTATTATTGTAACACTAAGTGCTCTAACATAATGGAAAGCCAGTAGCATTACAAAAAGGACTTCAAATCTATGCATTGCCGACTTGTACTTACGTTCCAAGCACTTCTTTAAAATCATAGTTGTCTTTGATGTCCGAAGTCTTCTTTTTCCACCCATTTCCATCCTCATCACCAAGAGGCATCCTACAACACGGATAGGATTCGCCAGACTACAGCTGTGAGGCAAGAGAGGAGCAGTGAGCACAGTGCATCTCTACAAACCATCATATGCATCTATAAGCTAAAAGGTTCTATTGATTCTGCTAACAGCAACACATCATAACATTGTAATAAAGAGAGCACAGGGGGCTTTGGTAAATTGTAATCACTACTCTCTGATACTTGATTAAATGTGATGTCAAGAAGGGCTGCAGAATATCATCAATTGATTTTTCAGTAAATGCTTCTACATGGCATTGGCTAATGAATGTGTTGCAATAATAGGATTCCATTAGACACAGTGACAAAAAGCAGAGTCTTAAAAAAGAATAACAACTCACTTAACTAACTCATTTAACTAATCACTAACTAAAAATCTACTCCAAAAAGTACAACTACCCAAGTTGTAACATTCCCTTTAGAATCTACTCGAGTATTTCTGATTAGTTCCTCTCCTGGTTCTTGGTAAATTTGGGTTTAACCATCCAGTCAAGGTTAAAATCATGGTATTTCGACTTCCTGATTCTGCATGCATTACCATGTCAAAACGACAAGTCTCTACATAAATGCAACATAAAATGACAGCCTTAACAGCCTTATTGTAGCTAATATACAGCAAAATCAATAGAATAGAATACACTAGATTGGAGATGGTGGACCAAATAGGTTATTGCCTGCTTTTCTAATGTTGTGCAGGCCTGATTCTGGTGACACAGTATAAAATAGTTGAGTAGGCTCTATGCTGTATCTCCATAATGAACAGACTATATATGGCTCTGCTGAATATACAGGTCTACACATGAATACTGGCTTGAGTGTGCACTGGGAGCTTGTGACATAAAATCTTCAAAATATATAAGCAACACTGTCTGACAGGGACTGGGTCATGTTCATAAAAGAAACAAAAATATCTTTAAAGTGGGGCAAACTGTGCGACAAACAGCGGAAAAAGACATCATGCAGTGGCAAAATCAACAGAGGCAGACACCAGCTGGGGGACCATGCTATATTTAACTGTGAAGCTTTAAACAAATGGGTACACACACCACAGCACTGTGCCGCTCTGCAGGCAATAATGGAGATGCCTCTGAGTGCACGTGAAGCCACCTCACATATGCACGTGAAGCATGTACCTCGAAAACTTGATAAAAATGCAAACAAGGCTGCATTGCAAGATCTAAGCTATGTCAGTTTGGGCCATCAGGTACGCATATTTAAACGAGAAGACGGCGCGCAAAAGGCTTACTGCAGAGCAAAAAGGGCATGGCATCTCCATTAAAACAGCATCTCGGAGTTAAACATGGGTGACATAGCGCACGAGACACCCAAAAACACGCAACTTTATCGATATAGATTACATGCACTTGAGATAAGAAAGTGACCTACCTAAATGACAATGAGTGGTTGTGATGTCTTCCCTCTCGGTGGAGCGATGTGCGGCTGGTGCTTGTGCGCAGGGAGGGACCAGAGTCCGCGTTCAGACTTCTCCTGACGTCAAGAAAAAAAATACGGACGTGTGCGGCGGACGTAGTGCAGCATAAAATCACCTCTTTCTCTCTGGTGTGATTCGCATATTTAGCCCGCCAGACCGCCGCCTATGCTGCCGCTACCTCCTCAACAGCTTTTAGTCCATCTGCTCTCCTTCTGGTGATGCTCCAGCGCAAGACATGTCTCATTAAGCACATCACATTGTTAAAGGTAGTTTCCAGGAAAAAGCAGCGTTGGGTTGGCCCTAATTATAAACATAGGAAAGACATAGGAAAGGCCCAGTTGCAAAATTATACCCAAGGGATCCACAAATGTATTTTGGAATAACAAACAATGCTCTACTTTGTTACAGAGCCTCACAGCGAGCCATGGGTGAAACTCAAAGATAGGCTATATTCTGAAATCACAAAGGCATTGCCTAAACTTCAACAAATTTATATTCATCAATAAAAAATAAATACATGGTAACAAAACAAAACATAAGATTTTTTTTTTACCTTGTGTGGTTGATGTGGTTTCTTTGGCATTAAAAGGTTGTCCCAGAATTATAGAAAAAAAGTCACAACACAGACAAAAAGATTTTATCATGTAATGTTTTCCCAAAAATGTGTAAAAATTCTCAAAACTGAGCATTTTTGAGACATTCAAAACAGAAACATGAAAAGAGTCAAGTTTAAATTTCTTGCTTCTTTTTGTCGACATATTAGATACAAAAAACATACAGAGGGGATTTTATATATCTTATTTTGTATTTGAGTAAACCAGATTTAAGTGAAAATTTGCCTAAAAGTTATAATTTCACGTTTAAAAATTTTATAAATGAGACTTGGAATGTGATACAAAAAAAAATCCTTCTGTACATTTTGTCAAAATCTTGTGAAGTACTAGATTGTAAAGTTTGGTGTGAGTAGGTGCTACTTTAAGGAGTTATCCTATGTCCCTATGGGAGAAAAATTCATTTTGAGAAAACAGCCGTTGAAGTTTCAATTTGGAGCAGCAGCATCACAGAGAGGGAGAAGAAGAGGCTGGACAAGGTCATCAAGAAGTCCAGCTCTGTCCTGAGCTGTCCTCTGGACTCAGTGCAGAAGGTGGGGGACAAGAGGGTCCTGGCTAAGGTCATCTCTATGCTGGACCATGAGTCTCACCCCCTGCAGGACGCTCTGTCTGCTCTGGAGAGCAGCATCAGTGACAGACTGATTCACCCTCGCTGGGTGAAGGAGAGGTTTCGCAGGTCTTTCCTTCCTGCTGCTGTCAGACTGTACAACGAACACTGTTAACATGTCATTCAACTTATCTGCACTTACAATATTCAACTATAATCCAGAGTCTATTTTTAGGTCTAGTTTTAAATTATCCTAGGCCATTATTTATTTATTTATTATATTGTTCTGTTGCATGCTACTTTTTCTTGCTGTTCTTGATCTGTGCGTTGCAACACTGGAATTTCCCCACTGTGGGACTAATAAAGGCATATCTTATCTTATCTTATCTTATTTCAATTTCCCATATAACACTATGGAGGCAAGTTGATTAAATTAAATCTTTTGATGCAGATTGGAATATTCTGTTATTTCCACATGGAGGTTAAAGGTCCTATATTACACAAAATTGATTCTTGTGAGCTTTTAGCCATGTTATAATGTTGTTACCTCATCCAAAACATACTTGTGTGTTGTGTTTGTGTCATTCACACATGTTTGAGTATTTTTTTTAATTCTTAATCTGTCTACATCTCCAAAGCTCAAAATGTTCTGTTTCCCCTTGTGATGTCATGTAGTGGTAGGTTTCAACTTAACAGCTACCTTTTACCTTTACTTCAGCAGAGATGGGCAATAATACCATAAATTGTCTAATGTCTGCAACTGCAACATATTTTCTATGCTATATCTTTATGTCTGGGTCTGCGGATGGAAATTAGCACTGTGCTAAATCCGGCATATTTATGTCGGTTTGTGTGATCTTATACAAATTGTGCGTTCATTAATATGCATTCCCTTCCAAATAAACGAATAAATAAATAATAATAAAATTCCAGGGCTGAAATCATCCAAATGATTCTAGTGAAGGTGTATGGAGTTTAAAAACACAGTGAAGCACTGTATATTACCAAATGATATCACAAGCTGGAACAGAGTGTTTTTTGCTTGATAGAAGAACTCAGTCTAAATATGCAGGGTTGGTGTGTTAACCACGTGTGAATGAAAAAAAACAGGCATAACAGCATATTACAGGCCCTTCAAGAGACCAAGCTGATCAAAAAATTAAAAAAAAAATTGCCTTGCCTTAATTTACCTTATTTTGCTCTTCGTTAAAAATAAAACTATATTATTTTTCCTGTCATGTAGAAGAAGGGTGGTGGTATCTATAGCATATCCATCACTGCTAAAACAGATTCTTGTGCTTAAAGGCAAATTAACGTTTTTTTACAATCTGAGCCTTCTTTCGGCAATAAAACAAGTAGTTTTACTCACCCATAGCATTTTCCTGTAAATTGGAGCAGTATCGCAGAACTTATGTTGAGCCGTTCTGTTCTAGTAATGATCCCGTATCCGTTAACATGGTGCTGTATCATTTGCTCGGGGCATTACTTTGCGGTGTCCAAATAACACAAACTTTAGCACTTTTCAAATCATTCAAGCCCGATGTCTTAATGAAAAATTTCGTTTGAAGCAAAAGTGGCCTGTAATCCGAGATTTAGCCATAGTTTCGAGTAGATGAGGACGCCAGTGCGCATGCGCGGACTGCTCCCGGGACCCAAACATGAAACGCAAAGCTGAAAACTATGGATAAATCTCGGATTACAGGCCACTTTTTCTTCAAACGCATTCATACATTAAGACATCGGGCTTCTATGATTTGAAAAGTGCTAAAGTTTGTGTTATTTGGAGACCGCAAAGTAATGCCCCGAATACAAATGCTAACGGATACGCTACAACATAACTTTCTTCAAACAGCTCCAAATGACACGATCGTGATATGGGTGAGTCAAACGACTTGTTTTATTACCGAAAGAAGGCTCAGATTGTAAAATAACGTTACTTTTCCTTTAAGTCCACTACAGCTGCAGTACCGCTCCAGTCCATAGAGGGCAGTGGGGATCGGGAGGCCTGCGCCGCTCATACAAACGGTTGTTTGTGCGGTTGAGCTCCACTTCCGGTGGTCTGGAGATTTCAAACAATAGCCAGCTGTTCTCCACATTTGCTCAGGGAAATAAGCAGATTCTTTTGGTAAGATTACGAATTTATACTATTCCAGAGCATGCCTATATATTCATTCACAACATTTTTCTCAGTATGCCTAGATTTTTCCTTTAATTGAGATAGTAAGAAGTCTCAGAGCTAACGATGCTAACATATGCTTTGTTTCATCCATTCAAATCGCTCGTGTAAACCGCTTGTCATTCACAATAAAGCGCTATTGCACTCTGCCGTGGTTATTTATTAGGTTAAGTTATTTCACATGCAGATATCGTCTTCAGCTTTAAATTATCTATGTAGATCGGTTGTACTCTTATTGACTTTGAGATATTTTTTTTCATTCATAGCTGGAAACTGACAAGCGATTTGGTGTAAAAAGCCAGAGATGTCAGCGAAGAGGAGGAGGGCGGTTTCCCCGTCCAGCAGTGTCAGTGGCGGGGGAGACCTGGATGATGCCTCATCCACTCCTGGAAGTGGCCGCAAAAGAAGACGAGTATCAAATGTCCCTCCTGTAGACACGGTAATGTGGCATCGAGCTTATATCTTGGATATAAGCATTTGTATTTATCGCAGTAATTATTATCAGAGTTTTGAATGCCATGCCCTATCTTGCCTTTTAGATTGCTGTGTGCCATGAACTCTTCAATGCTGTTAGGGACTACAAGGATAGACAAGGGAGGCACCTGTCTGAATATTTCTTGAGGGTACCAAAAAGAAGGTACAAACAATATGTAACTGAGCTTTATGATGCACTATGTTTTCTGATGGAGGGTCCACCCATGCTTGTCACCATAGTGCCTGGAATATTTCACAATGTGGCATCGAGCTTATATCTTGGATTAATTCAATTATTGCTTAAAATGCCTACAAAACATACATCCTTACTGAGTGGGGTGATGTGCTTGTATCTTTGGAGGTAGAAAAGTTTAAACCTACACTGTGAAATATTCTAGGCAAAGCAATACCATCTCCATCGTCCACCAAAAAGTGACAGGGCACATTTGAAGTCCAAAATACTGTATTTGAAAGTTATATTTAGTAAGGCATATTTATTTGTAAACTCTACTGTAATTATGATATTTTGTCATTCAGGAATCAGCCTGATTACTATGATGTGGTGTCCCAGCCAATTGACATGACAAAAATTCAGTACAAACTGAAGTCAGAGGATTATAATGATGTGGAGCAGCTGACTGCAGATTTTCAACTAATGTTCAACAATGCTAAGTCTTTCTACCAGGTACAACAATGAGTCATTATGTCTTTCTAATTTATTCTTTTGTGTATCAAATCTTATACTTCTGGTTTGATTTTTATAACATA
Organism: Paratrypauchen microcephalus; assembly: GCA_036785185.1. Taxonomy (NCBI): domain Eukaryota; kingdom Metazoa; phylum Chordata; class Actinopteri; order Gobiiformes; family Gobiidae; genus Paratrypauchen; species Paratrypauchen microcephalus. Next base: position 101,842 of record JAVJIX010000060.1, read on the forward strand.
GAGTGACCGTGAGGAATACCAAGCTGCATGTAAATTGTGGGAGGTGTATTTACAAACTAGAAATGAGTTTGTTCAACCTGGAGCCGATGATGATGATGATGAAGATGCTGATGATATGGACAATACAGGAATGTCCACAGAGGAAGAGGTTATTTTTTAATTCCAGTTTGGTTGATAAATAAGCTTTGCTAGTGTTATAACCATGTGATTTATTACTTTAGGTCCCAACTGGAAGTTTGAAAGAGGTGCTAGAACAACTCCTGGAAGCAATTGTTTCTCATTCTGATCCCTCAGGGCGCCCTATCAGTGAGCTGTTTCAAAAACTGCCTTCTAAAGTGGTATGTTGCAAACTGTCTTGCAAACTGCAAATTGTCTGATAACATCCTCTAAGCCATTGTTTCTTTCTCTTGTTCTTTCCTGTTCCAACTTGTCTCATATTAATAGCATTTTTATTAATTTATTTTTTATGTTCCAGCATTACCCTGACTACTACGCCATTATAAAGGAGCCACTTGACCTCAGAACAATTACTCAAAGAATACAGGTAATGTTTTTGACGTGTCTTTTGTCAATTATCGACACATGTTTATAAAACAACATTTTTATTTTTTTAGTATTCATATTATAAAAGTGTCAGTGCTATGGCAAAGGACATTGATCTTATGGTGAAAAATGCCAAAACATATAATGAACCGGGATCTCAGGTTTTTAAGGTAAGTACCTCAGTTTTATTGGTATATTAGTTTATCTAGGCTTTTATTTATGTAACTTATTACATTGTTCTAACAGGATGCAAACACAATCAAGAAAGTTTTCTTACAGCGTAAGGCAGAACTTGAACATGGAGAACCTACCAAATCAAGCCTTCGCATCAGGTATGTTTGGTGGAGTTCTGTTATGTTAATTTCAAATAAATACATGAATTGTTTGAAAAAAGAAATGGTACTAAATGATTACAGGAATCGTAAGTCTGGTCAGTCTGATCGACTCTCTGGTGTCAGTGCAACTCTTCATTATGGGTCAGAGAGTGAGGATGACCCTGGGATGTCAGGTAGCATCTTCATCACATTAGGAAAATAATCAGGGATGAAAGAGTTCCGTTTTTTAGCGGATCTCCGCTTTTTTTTCAGCCGGAGGGTAATTTTTTATTTTTTTTTTTATATCTGTGCAAATTCGTTGAGAAAGATTTTGGGTGTATATATATGTATAGTTGTGTTTAGGGTCGCCAACCGTCCCTTGAAAAACAGAATTGTCCCGTATTCAGAACAAAAGTACGTGTATCTCGTATTAAACTTCGTATTAAACTGTTCGTATTAAACACGGGCGCGAGCCCGTGTCTGGAGCCGCGGACCGAGCGAGTGAGCGCAGCTCTCGCAACAGCCTGTACCATTGCGTGTACACAGGTTAAACTTTATAAAACATCCTATACCTCATCCTACCTGCCCGTGCCTCACTTAACGCGTCGCTCCTCGCTTTTTCACCTGCGCCTTTCAGCGCGCATAAGCTCCTCCTCAATGCCTCTGATTAGACGAAGTGCAAAGTAAAAACAAATCCAATATATACTACTAGTACCTGTTAATAAAATGTGTTTTTTTTTTTTGTACTTTTATGTACATTTTTACTTTATTGCTAACATATAGCATATAGAAATCCAAATTTCAGAAATTAAAAATTTTCCAGGGGGGGGGGGGGGTGCCGTGACTTTCCGCTTTTTTCATGATTGGCCACTTTCATCCCTGAATGATACATGTGATACGATCTTGAGTCTTACAGTATTTTTTTTATTCATGATTACTTTGTAGTATCTATGGGCTATGAGGAAGGGGAATCTGAGTCAGAAAGCCAGTCTTCCACCATGGATGCTGTCAACCCCATCTTCCAACTTTTTGAGACCATAAGAACTGCCAGGAACAGCCAGGGACAAGCCTTTTCAGAACCATTTCAACAACTCCCCTCTCGCAGAGAATACCCCGACTACTATCAACAGATCAAGCATCCCATTTCTATGACTCAGATACGGTGAGTTGTACGTAAATTATCATCAAAAATGTTTTGACCTATATAAATTTTCTCATATTTCAGGCAAAAGATTAAAAATGGCGACTATGACAATTTAGATCAAATTGAAGCAGATTTGAATTTAATGTTTGAGAATGCAAAGCGTTACAATATGCCAAACTCAAGCATATACAAGCGTGCTTTTAGGCTTCAGCAGATAATGCAGGTGAGGTTATATTCTAAACCTAAAAGAGGTTTTTGGCATTTCAACAATCGGGTTTAATCCATTTATCTGGTGTTTTAGGCTAAAAAGAAGGAGCTCCTCAGAAGAGATGAGGATGATGGGGACAGTATATTATCATCTGATGCTGGAAGTGTCAAGCGGAAAGGGTACAGAATATTTTTCTTTATCTTATTATGAAGTGTTTAAAAAAAAAATACATTTACATTTGCTTTCATTCAAAGATATAGAAAAGGCAAAAAAGGCAGAATGAAGGCTCTGTATGCAGCTGTGACTGAAGCTAAAGAGGCTGGGACCAACCGCCGCCTTTGTGATCTGTTTATGGTCAAACCATCCAAGAAAGATTACCCAGACTACTACAAGGTCATCCTGGAGCCCATGGACCTGAGGACTATTGAAAACAACATTAAAACTGAGCGTTACAACACAGAGGATGCGCTGATAGAAGACATGAAGCTTATGTTTCGCAATGCCAGACATTACAATGAGGAGGGCTCTCAGGTGCAAAATAAAAAACATTCACAGTGCTTTTACTTTCATATTTCTTTATTTTAAATATTGTTGTTTGCTGACAGGTTTATAATGACGCTGATATTTTGGAGAAGATTCTCATAGACAAACGCAAGGAGCTGGGACCTTCTCCTGATGAGGAGGATGTGGGATCTCCCAAAATCAAGCTTAGTAAGCTCTTAATGTTTTGACTATCATCTGCATAAATGCGTCTAATAGCACAATATGTTTTCAAATACAATGGCCCTAATGCATGGTCCTGTATGTCAATAGGGAAGAGTGGTGCCTCTCCAAAGAAGTCCAAATACCTCACTCCTCTGCAGCAGAAGTTAAATGAGCTCTATGATGCTGTTAGGAATTACACAGACCGCAGAGGCAGGCGTCTCAGCACCATCTTCCTCCGCCTGCCCTCTCGCTCGGAGTTGCCCGACTACTACGCCACAATTAAGAGGCCCATAGACATGGAGCGAGTCAGGAGCCACATGGCGGGTGGTCGATACCAGGATGTAGAATCCCTGGTGGAGGACTTTGCTCTTATGTTCAATAACGCCTGTATGTACAATGAGCCAGAGTCTCTGATCTATCGAGATGCTCTGGTCCTGCATCGCGTCTTGCTGGAGACAAGGAGACAACAGGAGGGCGCAGAGGATACTGGACCCCCATCTGTGGGGGCGCAGGTCCGGGAGCTCATCAGGAACCTATTTGTGTCAGTGATGGGGCACCAGGATGAGGAGGGCCGTTCCTATAGCGACTCGCTAGCTGAGATCCCAGCTATGGATCCAGCCACTCCAGAAAAACCTCCACTCAACCTGGAGGTGATCAGGATGAATGTGGACCGAGGACGATACAGGAGATTAGATGTCTTCCAGGAGCAAATGTTTGAGGTTCTGGAAAGGGCAAGAAAATTTAACAGGTACACATCCTAATCTGATTGTTCAGCTTGGATTATGAAGGAAAGGAAACTTTGTTCGATAATACCCTTTCTTTTACAGAACGGATTCTGAAATATTTGAAGATGCTGTTGAGCTGCAGCAGTTTTTCATCAAGATCAGGGATGAACTATGCAAAAATGGAGAAATCCTGATGTCCACTGCCCTCAACTACACTCTGAAACACCTCCACAGTGATGTGGAGCAGGAAAAAAGGGAAAAAATACCCAAAGAGATCGAAGAGGACCGACAGAAGAAGGCAGAGGAGGCTGAGGAGGAGAAGAAGGGTTTGTAAAGGCTTTCTGTTAGATAACAGGGTGTTGTTAAAGGCATGGTGCGTTTTTTTTATGTTAATCTGTATGGAATCCCCTTCACCAGTGTCGTCCATTAACACTGACTTACCGCTGACTGTGTCCTCTGAGCCGAGTTCTGCTCCGGTTTTGTAGCTTGTAAGTGGATATTTACAAGTGAACAGGCTAATGATACTAATAGGCGCGCAGTGATACGACTCGAGAGAAAATGGCACCATGCGAATTAGACTGACTGAATTTTTCGCGGATAACTGTTTGTGACACAAATATATCACTTTTTGGACAAATATTGTTTTGAGAAGAAAAACAAGCTTTATTAAATGTCCCCACTATCTTAGCGGACCTAGTTTCGTGAGCTATAGAACCGGAGCAGATCTGGGCTCAGAGGACACGGTCAGCTGTAAGTCAGTGTTAATGGACGACACTGGTGAAGGGGATGCCATACAGATTCACCTAAAAAAAAAAAAACACACTATTCCTTTGAGGTTAACATAACAATTACCTTTTTCAAATCAGGCATTGGTAAAAATGAGGATTCGTCCAGTGAGGCGTGGCAGTCTGAGTCTGACTCTGAACGCGTGTACAAACAGGACTTTAGCTTTGAGAACAGCACTTATCACGTGGGAGACTTTGTTTATGTGGAACCCTCTGAGGCCAAACTGCAGCCACATATTGTTTGCATCGAACGTCTGTGGGAGGACGAAAAGGGTACAACAACAATCACAGCTTTTATTACTCATAATAATCCAGTGTGAGTACTCTTCATTCACAATGGTACCTCTTCATATCTATTGTGTTATGTCCAGGCGAGAAGTGGCTCTATGGCGGTTGGTTCTACAGACCCAGTGAAACGTTTCATGTGGCCACTCGCAAGTTTCTGGAAAAAGAGGTTTTCAAGGGGGACTACTACAACAAAGTGCCCATCAGTAAGGTCCTTGGAAAGTGCATGGTCATGTTTGTCAAAGTAAGACTCCTTATTAAATATTTTATTATTTTAAGTTTATTCATGACATGAACAACAACACTATTATTTTTGATTAGGACTATTTCAAACTTCAACCTGAAGGTTTTCGATCAGAGGATGTGCATGTGTGTGAGTCTCGCTATACTGCCAGAAACAAGACCTTTAAGAAGATCAAGGTTTGGGCAATGCCTACAAGCTCTGTGAAATTTGTACCACGAGATGTGCCACTTCCAGTTGTCAGAGTTGCTTCTATGTTCGCCAAACCTGATCAAGACAAGCAACTGGCAATTTCATATGCAAACAGTGACAGCTTTGTGGACAAGGTGAGTAGAAGGATTTTGGTGTTACAGGGCAAGGTTGTAGGGATGGGGCAAGTATTTACAAGATAAAATTGCTACAATATTGTGCAGTAGAATGATGAATGATTTTCTGGAAGATATTCTTCCACTGTACTCAACAATACATGCTGTAATTCCAAACTACATTTATATCAGAATATTAATAAATAAAGGCCTGGGAGCTTAGATTTATTACTGTGTCAAAATCTTCTCGTTCTCATGGGCCCAAACTTGTGTCATGTGGAAATTGTGTGCTGTCCCATCCCTACAAGTTTGTATCCAAATTTAAATATTGACTCGAGACAGCAGTGAATATAGTTGTTGTTCCTAAGGCTGACCAATTACCTCAGCTCTTGGGGATCACTTAAACCAGCAGACTGGTCTGTGAGGGAGAAAATACTAAGCCAAAGTTATATAAACAAACACCGCTTCCCTTTGTGTGTTTTAGGAGAAAGAGGATGTCCCAATGGAGATGAGTGGAGGAGATCCTGGCTGTCGCTATTACGAACAGTTGCGCTTTAACAACATGTGGTTCAAGGTGGGAGATTGTGTGTACATCCAGTCACATGGGCTATCAAAGCCCAGGGTGGGAAGGTGGGTCAAACTCCTGAGAATTCCCTGTTGTGTTTGTAAGCTATTTGCATATTGATACTTGTATTTAAATATGTGCAGGATTGAGAAGTTATGGGTGCAGAATGGGACAGTACTTTTCTTTGGTCCAATCTTCATTAATCCAGAGGAAACGTCACATGAGCCCACAAAGATGTTCTATAAGAGAGAGGCGTTTTTGAGCAGTCTAGAGGAGACGCTGTCGCTAACCTGTATCATAGGTAACTATACAGTTGGGACCCTGAGCTCAAACCTTTACCATGTACAGACCCAACTGGAAGCTGGATTGGAAGTTGAATTTTTTTGCAGCAGGCATTAAAACAATTTTGTATACTCTTGCAGGCAAGTGCATGGTGTCTTCATTCAAGGACTACCTGTCCTGCAGACCCACAGAGATCCCAGAGGAGCATGTATTACTGTGCGAGAGCCGCTACATCGACACAGAGAAGCAAATGAAAAAGTTCAAAGGACTCAAGCGATTCTCATATTCACCCAAAGTGGTGGAGGATGAGATTTACTATTTCAGGTACATTCACACAAATGTTTCAAGCCTCAATAGATTGAGTGACCTCTCTGAAATCTTGATTCTCGATTTTCTATTTAGGAAGCTAATTGTACCTCAAAAAGAGGCCTCGCCATTTTTAGATAAGAAGATTGAGGAGCTGGAGCTCAAGCTGGCAGATTTGGAGGATGGAGATGAGGACATGGAAGACCTGGACGATGATGAAGAAGCCTCAGAAACTCCTCTGCCTCCTATGCAAACGCCCATATCCAGTGATATGGACATGATGCAGTACACACCTTCTCAGGTACTCCCCCAAAAGGCAACCACTAGTGTGTACAATAACCTTTCAACAATCGGGCCTCATGGTCGGTTCCTTTAGTTCATTTAAATAAAATTTTATAGTGCAAGCATACAATAAGAATTCTTCTATGTGATTGATAGATTACATTTTTAGAAAACAAAAAAATACAAATCTTCATCACACACAATGTATGGGATTTTTGGTAATTTACTCTCCATTGAAAATTATAAATATATCCACTTATCATACCTTAAGCCCGCAATGCAACTAGACGTTAACAAGGCACTAAATTCAACACCTTTTTAGTCTACCCCAAAGATAAAAGGACTTTCAAAGAAGGAAGGTGCCAAGAGGAAGATCAACATGAGTGGATACATCCTGTTCAGCAGTGAGATGAGAGCTGTGATCAAGGCCCGACATCCAGACTTCTCCTTCGGGGAGCTCAGTCGTCTCGTGGGAACAGAGTGGAGGAACTTGGAGGCCACCAAGAAAGCAGATTATGAAGGTGAGGCTGAACCAATGGCTCTGAACTTGTCTAATGAGGGAGCCAGTAGTATAATGCCTTTTGTTTTTATGGTGTTTTACAGAACAAATTGCTATTTTATTTATTCCAATTTAAGATATTAATGACACCTAACCTAAGGGCTATTTATAATGGTCACTGTCACCCACATACACACATTTTTGCATTATACATTCATATTTATATCTATCCACAAATTACTCTAATTATAATATTAGATGTAGACAAATTAGACAAACTTAATTGATCCACAAGGATGCAACCTCTCTGAGTGCTGGATGCAGTAGCTCATACATTACAATACAGAATATATTTAAATGTTTTCTATATTGTAATAATAATATAAAATGCTGTACGATACAATAATAGTTTTGTGCTTTTTTTTATTTTATTTTTTTTATTTCAGAGCGTGCAGCCAAGATAGTGGAGCAGCAAGAGCGGGAGAGGCCCCCCCAGAAGCAAGTGTCCCCTAGAGCAGGTACCCCTGTGGGGGCACTGATGGGCGTGGTGCCTTCACCCAGCACTATGGGAATGCTAAACCAGTCCATGACACCATCAGGTAACCCCTCTGAGAGATAGCACAAGTTTGACTACAGGCAGCAGGGCAAAGAGGCTGGACTAAAAAAGCTACATGTTTATTTTTTAAATCAGCAGATTGAGTTTTAAGTTTTAGCTTTTGTTTCCCCATTGTATTATAATTGTGCTGCAATTTCATGTTTTATTATTGCATTTATTTTGTATTTGCTTTACCATTTAAATTGCACATCATTGGTTGCATGTGTGCTTGTGCATTTAAGTAACATTTTCATTGAAAGCTTGTTTTACATTCTACCAGCTAACATACTTGAACACATTATGTCACAGATTCCATTCTCACTGGCCACTTTTAGAAATCAGTTCGAGCTGTGTGGTGTTATACACTCGTTATTTCTGAAACATTGAAGCCAAAGGCTTCTCCTTCAATGCTCACCCATAATGCATTAATTTGACCTTACATGAGATTATTTTAATGTTTATATTGTCATCAATTGTATTTATCGACATCACCAACTACAGCATCATTTTATTTGCGTCTCCCTTTACTTTGTTTTTGTGATTTCATTTGAAGTGGCTTGTGAGAATACTGCTGTAGTGTCATCTATAGTGCATGTAATTTTGTTATTTTTCTAGTGAGCTGCATGTCACTTATGCATGAACATGTCCTCTCCTCACCCTCTCTCCTAAGGCATGATGGGAGCTTACGGCCCACCTTACATGCCCATGCAGGGCCCTTACGAGGGCTTATTGAGTGTGGCCACAATGTCACCTCACCCCCCTGGGGTGCCCCACCTGCCTCATCACCTTCACCATGGCATGCCTGGATACCCTGGCATGCCTCATCAGGGTAAGGGCACTGTCCCAGCCACACCTGCGCAGTCACATGCAGCCGTCTTGTCTCTGCTGCTGGAGGGTTTACCTGGTGTACAGACCATGAGCCTGGTCTGTTTAACATTGAAGCACTCAAAGCTCTGGGGCATTTCATCAAATCTACACATGACTCAACTTCTACTACACGTTTAACATTTACACATGTATTGCATGGACACACTGATCAAGTACCTACAATAATTTTACATTTAACATAACATCAAGTTTAACCTTAATGCTGTTATTTGTTCAACATTGTCTAATGTCTAATTCTGCAGGTATGATGGGTCCAGGAATGAATGGCATGCCAGGAAGCCCAGGACAAGGGAATTTCATGCAGCAGGTCTGATACGATATATCTCCATAGCTGCAGGCTTTACTATTGTATAAGGAATATATTATGTACAGTTGTCCCTCGCTCTATCGCAGTTCACTGTTCGCGGCCTCGCTGTTTTGCAGATTTTTTTTTTTCAATTTTTTTTTTCAATTTTTTTCATTTTTTTTTTAAAAGTGTAACATTTTTTTTATAGTGTAACATTGTGTTCTGCGTCCTGATTGGCTAAGAGACTGTAGACCTTTGCTGTTTGATAGATGGGGGACACGGGGGGGACCGGGACTAGACCAGGTCTAAACCTGGACTGGATCTGGACTAAACCAGGACTGGACCAGGTCTAGACCAGGTCTAAACCAGGTCTAAACCAGGATTAAACCACCACGTGCCTCTCTTTGCTGGTTTCGTGCAGCTGGTTTGTGGCTCAGGCTGAGAGGACACGGTCCAGGCGCCGCGGTTCGATCTCGTGCTCGCAGCCCCGGTGTACGCGCAGCCTCGCGCCGGTCATGCTGCTCTATCATGGATTTGACCACAATGAGGGGTGCACGTGTCGCGCACTTCTCCAAGGGGTTGGTGCACATTGCGTCCCGGGACGTGGCAGTGCCGTTGGATGAGTGCGGTGCTTCCTGCGGATCCAGTGACTCATGTCTCCGCTCCCCTTGCGCGTCCGGCGGGGATTTCGGCGGAGCCGTGTCTCCCCCCACGCTTCACTATTAATACATTTTGTTGAAAATCTATGAAAGTTTGAGAGTTTAAACGAGAGAGAAATGTGAGAAAAGGTTAATTCCAGTCTGAGGAAAGTGTAGAATGTGTGTCGTGAGGCATTTACAGCCTTAAAACATGTATAATAATTGTAAAATATAAAGTTGTCCTACTTAGCGGATCTCTCTTATTTCTGGAACCTAACCTAACCCCCGCGATAAACGTGGGATTACTGTACTCTATTCTAATGCACATGTCATTGTTTTAGCCTGGCATGTACAGCCCAGGCCAGCAGGCTCCTCCACCCTACCCCGGACAGGGGCAGCCCTCCCACTTACAGCCCACACCCCCCATGTTTGTGGCTCCACCTCCAAAAACTCAGAGGGTGCTCCACTCAGAGGCCTATCTGAAGTATATCGAAGGCTTGAATGCAGAGTCCACCACTATAAGCAAATGGGACCAAACTCTAAAGGGTGAGTAAATAACCCCCTCTTTGATCAAAACAGTTTCAGGATCACTGACATTCAACCATTTATCATCTTAAACTAATTTGTACATGTATTTACTCTTGCAGTACAACGTCGAGAAGGTTACTTGACCAAAGAGCAGGAGAGCCGGCTTCCTGTGCATTGGCTGAAGAGCAAAGGGGCCCACGGCACCATGGCAGATGCACTCTGGCGACTGCGTGATCTCATGATGAGAGACTCCTTGAATATTTGTCAGGCTTATAACTTATAACCTGTTCTATGTTTCATCAGACCAATTGTAACCAGCACACCCACTTGCTCTTATTATGAAGCTTTGGAGTTTTAGACAGGATTCTAGTCCATATATAAGCAATATTTTATAGTCTGTTATGATCACTTTTATATTAGTTGGGATTATGATATAAATAGCTAATTGTCCACTGTTTTTTTTTTACACCTGTATGAATTATAATGCAAAAACTCACTGTTTTGGCTTGTTATAAAAATAAATTACTACATAATAAGCCTTTAATTTTGCTTTTCATTTTGCACGCATTAAATTGAATCTTTCACAGCTACAATTTAATTTTGTTGATAATTATTTTGCCTTTGTTCCTGTGAATGAGACGTTTTGTCTTAATAGTTTCTGTTCTTATTTTGAAATTCATCTTCCGTCTCCGTGTATCACTTCCCGGAGGCTGGCTGTGCACAGGACCATTCTCTTTAGTGTTTGCCCTGTCCTCCATATGCTCATCTCCTCGGCGTTTTCATTTTGATAAAAAAAAATAAATTTAAACAGCCTCCTAAACGGCTTGTCAACAAAGGGCAGCTGCTGTACACGAACCTGTCATATGGAGTAACCAAAAACTGAACAAAGGAACGACGAGGTGAGCAGAGTTGTATGCTTTGACTTGTCGAGGGTCCAGATTAGCCACGGAGGGAGCTAGCAGGGTTGCAGGTTGGGTTTATAAATTAGCGGAAAGAAAAACGAATAGTAAATGCATAGGTGAAGATTATAAGGCAACGTATTCTTTAACGCATGATGTCAATTTGCAAGCAGTTGTCTTGGTTTATAAATTACAGCACACCTGCTTTGTTGTTGGCTAGAAGCTAACAGGCTAACATCGGCTTTTCCAAATGCCTCCTCGGCCTGATATGTCTAAGGGCTACACCCACAGAAACCGAAAAATGCTTGCAACTTTGACAAAATACAACTGGCAATTAATGATATGAGGATCAAGAAATGGAACTATACGTAAGAACTATATTTTAGGAGCTGTTCATCCCCATCTTGTCACCTCGACAGGGTGGGATTTAAAAACACAAGCCCGTCCGTCTGAAAGATGCGTACAGGAGAGACTTTATGCGTCTGTCCCTATACTGCATGCTATTTTTTCATCTTGAACAACGGAACACAAATGAACTAAAATCCAAATGGACTGTAATATGCTTCAAAGCTGTCCACAACAACAAGAGTCAGAACACAACAGCCTCTGGACATGGTGCTCCTAAGCTTTGCATGAAGACAAATGTTAGTAGATTTTTCATGTAGTAGACCTTTATGTGTCAGTGCCATCATAAAAACATGATAGTTTTAAACATTAAATATGTTTTATCATGTTTTATAGGGACTGGATTGATAATCTGATTTTGTTTTAAATAAAAGTCCTTCTAGGGAAAAACAAAAAAACTAGATGAGTCAACATTGCAGAATGCAGATTTAGTAAAATAACGTTGACCAAATAGTAAGCTATATTGAACACTTGATATTATGTACTCTTCTAATCTGACAGTCAAGCAGTTACTTGTTTTTTGTTTAAACACTTCTTCTTGCATTCTTTTCAGGCAGAACCTTGCTGTCAGACCCTTTCAGCTGTTTCCCTGTTTGCGATTGACCAGAGCCTCAGACATGTCTCAGATGCAGTTCCAGTGCCCTGCTAGCCCCATGCCTGCTGCTCCTGCCCCTTTACCTCTGGGACAGCAGCCCAGCTACAGCATTCCCTGTGCATCTGGCACTCTGCAATCAGAGAGTGCTAGTCAGCCAGGGAGGAGCTCAGCCCTGCCTGCAGGCTCCGTGACTGCTTACACTACAACAGGTGAACTTACCTCTGTCTTTACTATACACAACATGATATATATATATATATATATATATATCAATTACACACACACTATATATTCTACATACTAATGAGGATGTGTAGTATCTGTATGTGAAAAAAAAAAACATTTTGTTTAATGCAGAATCAAACATGGCAAACCCTAAAGAGAAGACCCCTATGTGCTTGGTGAATGAGTTAGCCCGTTTCAACAAGATACAACCTGAATATAAGCTGTTGAGTGAGCAGGGGCCAGCTCATTCCAAGGTAAATCTTAAATAACCTCGTACACTTTGTTGTTCTGGTCGTCCTCATTCTGTTTTGTGCTGTCAGATATTTTCAGTCAGACTCACATTGGGAGATCAGCACTGGGAGGCAGAAGGGACCAGCATCAAGAAAGCCCAGCACTCAGCGGCTGCAGCTGCTCTGTCTGAGACCACCCTCCCCAAACCCAGTGTGAGGTTGCCCCGCCCGCCCGGCAGGATCCCAGGTACCTCCTCCTCCACCTCCCTTTATCTCATAGTGCTTCCGATTGGATTAGAGATTTTTATTTTGTTTTGTTTATTTATTGTAACAGATGGCATGACACATGTAATGGAGCTGAATGCCATTTGTATGAAGCTTGGCAAAAAGCCCATGTACAAACCCCTTGACCCTTACCCTGGAATGAGACCTCCAAACTTCAACTACAATGTCCGTGGACCTGGACCATACCAGCGCTCTATGCAGCAGTAAGCTGCCTTATCCTCTGTGCATATTGGTAATAACTTGTATTTTATATATTAAACACCCATATGTAACTCCTGTGTGTAGGTACTATTATCCTTTCCCCCCTGTGGGACCAGTGATTTACCACATGGAGCTCTCTGTTGGGGGGCAGCAGTTTTTAGGGAAGGGTCGCACTCGTCAGTTGGCCAAACATGACGCTGCTGCAAAGGCCCTGAAGGTGTTGCAGAAGGAGCCCATGTTACAAGAGTTGGCTGAGGTCAGTGCAGAGTAACCCTGATGAAATCTTACACTGTATACTTTTTAGACTAGTATCAAACAGCATGACCTTTATATTAAAATAGATGAATGGAGAGGAGGAGGAAGAGGAAAACCTAAACAAATCTGAAATCAGCCAAGTGTTTGAAATTGCACTTAAACGCAACTTACCGGTCAGCTTTGAGGTATGAAAATTAAATAAATATATCAAAGTTTGTCCACGCCTTCATATTAATAAATAATGTATGTTTCAGGTTTTAAAGGAAGATGGCCCTCCTCACATGAAGAGCTTTGTCGTGCGTGTTCTGGTTGGGCAGTTCGTTGGAGAGGGAGAGGGGAAAAGTAAAAAGATTGCCAAGAAGCTGGCAGCCGCTGCGGTTTTGGGAGAGCTGAAAAAACTCCCTCATATTCCCAGTATCGAAAAGGCTCTGCCACGCATCAAGAAGAAAACCAAATCCATTATCAAGGTATATCAACATGAATAATGTCACAGTTGTTGTTTTGGAGATGGGAAAATTTCAAACACTGAGTATATCTATTTAAAAAACAAAAAAAAGGGGGGGAAAACAACAAAAGGAGCTGATTTTAAATGAAACCAAATAAAACTAACTTTCAATGTAAACTTCCGAACATTAGTATAAATTATGGGTATTTTTGCACTTGTGTTGTGATACATTTTACTGTTCATGTTTTGTGCAATACTTGAGCCTCAATTAAGACATTTACCAGCACATTTCTCATGGATTGCTTTATCTCTTAATATCATCATCAGGCAAATTCCCAAATATATCGAAATAAAGATTTTTTGTTAATGTCACCCACTTCTCTATTCACACTTATAAATCATCAGGGCTTATCTAAAGATTGTGTAAATGGGGTAATAATGTGATGTGACAGCTGCAGACGAGTCCGGAGTATGGGCAGGGCATGAATCCTATCAGCCGCTTGGCTCAGATCCAACAGGCCAAAAAGGAGAAGGAGCCTGAGTACACCATGGTGACAGAGAGGGGGTTGCCACGGCGCCGGGAGTTCGTTATGCAGGTGAGTCATCTACAGTGTCTCTGCGAGTATGGATTACATTTTGAATCTTGTTACAGCACTTTCATAGATAAATTTGCAGTTATTTCATACATGTCAAACCTCAAATTTTGACAACTTGTGTGACTTGTTTGGTGTGCTCTGTGTGGTAGGTGACAGTGGGGGGACAGTCTGCAGAGGGAATGGGACCGAGTAAGAAGGTGGCCAAGAGAAATGCTGCTGAAAAAATGCTTGAAATTTTGGGATACAAAGTGCCTCAACCTCAACCCCCAAAACCGGCGCTAAAGACTGATGAAAAGGTATTGAATAAAATATGGTTTATATGATTTATTTTGTAGTTATCTGAGCATTTCATCAATAAAGTGTTCCAAACAGGTCCCAGTGAAAAAACCTGGTGATGGGCGGAAAGTGACCTTCTTTGAGCCAGGTTCGGCTGAAGAGGCAGCTAATGGTAAGAGACATCAGAGCAGCCAGCAACTACTAAATGTTTAAAAACTTGAGTGAGTTTTCTGATCAATGTTTTAGTTGAAGATTTTCTTATTGTTGAGAGTTGAAATGAAACACCAAATCCAGATTACATGTTATGTTTGTTTTCATAAGGCATTAAAGAGGAGGACTTCCGGCTTCCGTACATGAGCCACCAGCAGCTGCCCGCAGGGATCCTGCCCATGGTGCCAGAAGTGGCTCAAGCGGTGGGGGTCTGTCAGGGACCTCAGCCCAGTCGCACTCTGTCAAACCCGGCCAAAGCCACAGTCACTGCCATGATCGCCAATGAGCTGCTTTACGCTGGAACATCTCCCACTGCAGAGACCATCCTGAAGAACAAGAACAACCTCAACCAACTGCCCCATGGGCCCCTGACCAGACCCTCAGAACAGCTCAGCTTTCTATCTGCAGTGCAGGGGTTGCAGGTAAGGCACACTGTTTACAGGAGGGACAGTATTTAAGTAAATGGTGTATTATTACTTTTATTGCCAGAAGTTAACACCCTCTCTTTCTGTTGTAGGTGGACTACAAAGATTTCCCCAAAAATAATAAGAATGAGTTTGTGTCACTAATCAATTGCTCTGCACAACCTCCACTTATCAGCCATGGCATTGGTAAAGATGTAGAATCCTGTCATGATATGGTGAGTTTTTTTTTTTTTATATTTGGTTCATACAAGGCACCACATTATTGTATTGTATTGCTTTATAATGCTCTTATTTCCACAGGCTGCTCTAAATATACTGAAATTGCTCTCAGAGTTGGACCAACAGGCAAATGAAAGAACAGGGAATGGACCTGCATCTGGGTAAGACTGTCATAATCTAAATAAATACAAAAATAAAATAAATTAAAATTAACATCATAATTGTCCCAGCCATGTTCATTTTGGGTTATGTACAAAAGACAATGAAGACTAGTGATTTGTTCTCTTGGAAAATATACATGCTAACAACACAATTGATGAAAAATGCTAAATGCTTTTGTTATTTTGGTGCAGGTGTGTAAAGCAGGAAATGGAAGATGACCTCAAACCGGCTAACTCAAACAC
The DNA here is from genome assembly GCA_036785185.1 of Paratrypauchen microcephalus. Taxonomy (NCBI): domain Eukaryota; kingdom Metazoa; phylum Chordata; class Actinopteri; order Gobiiformes; family Gobiidae; genus Paratrypauchen; species Paratrypauchen microcephalus. Next base: position 117,636 of record JAVJIX010000060.1, read on the forward strand.
ATTGGCACACACCTTGGATGGCACTGTGTAGTTCTGGTTGTGTCCCGAAGCACTCGAGAAAGATCCACACTGTGTTCATGTTACTGTGTTAGCGGCTACAGGACACTTGGGGCTCTGTAAGCTAGAATTACTTAAGTTGTTAAACTTTCACAGTTAAACAAGATTAATAGAACGATATAGTTTCTACTTGTTGATATTGTTTAATTGGACAATGTTATTATGTTGCTTTGTAGAAGACAATGCTGCATCCTAGACACTGAGGTGTTGACCATGTGATAATAAATGAAAAATGTGAACCTTTTTTCTTTGTGCCTAAAGTTAGCTTCATTCTTTAAAATTCTTTTTAAAGAGTTATGTCTCATTCCTGGTTCAAGTAGTCCTTTAAAGAAATCATGTTTGTTAGTATTCTCCTTGTCTAGGGTGCAGCAATAGGACCTCTGTTGATTTTTCCCACAGTGCTTTATAAGAACAACCACCAGTGAAGTGATGGACATTACCATGTAGAGCTGGGAAGGAAGATGTTGTTCTAAATGTAGTTGTGCTTCACTGTTGTCTCTTATCTGTGTGCTGCGGGACGCTTCCTGTGGCACTAGGCTCCCTGGAGTTCCCCTTCCTAATGTCAGCCTCCCATCCCTGTCCTCACATGGTAATAAAATGTCAGTGCTCTTTTGCACTAACCAAAGACACAGAATTCATGTATTATTTTATCACGCTACATGCAAATATACAACAATCTTAACACTTATGCAGTGATTATATTTTGTTGCTGTAGGAACAAGAAAAGTAGACAAACAAAAGGATTCTGACAAATGTTTGACAACTGGGTCCAAGCATGTCTGCAGTGGCCTGTTGGTTGAATACTGTTCTATCAGATGCATTAGCTTTGAAATGGCCTTATGTATCTGACATGTGTTTTTCCAATTTAGCAGCTCAAATTAAGTTAGCAATTAACATTGCTAACTTCCATGGGTTTTGGATGGAACACTGTTGCCATAGAAAAATCTCAATTTTATCTCAAAAGTCTTTTTTTTTTTTTTTTTTTTTTTTTTTTTTTGAGACAATAAGTTATTGCCCCCCCCCCCAAAATAACAATAACAACAACAAAAACAATAAAATTTCAAGGAATAATGGGCAGGTGGTCCAAATCTTTTGCCAGATTTGTAAAAAGTATTCAGTCATAAATCAGTCCGTGAAAAATCGGGTTTTAAAATTTTATTAGTATGAACATGATACAACAATAAGAATAAATAACAGCTAGTATCTACATTAAGGCCAAGTCAAGATTCAATTGATATGTCAGTACAAGGAATGGTTTTTAATCCATGCCATCAATGAGCACTTGGCTGAGTGTCATTTTTGTTTTGATGCATTTTAAACCCCTTCATTCACTTGTCCTTTATCATGCAATTGAAACTCTGCTTTAGTTTAGGCAGTTTTAAATATAAAAATACAATGGACATACATTAAAGTGTAATATTTGGTTAATATGCAACTTCAGTGACATGGTTAGATTCAAGTTTTGGCTTCATAGAATCAATGAAGGGGTACATGCATTTGTCTGAACCCATAAATTTGTATGCGATCACATTGGATTCCCATGGCAGCAACCTGAAAAAACAGAGACATCAGTCAGTTTCAGGGCTGTTTGAATTGTTCTTGGTTACTGTTCTATATGATATCGTCCTGGTACTCACGCTCTGAAGAGGACAGGCAGGTAGGTGAGGCGAGGGATGCACACCAGTGGTTGGTCTATGAGGATGGCGTTCATTGCCTGTTCAACACAGTACTGTGGCTCTAGTGGGGCGAGGAGCAATTCCACTTCCTCCCTATAGAGGTCATCAAAAACAAATGTGTAAATGTTAGCTTCTTATGTGTGAGTAGTACCATGGTGGTGAGTACAAATATTTAGGCTATTATTTAAAAGTGACAATGTATATTAGTGGACATCTGTATTGAACAGATATATATGATAGATTATAGCCACCAAGGATGGGCAAAAACAAATACAGCAGAAGAACATGTTCAAATGTTAGTTGATGCTCTAAGTAACTTGTAACAGACCTTATTTTGCAGCCTTCGAACATGCCTGTGTCCACTATATAGGGGCACACCAGAGTGGTCTTTACTCCTTCCACCTGCTCAGCCACAAGCTCATGGGCCAAAGACTCATGGAAACCCACAGCAGCAAACTTACTGGCACAGTAATCCTGTCTCAAAGAAGAATACACATTCTTATCAAAGTAAATGCTTTAATACAATCTAAATGTTTAACCTCTAGACTTCACCTCCACACAGGCGGTGCTGAAGAGGCCTAGTACACTGGCAATGGTCACAATGTGTCCATGGTTCTGTGCTTTCATGTGAGGGAGGAAGGCTTTGACCGTCTGAAACACCGCACAGTGAGGTTACAGTTTCATTTGACTTTGCAGATTACTAAAACTAAGCAGTGATTTAAGAGTAAGACCAGAGTGTGAAAGAGATCAGGTTCGAGGCACATACACATATGTTGGGCTAAACCTTAACATTCCACAATCATGCTTTTATTTAACCCAAGTTATTGGGTTAAATGTTGGCTTTGAGACCTGTGGATTCATTATTAGCAACTTTTTTACTCATGAGCTAGTTTAGCTTATTTATTGATCTACAGTTGACTAGAATGCTGCTCTGAAGCAATAAAAGTTTTCATTAGTCAAAGTGCTTAGTTTGAATGTTACAGTACAGCTCTCACCCAGAAGAGGGCGTGGCAGTTGACCCTGAGGGTCCTCTCCACTAGCTCATCGGGACAGTCCAGCAGGCGTTTCCCGGCCACCACTCCGGCGTTGTTGACCAGCATGGTCACATGTCTGCCCAGGTCCCTCCTCACCTGTTCTGCCTTCTGGTACACATCTTCTCTGTTGGTGACGTCCACAGTGTAGGTGTGCACGTTACCCCCCTGCTCCCTCACCAGCTTGGCTGTCTGCTCGTTGGCGCTGCTGTTGACATCCCACAGTACCACCTCTGCTCCGTGTTTGGAGAACTCCTGAGCGAAGAGGCGGCCCAGGCCTCCTCCTGCTCCAGTGATCAGAACTAGCTCTCCATCAATGGGCTTAGTGCGAGGCCGAAGCACTAAACGTACAGAGTTACGCAGGATAAAGTAGATCATATCCAGAAGCATCATCTGCAGGTCCATTAAGAAGATCATTTTGACTAAACTTTGGGTTGACTAACTGTATATCGACCTCAGTGTGAGAGCGCAGACAGCCAAGCTGGTGTTCTCCTCCCAAGAGCCCTACCTCAATCCTGGGTTTATTTAAACTCTCCAGGATTAGGGGAATAACATGAGCTCAAAATAAAGCCACTTTTGTCATAAGCTCTGAATGGTCACTGCATGTATAAGAACATAGTATTATAATGACTATAGCATTCTTAAGTTCAAGAAGAGATTTCCCAACATTCCATCCATGCACATGTTAGTACATGTCATAGCACACAGAGCCCCTTAATAATTTGATCAATCATAAAAATGTATTATATTTTTTTGTTAATTCAGATGTTATCACAGGCAGGATCAATATGGCTGCTTCTGTGATGCTATAACAGTCAGTGTGTTTAATATTTGATTGAGCATTAAGCAAATTGAATTTCTCCTTTATCATTGAGCATTATACACTATGAACTTCGTGAAATGCTCTAAAGTTCATTTATAGAGGGCAGCAAAACATCATGTGTACTGTCTAGAATAGTGCCATGACTCAGGTCACATACTAGTAGGAGCCCATTGGCCAATGCTGAATCTGTTGACAACTTAATCAGATTATTCTAGTGTAAATGTGAGCCTTGTTAGCTATTGAACTTGAAGGAGGCTTGTTGATGTCACGTTTTAGCTGAAAACAGGTGCCCCTTGTTCCTTGCTCACTAAGCATCTTTTCACTACAATACGCTTCTCCATATTCACACACAGGATTTCAAAGGATTTTGGGAACTATTTACATTTTTATACTATATTTAGTTTCTCAGCAGTGAAAAATAACCAGTTTGATGCTTAAAGCAATACACAAGCTGTAAATACATGATCAAAATTAGTTAGCTTCTGTCTTAATCTGGTGCAGGTCAAGTGATGCTGATCTGCTGAATTGTGCAATGTGATCCATAGTGTGTGAACAGTATATAGTCCTCACAGTGGACAACAGTCACAGCTATTTTGTGAGTGCCCAATGGGGGTGTCTGCCCCTCTCTCTCTGGTCACTCTCCCTTCACCCTGAATGCTGTGATTTTTGGCAGAGGCCAACACTGTCCCGTGTTGTTCTTTTGCATGACTAAACTCATGGCACAGCGTAGTTGTTATAATCCGGTCTTTTCACATGTTTAGACGCTCACAGCTTTGAGTCACAGATTAGAGGCCACAAGATTTAAGTTTTCAGAAAAAAAAGTATAATGGACTGGGGTATTGCCAATGTTCAATTGTTGTCATTTTAATTTATACAATATTTCTCAAGTTATCCAGGATATCATTTGAATGTGCAAGCAATTTCTTCTCCAAAGCAGGGGGATTTTTTTTATTGATATGTTTCACATCTGTTGATATGGATCATTATAGTAACTTATTCTACTGTTAAATTAAAGGTGCATTATGTAACTTTTCTCTGGGCTGTTCAGATGCTATGACTGAGATTGCACCGCATGCTATTAAATTAAATATTTATTCATTCAAATACGGGTGTCTTTATTGTTCAGATAAGAAAATCATGCATTCATATTGGGAGCCTAGTGATCTCTACACAAATATGGCCTATAGATTTTTAGTTAATACTGTGGAACATCCCAGGCAAATCAATACAATTTCCATGGAGACAAGGAGGTGGTGGACCTTCCCCTCGAAAAGATAAACGGTGCACATTTAAATAGTGAACATTTTGTAGAATATTCTGTCTGTGTCAACATTTTAGCCAACAATACCTTTGAAACAAGATTATTGCAGCTCTTCATCAGCTGAAGTTATATGGTGAACTGCCCCTTTAAGAGAGGTACCACATGAAGCTCTAACAGGCTCATCTTTACTCTGCTGAAGTTTGAGTTGTCATTGGACATGTCCATTGACTTTCATTAAAGCACACATGGATCACTTAACTGATGTTTGTTGGCATTGTTAAGAAATATTGTTAAGAAGAGATGACATTTCTCAACAGTCATGTCCTTTTGATTTTATTGGAAATGTGCTTATTTCTGTTGGATTTTTCCCACTGTGGCTGCAGGGAAGCAGGATTATGCTGCAGTGGCAGGGACCCAGCATGTGTGTCCAAAGGGTGGAAGTTGGACCGCTCGTTTGGGACGTGCTTCTGTGATCAGTCCTGTGTGTCCACCCAGGACTGCTGCAATGACTACAACACGGCATGCCCAGGTGAGTTTGGACCAAAACAAGATTTACATTCATTATTTAATCTGTTTACTTTAAAAGAATTAATCATGCATCATGCTATGGTTTTATTAGGGGACTTCACACTTAGTTGGACATTAATTAAGAAATGCAGATTTTAAGTATAGCCAGGGGAGGTACAGTAATACATGTGTTTATCAGCAGTGGCCTGTGTAGAGTCTTATACACACCACGCCACAGCTATTATATGGGAATTTAAAGTTAGCAGACTTATCTCTTCTGTTTGAGAATTAAAGGTGCACAATTTGACTTGTCTGTCTTCTTAGAGATTTTATTGCTTTGCCTGAAATGTTCCATATAAAATTACACTTGTAAAATAAAACCTTGTAAAACACATGTTGTGGACCCTCCACCAGAAAAGTAATATAGTGCACCTATAAATAGTACATAAGGGAGTATTCTAATTGGTGGCAATGAACTGTTCGTCAGTCATCCTTAGTTAGTCAAGTCACTGTTGCGTGTCGGGGGGTGGTATAGCATTGTACTTGTCAGCAAAAAACTTAAATATGACAAGTCTTGTGACTAATATGAATGTTAAGGTACATAATGTGTTATTTATCATCTAATACTCGCTGTATTCTAAAGACTTATTCCGTCGGTCAAACTACATTAGTTCACCCACCTTCAGCATCCACATGATAAAATTGTAATTCCCCATTTTTGACAGCCTGTGTCTAAGGGTTTCAAGAATAATTAGAACTGTTGCCATATAAAAGAAGGCTGAAACTCATGTGTTAAGTAATGGTCTTTTCCTTGCTATAGCTGTGTCATGTGAGGTGAGTGAGTGGAGCCAGTGGTCAGGCTGTGCTGAGCCGTGCAGAGCCGCTGTGCGCAGGAGGAGCAGGAGTGTTCTGACAGAGAGGCTGAATGGAGGACTGCCTTGTCCTCATCTGGAGGAGCACGCAGGCTGTGCACAGTACTGGACCCAACAGGGACACTGCCATAACTCACTTGGTCAGTCAAGTCTTTGTCAATGTACTATCTGTGTATGGAAGCGAATATATAACATAAAATCAGATTGTTAATTAAATTTGTTCATTTGGATATTCTTATTAAGAGTCATCCGTTTTTATTATGCGCTGGGGAGAATCAACTACATACTGTAATTGGGTCCCTTTTATATGAATTTGGTGGATGAGTGAGTTTCTTCCATCAGTCTACCACAGGGCAGCTTACGAGCACCACCAGATCTGTGGTGTGAATGAATGAGGATTACAGTGTAGTACTTGCAGAGGCTTGTCAGACTTCTAAAATGGCATCATTTTATTTAACCAAGGATGAGAAAACCCATTTATTTTCTTCCCTTCTTGTCATATGTGCTGATAAACAAATATGTTGTTTTGAGGCAAACACTGGCAGCATTATAAAGCTATAACTAGTCTGGTACTAGTCAGTTATAATCAAATTTTAGCCTCAAACTGTCAGTTAAGGGGCAATATGTAATTCTACTTAGTCTCTACACATTATATCGACAGAGCTTTTGAACTGAAACTAAACATACATACCATTCCTCTTATCCAACAGTTCCAGCGCTCATCACCAGCAGTGGCTATGGCAACGCCCGGAAGAAACGAGAGATTCCTGACAGTGAAGTGACAGGGTAAAACGCATTGTACCATCTCCAAAGTGCATTAAATGACATGTCTGCATTTACAGGGATGGGTTGAGGAGCTGCGGTTTCACAATCTGGAAAAAATTAGGGAAGATAGGATGTATAGTTGAAGAGGGCAGAGGAAATTGTGAACATTACATTGTAAATCAGTGTATTCCAACTTTAATACTGTGAATTTACAAGTCAGGAGCAAAAATGTATTAAATCTTATGTCATTTTTTTCTTGTACAAACTGTTACAATACTTCTCAGTCACTGTAGAGTTTTGTTATGACCTTCCTATGACACTCCTATAAGACCAGCAATGCATATTAAATAAGTTTAGTCTAAAATAATTTTGATCTGACTGATTCATATATCATCTCATTCCTGCAGATACTGTGTGCGGTTCCAGCTGGCCTCCCTGACAGCAGACTGTGCTCAGAGTAGGGGAGCGCACACTCGGTGGATGCAATACCTGAGGGAAGGGCATCAGGTGTGTGTGGAGTGCCAGCCCCCTGCACTGGCCCAGGGACAGGCCCACTGCGCTGGAGATGGAGAAAGTATCTACAGCAATGACACCAGGTAAACTCACAACAAAAAATTGTTTAATGTACAGTCCAACCAGGGGCAGATCTAGCCATTTTGGGGCCCTAGAAAATAAGGGTGCGCGTGTGTGCTTGAATTAAGATTTCAATTTTTTTGTGCGTGTCCCGTGTCAGGGGTGACAGTTGGGGCCCCTCTCAACGGGCAGGTTTGGTGGGGCCCCTAAGCGAATGCCTATGTTTGCCTAATGGTAAGTCCGCCTCTGGGTCCAGCACACTATAATATTAGTTGGTTGCACTTAAAGGGATAGTGCTTTTTTTTTATGTGAATCTGTATGGCGTTGTAAGTGGACGTTTACAAGTGAACAGGCTAATAATAATAATAGGCGCACAATGATACAACTCGAGAGAAAATAGCACCAAGCGATTCCGACTGCTGAATTTTTTGGACAAATATTGTTTTGAGAAGAAAAACAAGCTTTATTAAATGTCCCGCTAACTTACCGGACCTACTTTCGTCAGCTCCAGAACCGGAGCAGGACTCGGCTCACAGGACTCGGTCAGCAGCAAGTCAGTGTTAATGGATGACACTGCTGAAAGGGATGCCATACAGATTCACATAAAAAAAAACAAAAAACGCACTATCCCTTTAAGTATACAGAATGGATATGGTCTGTAAGACAAACAGTTTTATAAAAAAGGATTTGAAATAAAATGTAGTAAAGTAAAAAAAAAAAAAAAAAAAAAGGAAAATACAGTTTGCCAGTGAAGACTTAAAAACAAATACAACTCTGGAAAAAAATAAGAGACCACTGCGTTTTTTTGTTTTTTTTTTCTGAAATCAGCATCTCTACATGTATTACAGCCATTCCATTCCAGCGTCTGTTGAATTCCAACACAAACACAAAGCTGAGCTACTTCAGTTCTTGCACCAGGAGTGGAATAAAGTCACCCAAGAACAATGTGAAAGACTTGTGGAGATCATGCCAAGACACATGAAAGCTGTGATTAAAAGGGTTATTGCACCAAATTGATTTCTGAACTCTTAAGTGTAAACATTAGTATTAAGTTGTTTTAAAATTAATTTGATCTTGTTTCTTTGCATTGTTTGAGGTCTGAAAACATGTATCTTTTTTGTTATTTGACCATTTGTCATTTTCTGCAAATAAATGCTCTAAATGATAATATTTTATTTGGAATTTGGGGGAAATGTTGTCAGTAGTTTATAGACTCAAACAAAAATGTTCCTTTTGCCCAAACACATACTTTTAAGCAGTGTTGTATAGTAATGAAGTAATAATACTTCACTACTGTACTTAAGTACATTTTGGGAGACTTTGTACTTTACTTGAGTTTAAAAAAAAAAGATAAGTTTTACTTTTACTTCACTACATTTCCGAATTTAATTGCATACTTTTACTCCGATACATTTTCAATGTGCCGTTTAGTTACTCGTTACAAAAGCCCTCTACTGACTGAAGGAAGTCAGGACGTGCCTGGGCTTGTTCGCTACTTGCTCATGACAATCAGCCTACACCTGTTGGTTTCATGCAGCTAGTTTAGTCAATCAACATCCCTGATGGAAGAGGAGACGGCATCCATCGAGGTAAGTTCTAGATTAATGAAATTGTTAGCGCAATGGTCTCAGGCACGCGGCACGCGGGCCAACTGCGGCCCCCGGGACGATAATTTGCGGCCCTCGTCTTAATATGAAAGATTAATATAAGTGAGGGCCCGCAAGATTAATATGAATTTCATTTCTTGTGTGCGACGCAGAATGAACCAATCACGATGTGGTATATGGCTCTGGAGGGCGGGACATCGGTCGTGCTTATTTTCTCTAAATGTGTGGCGGGGCTAGGGTGAGGTTCCAGTGCTTAGAGCTTTTAGTGCTTGTGTGCTTGTGTGTGCTTGTGTGTTTGGGGTTGCGGCAGGCAGACATCAGACAGGGACAGTGATTGATCCATTTCTTAGACACGAGGGAGGCAGACAGTGGTGCATTTGTGTGTCCCTTCTTCACAGAGTGCTCGCTCGCTCCTCTCTTCCTCCCGCTTTGGGCGCACAGCTCCGGCGGGTCCCTCCCGCCGGCCCTGTTCCCACACGTGCAGATAGTGTCACGGCCTCACTCGCGCTACGTGTTGTTTGATGTGATGTGATGTTAATCCATATATTGACTAGACCAGGACTGAACCAGGTCTAAACCAGGTCTAAAACCAGGACTAAACCAGGACTAAACCAGGGCTAAACCAGAACTAAACCAGGACTGAACCAGGACTAAACCAGGACTAAACCAGGACTAAACCAGGACTGAACCAGGACTGAACCAGGACTAAACCAGGACTGAACCAGGACTAAACCAGGACTGAACCAGGTCTAAAACCAGGACTAAACCAGGACTAAACCAGGACTGAACCAGGACTGAACCAGGACTAAATCAGGACTAAACCAGGACTAAACCAGGTCTAAAACCAGGACTAAACCAGGACTAAACCAGGACTGAACCAGGTCTAAAACCAGGACTAAACCAGGACTGAACCAGGACTAAACCAGGACTAAACCAGGACTGAACCAAGACTAAACCAGGACTGAACCAGGTCTAAAACCATGACTAAACCAGGACTAAACCAGGACTGAACCAGGACTAAACCAGGACTGAACCAGGTCTAAAACCAGGACTAAACCAGGACTAAACCAGGACTGAACCAGGACTAAACCAGGACTAAACCAGAGAATCCATGTTTAAAACAGTTTATGTTCAATGTTCCATTTCAGGCAATTAACGTTTAAAAAACTGTTAATACATACATTTAAAACTGAATAAAAAATAACTAGCCAGCCAGCCAGTCAATATGCGGTTTCTTTAGTCGTCTGTATCTACTGTATGACCATTATATTATTAAATTATTTATTACTGATTGATTTATTATTTTATCATTTTTTCATTTATTTCATTTGTATTAAAAATAAATATATTTGAGAACATTGGAATGATTTATTTGCACTTTTCTTGTGGAAATCCTGATGCGGCCCAGCCTCATTCAGATTCTACCCCATGCGGCCCCTAGGTAAATTGAGTTTGAGACCCCTGTGTTAACGTCTATATTCCAATTTCAGTAACCATAGCATTGACATTCTAGACACCGCTGTGAAACCTTGAGCATAACATGTAGAAATTAACATTGTGTGACATTGTTTCGGTTACACAAAGCGTATTTGACGATGTTGGAGCTAACAGGCTACCTAGCTTTTTTGGCTCAAGGGAGGGCATAGCTGTAGGCTAAGTGTAACAAATGAGAAAGGGCACACGAGTTCAAAAGGACAAAAAATAACATTAACATGTGCCTACTTTTAAAAATGTAAACAAGCGCTGTGTGTTTGTGCGATCTAAGTAACAAAGCGAGGTTTAGCTTCAGACTGCCTTTACTTCATACTTTTACTTGTACTTTTAATTACTTTACTTGAGTACATTTATTTTTACATTACTTGTCATACTTAAGTACAAGAAGTTCCAGATACTTTAAGACTTTTACTCAAGTAACATTTCAGTCAGTGACTTCGACTTTTACCAAAGTTATTTTTGGGAGGGGTACCTATACTTTTACTTGAGTTTGATTTTCCACTACTTTATACAACACTGCTTTTAAGTTGTAAAATCAGAAAAACTGATAATTTTGCAGTGGTCTCTTATTTTTCCAGAGCTGTATAAAAAGTGATACTTCTTCACTTTTGTGTTGTTAATTTCTCAGTCTATTAATTTGTGGGAAATAATATGAACCACAACCATGGCATTTTTAGTTTTTTATATTTCATTTTTGCCCACCTACAACTATAATTGAATTAAATGGAAATCAACAGCCACCAACCTTGCTGTCATTATGGACTCTGATTTTAAACTTGATAAACAAGTTAATGCGGTCTTGAAATCTAGTTTTTATCATCTTCATCTTTTAGCCAAAGTTAAATCTTTTTTATCCCAGATTTTGAGCGCGTCATGCATGATTTTATTTCTTCTCGTCTGGACTACTGCAACGCACTTTATTCTGGAATGAATCAAAACGCACTTTATCGACTGCAGTTAGTCCAGAATGCTGCTGCGCACCTTTTAACAGGACGGAAGAAATATGAGCACATCTCCCCTATTCTTGCGTCTTTGCACTGGCTTCCTGTTCCTTTTAGGATTGATTTTAAGATTTTATTGTTTGTTTTTAAAGCCTTGAATGGACTGGTCTGGCCCCTCATCTAAATCTACAGACCGGTGCACGCTCTGAGGTCAGAGGGCCAGCTCCAGCTCATGGGCCCTAAGACTAGACTTAAAACTCGGGGGGAACAGGGCTTTCTGTGTGGTTTGCCCTAAGTTATGGAACTCTCTGCTCCCTCATGTCAAAACAGCCCCCACACTGGAGAGTTTTATGTCTCGTCTTAAGACTCACTTTTATTCTCTGGCTTTTAATAACGCATGAATTGTGTGGTCCTCTGTGTTTTTTGGGGCAAAGCACCGAAGGTGCTAGGCACCATAGTGTTTCTACTGCCGGGGTCGCTCGGCGCCCTTCTGCAGTACACAGATGGTCGCAGACTTTTCCCACACATGACACTGCCTCCATCTGGGCTCACATATATAATTGGTACACCCCGCCCCAAGTCAGTAATTTTGACTTTAAGTTGAGACACGGGATCATTTACACCTGCATCAGGTTGCACGCAATACACCCTGACAGGTACGGCTGTGACTGTCCGGTATGCGGTGAGGCGCCTGAAGACCTCCTCCATCTGGCCGCCCGGTGCCCTGCCGTGCAGCGGTTCTGGACCCGGCTACTGGACCTTCTCGCTCGGAGGCTGGCGTTGAGGCTCCCACCACCGGCGGCCCATGGACTCGATGACCCTGGACTCTGGTTCTGCCTCTTCGGCCCTGCCCAGCAGCAACCTCGGGGGCCGGATGCTCCCATAGTCAACTGGGATGCCGCCCGCCTTTTCCTGTCTATGGCCAGATATTCGATCTTCGCGGCACGGAACCGCCACCTCCACGACGGCCACGCAGCGGAGCACTGGCCCCTCTTCACAGCGCTCCTTCGCGCCCACGTCCGCCGTCTCCACGACGCAAGAGAAACAGAGTTTCGCAACACCTTCATCCCAGACAACACGCTTTTCTCCATCTCCCAAGCCGGTTTCCCTCGGTTGGATTTCTGACCCCTACCCCCCTCCGCTGTCCCCCCTGGACCCTGGCGCCTGGGCCTTCCCTGGGCGCTGCGTCGCCCTTGCTCTCCCCCAGACCCCTTTCTTCACCTGGGGCAAGCCCCTTGGTCCTCTGCACTTTCCCTGTTCCTCTCAGCCCTAATGCCCGGTGGTGCTTATCCCCGTACCCACATCCCCCAGTGTGTCTTCTGAGCGCTTTGCGAATATATGTACCTTGTGGTAATAAAATATTTTAAAAAATAAAATAAAAATGTGTTTGCACTGCATCACCCTTGCTCTCCCCCAGGCCCCTTTCTTCACCTGGGGCAATCCCTTTGGTCCTCTACATTCCCCCTGTTTCTCTTAGCCCTTGTGCCCAGTGGTGTTTATTCCCGTGCCCGCATCCCCCGATGTGTCTTCTGGGTGCTTTGTGAATGTTATTGTGGTGATGAAATGTGTACTATTATGTACCTGAAATGTGTATTATTGTGTACCTTGTAATATTAAAAGATAAAAAAATAAAAAAATAAAATAAAAGTGTTTCTACTGCCCTGTAGCTGTGACGGCGGGAGCTGAACCGAATGCTGCTACGGGTGCTGGTACGGTCCAGCGCCTCGCCCCCGGAGCGGGGGGAGCGGCCCGGGGTCCGGGCCCCCGGGTCTGGCCGCACCCGGAAGACGAACGGGGCGAAGCTCAGATCTCAGGCCATGGGGGACGAGTCCCTCCGGCCCTCGTCCGCTCCGGCCCCGTGTGATGTGGTCTCTGCTCCGGGCCCGTGTGGCCCGCTCTCCGCTCCGGGCCCGTGTGGTCCGGCCTCCGCGTGCCCCTCTGGGCCCGCTACCACGTGTGCGGGCGCGGTGGGAGAGCAAATGGATTTCTGCAGTGGCGATGTTGAAGCGGACCTTGATGAGGTTAGACAAAGTGTTAAGAGGCTCCGGAGGTCCTCTGAGTGCGCCGTGACTCTGAGGCGCGTCTGATGGGTCCCCTGGACGATCCCAGCTTCATTCGGAAAATGGAGATTATAAATGGAGGTTATACGACTGTTTCAATACTGAAATTGAAGTGTATGATTCTCTGATAGACTGGTGGGACGGGGCGAAAGCCCGGATAAAGAGACTGGCTATCCGATGGCAGAGGAAACACAAAAATGTGTTTGCACTGCATCACCTTTGCTCTCCCCCAGGCCCCTTTCTTCATCCCTTTGGTCCTCTACATCCCCCGTTTCTCTTAGCCCTTGTGCCCAGTGGTGTTTATTCCCGTACCCGCATCCCCCGATGTGTCTTCTGAGTGCTTTGTGAATGTTATTGTGGTGATGAAATATGTACTATTATGTACCTGAAGTGTGTATTATTGTGTACCTTGTAATATTAAAAGATAAAAAAAACTGTTTCTACTGCACTAGGACTTCAAAGCGAGCACACGCACATACGACGCGCTCCGCCGGAGCGGGCCTAGTTTGGTGTTTTTTTCGTTTCCTTCTTTGAACTTTTTAGATAATTTTGGCTTCTCAGCTCCTTTCGGTTGTTGGCTCACCTCCTCCCAGCACCCCGGCTGCGGGGGTGGCGGTTTCACCATGTCCCGCGAGCTCTGCTCCCCCCCGGGCGGGCAGCGCAATGGCAGCCCCCGCAGGGCCCCAAGGCCCGGCGGCGGAGCTGCCTGAGGACGCGGGTGGCAGGAATGAGGATCGTACTAGGAAAAATGGTGGCGTTGCGAAGGAGAATACGGGTGTAGAATACCGTAAAGATCTGATGGTCCTTCTGGACCTGGTGGGTGGAGCGGGCCTGTCCCCTATGGCCTTACTGAAGACCGCGCAGGAGATCTGTGGGTCTTTGCTTGCCTGCCGCATGGTGACCAAGGATAAGTACGAGATAACGGTGGCGTCCCAGGCAGCCAAGGAAAAGCTGCTGGACGGGTTCCGGATCGGCGACACCAGGGTCCATGGGCGAGCCATCGGCAGGAACGAGATGGTGGTCTCCTTCTTGGGCCTGCCGACGTACGTCCGGGATGAGGAAATCGTGCAGAAGCTCAACTCCTGGGGAGTCTCCGCTGTTTCCGGGATACGGAGGAAAGTGTGGCCGGGGACTGGCATCGCGGACGGCACCAGGTTTGTGAGGGTGCGTTTCACTGCCGCTGTCAGGTCTCTGCCGTATTCTGTCAGATTCGACACTGAGGAGGGGCCTGCGTACTTTAGAGTCATACACGACAATCAGGTGAAGCTGTGCAGAGGATGTCTCCAGCCGGGCCATGTGTTGCGTGAGTGCCCTGGCTTCCTGTGTAGGAAGTGTGGGGGTCAGGGGCATTACGCCCGCGAGTGCGCGGGCCCCAGGGCCGAGTGCTCGAGCCGCCGTGACTCTGGCCAAAGGGAGCGGAGCGCGGGAGGTGATGGTGGCGGCCCTGCAGCTGGGGGCTGGACCCGCCCCCTCCTCCGTTGCCTCGATGGATGCTGCGATTCAGAGTGCACAGGCACTCGTGACGGTGGAGGACGAGGGGCTACGTCCTCGTGCTTCCTCTTCCCCCTCCTCCGTCGCCTCGAGTTGGGACGGCGAGCCTGTCCAGGATGCTGTGATTCAGAGTGCGCAGGCACTCGTGACGGCGGGGGGCTGCCTCCTTGCGCCTCCTCTTCCCCTCCCTCCGTCGCCTCGGGACAGGGACAGTGAGCCTGTCCAGGGTGCTGCGATTCAGAGTGCACAGGCACTCGTGACGGCGAGGGGCGGGGGGCTGCCTCCTTGCGCCTCCTCTTCCCCCTCCTCCGTCGCCTCGAGTTGGGACGGCGAGCCTGTCCAGGATGCTGCGATTCAGAGTGCGCAGGCACTCGTGACGGCGGGGGGTGGGGGGCTGCCTCCTTGCGCCTCCTCCCCCCCTCCCTCCGTCGCCTCGGGTCGGGACAGTGCGCCTGTCCAGGATGCTGTGATTCAGAGTGCATAGGCACTCGTGACGGCGGGGGATGAGGGGCTGCCACCACGCGCCTCCTCTTCGCGGGGTGGTGAGGCTGAGGTGGGCCTCCGCCCTGTAGCTGTGGCAGCGGGAGCTGAGCCGGATGCTGCTGCTGCGGTCCGGCGCCGCGGCCACAAGGCGAACGGGGCGAGGCACAGATCTCGGACCATGAGGGAGGGGTCCCTCCGGCCCTCGTCCGCTCCGGCCCCGTGATATGGTCTCCACCCCGGGCCCATGTGATCAGGTCCCCGCTCCGGGCCCGTGCGGTCCGCTCTCCGCTCCGAACCCGTGTGGGCCGCTCTCCACTCCGGGCCCGTGTGGTCCGGCCTCTGCGAGCCCCTCTGGGCCCGCTACCATGTGTGCGGGCGCGGTGGGGAAGCGGATGGACTTCTGCAGTGGCGATGTTGAAGCAGACGTTGATGATGTTAGACAAAGCGATAAGAGGCTCCGAAGGTCCTCTGAGTGCGCTGAGACTCCGGGGCGCGTCTGATAGGTCCCTTCCCCTCATCTCTTCTTTATGGCGCTCTCCCTAGTCTCACTTAACGCGTGCGGTCTGAGGAGCGGGGTCCGGATGCAGAGTGCGATCCACTGCTCTACCTGGGACGTGCTGTGCATTCAGGAAACTGGGTGGGGAGTCGAGCATGCCAGCAGGGTGGAGGCGATGCGCGTCGGCGAGGTGTACTGCGCCCTGGGCTCCGTGCACTCCCGGGATGTGGCTGTTCTGGTTAAGCCAGGGGTGCTGGGGGAGTTCGGGGACCCGTTCGGTTGCTTTTTAGTGATTGATTTTGTACGCGGCCCACTTAAGATCCGCCTCATAAATATCCATGCGCCAAATGATGAGATGGTATGGAGATAATTTTGTCTCATAAAGATTTGTATAAATAAAAAAAGATATATATAAATATAAATACATTTATAAATATTCAAACACAAAATACAAATACAAAAACGCGACATACAAATAAATGATAGAATATATATAAATACACAGGCATTTGTAAATATATTTTTTTTATCATAGTCGGTAGTTGCTCTTTAGATGCGTGAATGAGTGAATTTCTCCTTTTATCATAGTTGCTCTTTAGTAAATGAGACTACAGTGGGCCCTTGCTCGAGTGGAAAGTTGAGTGGAAAGCGACCTGGATATCATTTTGGGCAAAACTCAGGCCACCGCTAACAGTGCCGAACTAACTGACTACGCACAACGCCTCTGAGCACCAGCCCTCACCACCTGACCAGGTACACAAGCTGCTCAACACTGCCATCTGCTGGATGTCCAGTGAAGGCTATTTGTATTCAAATCCGGTGACATTTATTTGCGAATCGTGGTTTGCGGTAGTCTGGTTAACACCTGACCATATCACAAGTGAGATATGGGTCTGGGAGCTCGCTTCGAAAAATCCCGTAGCGCAGTTGTGGTTAGCGATTGCCAACAGCCGTTTATTGGGCGTTATGAATGTCTATCATTGAGCGTATACGTAAGTCCATAGCCAATCATGTCAGTTGTCAGTTCAAACTACAAGCTTCCGTTTGTCACATAGTACGCGTCTTGCCTCCCCCGCTCTCTGATTGGCCTAAATCTGGGACTCTCGCTTGGACGAGCTGCCAGGCCGCCTTCCAGTTCGAAACGAACGGAAGCAGCCTGGGAATTCCCAGGCTAGGTTTGCGGTAGAACTGTCTCACAATTACGTCATCGACACGAAAACAAAAAAATGATCCACAAATGCAGACTCCATATAGAAAGTTTTCAAATCTCGAAAATATATTTATCAATCTCGAAAATATATTTACAAATCTCGAAAATATATTTACAAATGCCTGTGTATTTATATACATTCTATCAATTATTTGTATGTCGTGTTTTTGTATTTGTATTTTGTGTTTGAATATTTATAAATGTATTTATATTTATATATATCTTTTTTTATTTATACAAATCGTGGTTTGCGCTAGGACTGTCTCACAATTGCGTCATTGACACGAAAGCAAAAAATTTATCCACAAATGCAGTCTCCACATAGAAAGTCAACTACATTTGTTTTCAAATCTCGAAAATATATTTATAAATCTCGAAAATATATTTACAAATCTCGAAAAATATATTTACAAATGCCTGTGTATTTATATACATTCTATCATTTATTTGTATGTTGCGTTTTTGTATTTGTATTTTGTGTTTGAATATTTATAAATGTATTTATATTTATATATATATATATCTTTTTTTTATTTAGACAAAATTATCTCCATACAGCCGTGACTCGTGAGGTACACCGGCAGAGCTAGCACCAAACCAGGAAATAGACCCGCATGCGGTGTTTAATCCTGGTGTCCAGTCCTGGTTTAGTCCACGTTTAGTCCTGGTCTGGTCCTGGTCTAGTCCTGGTCTAGCCCCGCGTCCCCATCTATCAATCGGCAAAGGTCTACAGTCTCTTAGCCAATCAGGACGCAGAACACAGTGTTACACTATTAAAAAAAAGTTACACTATAAAAAAAAAAACTTGGAACGGGGCCTTGGAACGAATCAGGCTTTTTCCATTGAAATTGCGACTCAGCTTACGAAAAATTCACGTTACGAAACCACTTCTGGAACGAATTAATTTCGTAAGGTGAGGTACCACTGTACTTACTCTCTCCAGCACTAGATGTCAGCAGAGCTCCCCGTATGTCAGTGTGCCTGTGCTCCGTGTTTGCAGGTTTCCCTCTCTCCAGTGGCAGGCCGTGGGGAATCCGCGCTGCAGAGGCGTGTGGAGGCGCGTGGAGCGGCTCGACATCTGCTCGTGCCCCACAGCTCACAGCTTCCTCTTCATCTGATGATGATACAGCCACAGGATAACAAGGACCAGG
Source organism: Paratrypauchen microcephalus (assembly GCA_036785185.1). Classification (NCBI taxonomy): domain Eukaryota; kingdom Metazoa; phylum Chordata; class Actinopteri; order Gobiiformes; family Gobiidae; genus Paratrypauchen; species Paratrypauchen microcephalus. Next base: position 136,134 of record JAVJIX010000060.1, read on the forward strand.
CCCACTTCATTATGGCTAGAATCAAGGTACAGGTCTATTGAGGATGTGATCATTGTTTTTTTATTATGCAAAAATGTCAAGGTTACAAAGTGAAAGTATATTGTAAAGTTAATTATAGCAGAAGATAAGGCTAAGCTGAACATACATGATACATACTTTTAGTCAGTGGCACCTTTCTTCTTCCAAAGTCTGAATTCATTTTGTAAGCACAAAATATTCTGCATTGCTATTATGATAAACTATTCCAAAATCCTTCACATCTGAGTATTTCATAAACAAGCTGTATTTGTAGCACGAGGGAAGAAAACCCTTTTTGATTTGTTAAATTTGCCCCGATCAAGCATAATGTTTTGATCATATGGCTTTTTAACATAGGTTTTCATTTTGTGTTGATGTGTTTTGACGACCTGCCCAACTTTGAGGATCTCACCCAGAGTATTATGTCACGGTGAGAAAATAATAGGCAGTATTTGCATATCGGTGGTCATTTAATGGCAATGATTGATGTCGTACACAATATTTCAGAATTATTTAACACCTAATAAGTCAATCAAACAACATCGAAAAGTAAAGTGATTCAATTTATTTCCTTTTTGACTCATTCAAGGGAACTGTTGCTTTTCTTAAGAAATAAAAATATCTTGGGACATTGAGACACTTTTTTTTTAAAAACATGACAAGTACTGGCTCTTGTGTGTGAACTTCACCAGTCACAACGCCAAAGTTACAACATGCACTGAACAGTAACATTGATACAGAAACGACAGCTTAGAAAGTCAACAAGTAAAAAGGTTTTGTTTCTCGTTTTTCATTTACAAAACAGACAGCCTCGGGACCTACAAACAACATAGTACAAGAGCTGGCTAAGAGATAATATTTCCCCTGTTACACTTTACAAAGATGATGGCTTAGGCAAGGTTGGGGTCAATTCCTCTGACTATACTCTGTAGAAAAAATACAGCTTTTGAAACATAGACGTTTTTAGTTTGAAATGTATAGGATTTTGTGCTGTTATTTTGGCTCTGGTTTATTGTAAGATGTCTGTATTGTCCTCTCGAATGGACCCCAACCCTGTAATACAGTGCTCTAAATCTGCAAGTGTGATATTTGAAAACTGCAATGTCCTGTAAGGGATTATGAGTTAAAACAATGGGAATAGTAGCTAAAGGAACAATTAAATTAATGTAAATGTATTATACTGTACACTTTGTGCTCTTTTTCTTTGTCTTTTATATAGTGACACATCCACCTACCTTTCTCTATAGGGATTATAGTCAAATTAAAAATGATTAAAAGGAAGAAAAACTTTTTAAGAAGGGGCTCACAAAGAAAAAAGAGAAACCTTTTTTTTTTAGTTATGATCTCACAGTTTTGCCGTCATAACATGCATGAATTATCAATACAGTTGTGTTTTAAATAATGGCAGTAAGTATTTATTATGTTTATAGACATATTCTCATTCCAGTGTGTAGCCTATTCACAAACTACTGATTGTCTTTTATTGTTGAGATAGAAGTTTTCTACAGTCCCTGACTACAGTTAAAAATAAGTCTAAAAGCTCTGAATACTGAGTTTTCAGAATAAAACGACCCTGTATTCATGTGATGGTGATGCAATGAATAATTAAAAGAAGCAAGCACATAGTCTGATTTTAGTGTAAATGACATCAAAGCATAAGCAACATGGTAAAAAAGTGAATGAAAATGCCAAATGGATTTATATTCTATGAGATTAGCCACTGAAAATGAATGAAACGATAAAATAATAAATAGCAAACCAATAAGTGTGTGTATGTCAGTGTCTTGATAGAGAACACCAATAGAAAATAAACAGCACTGTATACTGTCCCACAAGTTATTTTAATATCAAACCAATTCCTAGGTGCTGTTATTTATTAAATAGTTTAATTTTATTTTTGTTTTATTGATAGCTCATTGGCCATTTAAAGCCTAAATCTGTTTTTGGTACCCATGATCCTCTTCTAAAAATGAACGAGAACAGCTACTCTACAAAATGCTTGCACAGCTTCCACCCTAATTATCAAGGACACAATTAGAGCTAATTGCTGCTATAAATAAAAGGGTTAAATAAGGATCCCGATTGTTCTCTACCTGGTAACTGACATAACACACAAGCAACGGACATTCAAAAACAAAACTATTCTTCATACATACAATTTGAATTTAATTTGATACATAGCACTTTAAGCAAATATGTCTGATTCGCTCACTGTATTACAATGCTTGTGCAGCTATGTTGTTTACAAGTTAGGAACAAAAACAAAAACATGCATTTCTGTATTGTAAACTATGGTTGTAAGTCAACAATTTATCTTGTGCTCATGGCTTCATTGTTACGTAACCCATTGTGTGCCAAATGAAAAAGCTGCAATTCTTTTCCATAATGTAATAATGTACAGTCATCCTTTTTAAACCACTCTTTAGCTACAAGTAAACAAATTAGGATTCTGCTTACGTAATCATTATTTCCCAAGTGTACAAGCGTTTCTTATTTAGCATCTGAAAACCTGTATACAAGGGAAAATGTGCTCAGAGAATATAGTAAAACGCAGGATTCCCAGAGCATGCATGCAGTTGAAACAGTTCATTTTTCACCATTAGGCGGCATATCCCCTTTGCTCTAGTGCCCCAACCACACATGCACCTTTGCAACACACACGCACACTTACACGCTAGCGTCTCACAGTCATTGCTATTCTATTCACACCGCGCCTTCTCTCAGTCACTATCGGCTGAGCAATATGAAATGGTTCAACTGCGCAGTTACAACAGGAAATGAAATCTGGTAGGGAGCACTCTAAAATGTATGTCAAATTACCTTGTGTGCATTTTGGGACCATGAATTTTATAGCTACTTATGTAAAGCTTGCACAGATTTGGTAGTGTATAAAGACTTGCTACATAACTTTTTCTGATGGACAGAACATCATCTGCTTATCCCCATGGAGATGTTAATGCTTTGCCCTAATTGTTCCAGGGCATTTTTGATTTATCTTTACATTTATTCAAATACAGGTGTTTTAATTGGTAAAAACATGCATTCTAACTGTGAGCAGAATCTGACCTATAACTTACCCTGGTGGAGATGGATATGTTTAATACCATACTGTCAAACATTCCAATGTTTGTAATGCCATCTACAAGATTATAAGCAGGTTCTGGACCCTCCACCAGAAAAGTTACATACTGCACCTTTAACTGAATAACTGAACCTTTCTCTTGCGGCAAATTGCCTGTTGTTTATACCAGTGTGTGTGTTATGTAAGATGTTAGAAAACAAACAATGAAATATGCCAGAAAAGAGAGAAAAAAGCAAAGCATTTGGGCAGTGAATAGACACTTGCTACAAATGATCATGAATGCAAAACGACCACATTGTATTTTGATGGGGCCATGCTTAGGTCACTCTTCTTCATGTGTGTGAGCATACGTTTCATGCAATCAAGCCTCCTGAAGCCCAATTATCAAAGCAATGCAGAGCTGTGATGAACGGGCAGCTGTGGTCACCATGGAAACTAAGTGTGTCTGTTTTGTTCAAGCAAGATTGTCTTTAATATCAACGTATGTGTGTTTGTAGACGGTCTGTGCTGTTGCTTTTGTGGAATATCTAATTGATACATGTCATATGTGGTCTTTGGCTCCCTTTGATGTTACATAGACCAATGTATGCTGGAGGTCTTGGGAGTCTGACCAGCCAAACCCTTACAAAGAACAGCTGAAACCTAGTCACTTCTTCTTGAATCATGATGCTAATGCAAGTTAAGGAGGGTAATGTTTTTAAAGGTTGAAAGGCTTGAGTTAGTGACCTTAGGTTCAGTAAAAATCATGACTTTTGCGGATCTGTGGAGCACTTTGGCATGCAGAGATTTGTCCTTTCTCATTTTTCCACCCTATACCTATTTCTCAATAAAGGTTTAAACTGTCCAGGCTCATTACTTACAGAAACTAAACACAAAATGTTCTATAAAAATATTGGATTATTTCATTATGCATAAGTTGTGAAGAACTTAGTATGTTGTTATGGTTGTGCATGCATCATTCATGTGCACTTTAAGGAACAAAGAAACTGCTGAAGCAGTGAGAAAGTGCTTTTTAACTTATACGGAAATGAAGATAATATTCACTAGTGTAGACATGAACAGAATACTGTTGAGCATTCCTTCTCATTGGTGATTGGCTGCAGGTTAGATATCTGCAGCCATTGCTCCAGGACATCAACTTACTCCTCAAATCAAATGTAAAGACTTTCAAATCATTATTTCTATACATAACTCTCTCTTATCTACGTCTTATAAAAATAAATCAGCTAAGACAATCTCAATAGTGTATTCACTGTATCCATTCACACTGCCATGCACACTCGAGGACATGCACACGCCCTACAAACGTCGATGACTAAGGCCAGGATTGGGAATGGTGGGCACAAGTTAGTAGCTTATAGGCTTATAGGTCCTCTCCTGTATCTCCAGACTACAAATGTGACTTGGGACAGGGGGCAGTTGGATTTGTTTCCCTTTTTGAGACAGAGACTCCACATTCAGCACAGAGAATTCATAGCTGTGAAAATAATTCCCAAAGGAATCTCAGATCACATTGTTTGGCTACCAGTAGGGCTCTGAGGTTTTCCAAAAAGTAAAATTATTAGGAATGAACTGAAGACGGGGCAGTGACATTCTAAAATTTAAAGGCGTTCCCAGAGTATCCACCACACCACTCTTTTTCTAGCCTAAACCCCCTGGTGGTGTGTTCAGGTAATGCAGGCTTTGTTTTCAGCCACAATTCTCATACATTAAGTTTTTTTTATCCACCAGTGAACCTCAAAGATTTTTGTCTAAAGTATTTTGCCGCCCTCTGTCCCCCTTTCGCCCACGTCCCATCTCGTGTCCAACATGGTTCTCATGAATACCCAGTGGGAACAAACAGTTTTGCCCCAGCATTTTTTGTGCTGTCTCAAAATGGTTGGTGCCCCTCTGGTAATTCCTGCTTATGTTGCACTTGGGACTAGATCTTGAAAGCAGCCTCTCTGATGGGCTTGTGTCCGAAACATCTCTGTGATGTTCATCGTCATCTGTGTCCGCATCAATGTACTTACTGATGGACGAGTCATGGAAAGTGAAAACTGTGGGGCCAAGTGAGGCGCATTCAGGGGATTTGGGCGGGGTCCTGCTGCTGGCGGTTGTGTAGACTGAAACCTCTGGGCTCAACAAAGAGTCTGACAGAACTGACGAATCCGAAAGAGGGGATGGTCCAGACTCCCCATCACTGCGACTACTCCCTTTAGACACAAGAACCTTTGAGGAATTTCCGGAAAAGAACAATTTCTTGGCAGTTTCTGAACATGTTGGTATTGTGACTGAAAGTGGCATGAGTATGGACTCCGATGTGTGCTTTTGACCAGCTGTGATGCTAGCCTGACTGGGCAGTGGTATGATGGGACTGTGCGAGAAGAGGTTTGTCTCCTGAGTACCCAAGTCTATTGTAGGACCATGTGAGAAACGTGGATTTTCCTGAAAGTCTGTGGCACAACTGATGTAACTATCAATGCTAGACAAGCTTTTCATATCCCCAATTCCACCTAGAACCACTGCACCATGGTCTTGAATTGGATCTAGCTCGATCTCATCTCTGTGCTTGCCTGCCCGGGACCCTTTAGCATTCAGATTGGGTTGTGATTGTGTTTTGGCCATCTGGTTATACATCTCTTCCAACTTCTGCACATTGATTCTTTGGGGGCTCCTGGACTTACTTGGAGAACCCATCTCTTGAGCATTGAATGACCGATTTGAGCTTGTTTCTGAGGGCTGTCTCTTGGGGGTCCACTTCCACCTACTCGGTGAGAGATGGTTGTCATGTGGTCTTTCGCTTTTCTCCACCACCACGTCCATCAGCTCCGCGCTACGGGCAAACGCCTCCTTTAGATTCATGGACACAATGCTACCATTACGTTTCGCCCTCTCCAATGCCTCCCTTCGTTTTAGTGCTTTCTCCTGCCTCTTCTGCTCCTTGTAAAACTCTGAGAAGTTATTTACAATGATTGGGATAGGTAGGGCAATGACCAATACTCCAGCTATACAACATAAACCTCCAACTATTTTCCCGAGCAGAGTCTTTGGATAAATGTCTCCATAGCCAACAGTTGTCATGGTGATCGTCGCCCACCAGAATGAAGCGGGAATGCTTTTGAACTTTGTGTCTTCTTCATCTTTCTCTGCAAAAAACACCAAGCTAGAAAAGATCATTATCCCCATAGCCAGAAAAAGAATAAGTAGACCAAGCTCATTGTAGCTTCTTCTGAGAGTAAACCCCAAAGACTGTAGACCGGTGGAGTGCCGAGCCAATTTCAGGATTCGCAAGATTCGCATGATCCGGAAAATCTGCACAACGCGGCGGACATTTTGGAATTGCAGGACACTTTTGTTGGATTCTGTTAGGAATATGGTAACATAGTAGGGGAGGATAGCCAGCAGGTCAATGACGTTTAAAGGGCCTTTGAAGAACTTCCATTTGTTTGGGGAAGAAAGGAAGCGGAGAAGGTATTCCATGGTGAACCAGGCAATACACACGGCCTCGATGTGGGCCAGCTGGGGGTTGTCTGTGGACTGGCCGTACTCGTCTGTGTCCTGGAGCTCGGGAAGAGTGTTCAGTGATAGGGCAATGGTGGAGAGAACGATGAAGAGGATGGAGATAATCGCCAGTATCTGTGAAAAGAAGAAGAGAAGATGATTTCAGTAAGGATTTAAATAAATTTTTGTGCTGTTATGAAAGAGTTGTCACCTTTTAGTTAAACTTTGTATTCCAGCTAATTACCTTGCAAGTATGAAAATAACTTTGTCTCCCAACCTTACCCATATCTGTTACATGCTACAATCTTTCCCCACCCCATCACGACTGCAGCAGTAAAACCACCACAGTCACCCCAGCCTCACTATCTCCTCTATCAACATACTGTATTTCCCAGAGACCACACGCTGCATTTCACTCATTTTAAAGAGCTCTAATATTTGTGGACTGGTTGGAATGGTTTCATTGACACATTGTTATACTATTACTAATACTATTATTTTACATCCACTCTTAAAAAAAGCGTTTGTCCAGCTGACATAATAAAATTTAATTTTGCCATGGTTTTATTTGAAAGGCCTTTACATGCACAGGGACAGGTCTGCTTTATCTTTGAAGAGATCTATAAATAACCATATTCACCAGCTCATATTGACACATAACATACCAAATCCCATATGTTTCTTTTTTTTCTGTTTCTTTTTTTTTTCCTTCCCCGTGTGCACATTAAAGTCTGCCTCATAGTGTTTGGTAATTCAATATTGATTAGGCGTGAGCTGTATGGCAGAGGTCCCTCCTGACTCAATCCTGGAATTCCATAACTGGAGATTTGATAAGAGTCTAGTTGTTATGAAAATATGCAAAATCACTGTCTATTTCATTCTCCCACCTGGGATGAATAAGGAAATTGCAGAGATCCAGAGATAAAATATTTAATACAATGTGTAATCCCAGTAATCTATTCTATCAAAACAGCTGGAATATTGGAAAAAATGCAAACCTATTGAATTTATTAAGACGTTTTTGCACCAAGGACCACCTTAGAAAACAGTGGACTTAAAGGCTGTATGGAGGGTTTTTTTGGTTTGTTTGTTTGTTTGTTTCAAATTGTCAATGATAGCATTATAGAGAGGCAGCAGCCATGTAATTATGATGACAAAAAAAAAAAAAAAAGAACAAATGAAGAAAGAATAATAATGAGGCTACCTCGTTATCTATTGGCTGTTAGGTTGTCAATCAAACTCCCTACGCTTCTAGCGTAACTGACTCACTGGCGAGCTGGGATTACGTGGTTTAAGTTCGCCTCTCAGGCATTCCAGATGCAAGATGGTGTTTACTCAACCAAGACAGTGGTTCTTAGCGGCTTTTTCCAACTGGAGCTTCCTTGCTATTAGCAAAGTTTGTTTTGCGATGGCAGACAAGAATCCATGACCAGTTAGCCGCAAAAGAAAGTTCGTTTTTGAGGTCGCTCATTCCAGCGATGGTGTGCACTGAAGCAGAGGGTTGGTCGCGTTGGTCACTAAATTACTTCTAGACAGGTAACTTCTGCTTATCATTTGAAAACTTACAATATAGTAGTTATAGCAGCAAGAGCATTTCCGAACGCACACCGGCTTTAAACATCTTCTAGCATAAGGAGGAGGCGGGAGGAGGCGTTTCTTCTTAGGGAGCTGTGGGGCAGGAGGGTGGTGTCACGCATGCTCAACATTTGAAAAAGGACAAACAGACGCTGGATTTCTCGTTCCTTGGAAAATCCTCTATACAACATTTAACAAGTTGGCAAACCATGTTAATGAACCTAAACCAGGTATAAATAATGGTGTCAAGATGGCTAATCTGGGGCTAAACGTGGTATTGGGTTTGAACCCAGCCTTTTCCACACCCAACAAAACCAACATTCAGTAGAGAATATTATTGCCATTCGGATAGTAATATCACAAGTGAAGATATGAACGAAACACTCCATAAATCCTACTTTGTCCAAATGTACATAAGGTTAAACAACTGCACCATAGTGGTTATGCTACATTGATGAATCACCTTTTAGGTTACATTGCTATTTTATTTATATTTCAAGACACACCTGCCTGCATTCAAATGCTTTTCAGTAAAAGGCTAGAGCTCAGTGCTTGCCAATATCCTTCACAAATCCTGTTACAGATATAGGATGACACCTTCTAGTGCAATATCACATTATAAATGATGCTAGATTAGAATCTTCAGTTTGCTCCATCAAGATCTGACCAATCACAGACTTGAATTCAAAGGCGTGTTGAGTTAGCGATGCCCTCGTTGGTGGATTGAACACAACAAGTTCATTTCCTTCATAAATGACAACAAGTAGCGTAAGACTTCATACATAAGGCTCTATACTTGATCAAGAAAATATATTTTAGATATAAATGTGGTCTGCTATTTTTTTCTTTTCTCACAAACCAGCTTAGACCAATCATCCAAAGAGCAGCTTTGTGAACATGTGTATGCGTCATACTTCCTTTACAAATTATCTGGAGCAATTCGCAGCAAAGTAGGCACAAATAGGCCAACAGCTGCAGTACTCTGACAATACTATAATAATTCACCAGATTTAAAGTGATAGCTTAAGAGGCTTCACTTTATCTACAACCAATCAGCGTGAGGGAGACTGTTGCCATAGCATTGTGGCAGCCTGAATAATAGCCTGTTATCTGTAGATTTTTGCTTCAACCTGCTCCTTATGCCCCAAAGGAAACCTATGTAAATCAAACTTTAACTGGAGATGTGGCCCAGGAGAGACCAGGGCGGAACAGCAGCTTTACACTGAATGGAAAAGCACAGCAGAAAAAAAACAAGCACAACTATTTTAAGCATCATTATTTTGTACAAATGTAGGTTAAGATAATTAACCCCAAATGTAATATTATACAACATGAACATTTTATGGAAATGTCATACGTTAGTCAACATACACAAACTACCTTATGTATATATATCTAGCCTGTATTATGTTTTTGAAAATAGCTTTTTTAAAGTAATTCAGTTATTTATTTAAAGTAAGCTTAACTTTCAACCGAGTACAGTACATATGTAACAATACTTTATTAGGACCACAGGACTACATCCACCTGGTGGAAGCTGATGTGGTTCTGTGGAAAAAATAATACATACAACAATGATTTTTTTGTGGGTCTAAGTGATAAGCTAAAACTTTTAAGAACAGAACATGGAATTGTGTTTTGGCAAAGCTTTAAAACAAATGCCCTTCATGCAACTCATATCAGAATCAGAAAGATTTTCAGAATCAGAATCAGAAAGATTTTTATTGCCATTGTCAAGTGAACAGAGTTCACAAAACTAGGAACTTGTCTCGGTGATAAGGTGCAAACATAAAACACTAAATAATAATAGTAATAACTAGAGTATAGACACTAAATAATAATAATAACTAAAACATAGCTATAATATAGCAAAAAATAATAAGCAATCCAAATAACAAAAAGGTCCAGATGAGACAGCATCAGAACAGTAGTGCAAACATGACGTAATTAAAGTCATTAATTTATTCAACCTTGGGAGCAGCAAAGTCAGTTGGCATGTTCCATATATGTGATTGGATTATATGTTAAATGGTACAAAGTGGTACAATTTATTACCCATAAATAAAGCAATGCTGTCTTTTTGAACAAAATGTTTGAAGCTCCAAATTGATCAAATATGACTATTTATAGGCATGGAGAACAAGGTCATGCATTTTTGATTCCTGGAAACATCCAAAAGTTGACTTAATGGTCTTAATGGTCTATTTTTGTCTCAAGATCAAACTTTAAAAAGGCAGTGACTTTGGGTGAATCCATGGTGGTGGCCTATTAAAACAGGGTGGTGCCAGGGGACAGGCCTATCTGGTGGAGAGAGGACACATTGACTAAAGAGTTAGAGGAAGAGCAGCAGAGTGACAGGAAATCCCATGGAGCTGGAACAAAGCCATGTTCTGTCATGATTATGGCGAACTGCCATGTCCCTCCTCAGACACCGTACACACTGATAGCCATCATCTCAAGACAAGGTGACATTAAGGCTTAGAAAGACTGAACCAATATGAAGAACATGCTACATCTTATTCATGGTTTAATAATTTACTTTTACTTTTAATTTTCTTGTGATGACTTTTGATATTACAAAAAACAGGACTAAACCAGGACTAGAATAGGACCAAATCAAGTTTACACCAGGACAAAGATAAAAGGATTCTACCTGGACGACTGAGGGACTTTTCACGCATTTTACACCAGGACTAAACTAACTCAAGCTAGAACCATCTTATTTATGTTAATAAATAAGACAAAAATACTTGCACTTGATACTTTCAGGATCACTTTCTATTATGCTAGAACAATACTGTAAAGGTTATTGTAGCAAAATAAAAAATATATGATCAATGATAATTTAAGCATATAGTGTGTTTTCATTAAAAATAATTAACTATGTTGATTTTCTATTATCAATCAGTATGTTAAAATGTGGTAAAAAGTGGTTATTGACTTTTGCATAGTTTCCGTACAGTTGTGTTGTGTTTATAGTATTAGCTGTGTGAAAGTGCTCTTTGTGAGGTGGCTGTGGCCCAGTAATTGTGAATAATCCTTTGTCCAGAGGTGCTGTCAGGGTCAAAGCCATACATCAGTGTTTTCCCAGGTGTACAGAAAACCTTCAACTTTGCTCATTCTTAACAACTCAACTGGTAAAAAGTATAAATACAATAAAAAAGATTGGTTTTCAAACTCAAGGTCTAGTCTGGTTACTCTTAGACTTAGTAAGTCTAGTAAGTCTTAGTAAGTTTTTTCAAATTGTACTACTACTTCTTTTACAAGAGCTGTTAACTACAATTCTTACTACTGCTTCCAAGGGTAAAGGTTATTTTTTTATTTTATCCATATTATTGATCTATAATAACAATACACTTTTTTTAAATCATGGACGATTCCAATTATATAGAACTCAGAGCAACCTATAGAAGCCTATTTTTGGGCCAAGTTTGATTGTTATGTTGTAAATTCTCATTTAAATTTACTACAAACTCACCCATAGTCCTTTTTTTAACCACAAACTTTTAGCAGAGCTGTGGAGTCACATTTTGTGCAATTATATCGGCCAAAAAAGTGTAACCATCGACCCAATATTTCAATCTATCTCTACTCAAATCCAACATTTCAAATCCAAATTCAAAACACACTGTTCAGACTGGCCTATTCACTCCACCATACCACCAGACCATAGAAGCACTGTCCCACTTTAAGTCTATGCTTTTAACTGTATGTTTTAATTGTATTTAACTTTGTTTATGTTTTGTATTTGTTTATTGTTGTAAGGCGACCTTGAGTGTCCAGAAAGGTGCCTAATAAATTATTATTATTCATCCATAATGTTTAAAATGTGCACAACCAACCCAAAAAAAAGATAGAGTTAAAAAAAATGCCCAATTTTAGAACATTTTAGAACTATTGATACTACTATTGAACAGTCTTGATAACTTTTGCCTTCTAACTTGTTCTCTCCTTGCTCCATCCCAGCGGACCTGCCCCAGAGGTTTGTATCTCACAGTGCATTAGGTTTGGGGCTGCCCCAAGAGGCAGCAGAGGAACTCCCTGCTCACTTCTCCTCACTTGGCACCTCTCTCATTAGCAGCAACAGGAGCTACACTGACTGTAGTAGTGCTGTGAGGGGAAGAGCCGCTCCTCTGACAGCTCTGCACACTGGGACACATACATCTACTACTATCTCCAACAAAACTAAGGAAACAGGAACGGAATAAAATGCCATCCTACTCTGGAAAGGCCAAAAAATGTTTCAGACTTTTGTATGACTATATAAGCTCTAAAAACACTGCAATATCCGTAGTGTTATGTTAAAGCATGTATCCTGTAATGATGTTTTATTCTGATCAACAATTTTGTTTGGGACAATGAGCATACACATGCTGTAAACACACCAATTTACATTCGACTTGCATTCTCACGGTGGTATGGCCTTTCATAATGATTCACTTCTTGGGCACAGTCGTTAGTGATAAGTTTTAAGCCACAGTGATAAGTTTTAAGCCACAGCTCTTTATTTTTAACTATTAGCCCTGCCCACTTAGTCTCTTCTCTCACTTAATATTGCACCATGAGAGACATACAACTAGCTTGGATACTCACAGTCGTCTCTACATGTTTCCCATCAATCAATAGTCCTGACTGGCTGAAGATTTTTATCACTTGCTTCTTTGTGGTTAACACTCAACAACATGCATTTCAAACTGCATATTGGTGTCATTCTCAAATGGTATCTTTATATTATTCTGCATAGTGTGAAGGACATTTTAAAGAACTAGAGTTAAGTTTGGTACAGCACTTTAAGTACATATTAAACATGTGGTAGGTGGTCCATCTAAACTGCAAATGTTTGGGTGCATCTGGCTTGGTCTTTCTATTCCCTGGTTTCCTGTGGCCATGCAGCTCTCCTCTCCAGCTCTGACTGCCAGCCCTGTCGCCATGACAACCCTCTGGCAGCTCGACAGGAGGCGCCTTCGTCGACCTGCCTCAGAACAGCAGTCTCTCCTCCCGTCCTTAATTTGTCTTACCCCTCAACTCTCTGTAGGATTTCTGATTTGGGTCAGATTGTTTGATTTACCTCCTTTTCTTCAGTGTTGCCACTGCATTGCATTGTGGTCACCCTTGGGACCAAGGGGGCAAGGGATTCAGCATATATCCATTGTGCCAGTCCTAAGCTATGAAAGAAATGTTGTATTTCAATCTAAAACATATGCCATATGTTTTAGACTGAAATATAATCTTATAATCTTTGCAAGCATGGAAAAAGATGACTTCCTTAGGTGACCAACTTAGTCAAAATAAATGTAAAAAAAAAATTGGCAGAAGAATTGCATCTGGCATTACACCCATGGTAATGTAATTTATGAGATTTTTGGAATATGACATGGAAACCTCAGATGAGAAAAGAATAAAAGATAATTAATTTTAATTCACAATTCTCAAGTCAGCGGTTAAATACGCAAATACTCCTCAAATACACAGATCCGTGTCATTCATCAGCTGTACTGCATGCTACTAACATGGATTGGTTTTCAGCTCTGATTGTGTATGTGCAACACTCAGCCTCTCGCTCACCCTCAGTGCTGTGGAAGAGAGGGAGAGTGAGAGAGAGAGAGAGAGGAGGAAAGAGTTTCCATGGAGACGGGAGGAGACTGAGGCTCCCACTTTTCCCCCGGTGTCACAGAGAAACACTGGCACTGGCTTAGCTGTGGTCTACAACACTTCCAACTTAGAACAGCACAGACGGATCAGAGCTCATCACATGGATCAAACGAAAGGGGTTTCAAATTTGTCTTTTCTAGGGCCATCTGTTTAATCATCAAAATAGAATCTATTTAAAAGTTTAGACAATAGAAATAAAATGCATTTCAAGTTTATTTTATATCCTGTTAAAGAAAAATACGTGTTGTCCTAATGCAGTGTTTCCCAACCTTTTTTGTCTTGTGTACCCCTTGAGCCTTTTTGTCATACCTCGAGTACCCCCTCACTCATACATGTTGATAATTCTCCAAAAGAAGAACGTGACACAACGGATTATTAAATGAAAATCATTTCATTTCATGTCCTTAATTTGAAAATTTAATTCTCAGGCATTTTCTCTCTTTTCTTTAACTCAAATTTACTCAAAAGAATTAAAAAATTCAAAAAAATCTCCCCCTGCGCCTGGCAGTGACACTGCCGAGTACCCCCTGCAGTGTGGTCGCGTACCCCTAGGGGTACTTGTACCCCTGGTTGGGAAACACTGTCCTAATGAGTTCTAGAGTTGTTCAGAAAGACAGCAGACTCTAGATGTCTGAGAAGTCTGAGTGCAGCTCAACAGGTGGCGTCATCAGTGTCCAGTGTCATCCAGTGTCAGTGCAGAGTGAGGATACTAACAGCCCTCTGGACAGAAGTATACCTCCTGTGTGTTTTGCAGCCCGGGCGTCACAGCCGTGTCTCGGGTGAGTCATTTGAACTCTGGACACACAACAGGAAAGCCTCCTCTATGCCACGCTCTCACTTCGCTCTGTTGTTTTGGTTGGTGATGAGGTGGGACATTCCCTCAAAGTTCCTCTGGAACATCTTCTGCCACATTTGGTGTAAAAAGTCTCCAGCATTTCAAAGCTAGCTGGCTGGAAAACGTACTGCTCAAATCACACAATCCAATAGACCTTCACTTCTGTCCTTTGAACTGTGCATACTTTCTTAGTTGGTCAAAATCTTAAATTGAAGTTAAAAATTTAAATCCACCACAAGAGCAGCCAACCACAACCATGGCAACCACAGAAAGTTAATGTGTCGAAATCACTGTTTTCGCCTTTTCCATAATAAATAATACAGCATGTTTCTACACTATTCTGAACTCTTATGCAACTCAAGTGGATTGCTTCAACACTGTTCCCTGACTGCATCCTAAAATACAACACAGCTTACATAAATGTTTCAGACCAGACATTTTGGATTGCCCTAGAACATGCCTGTGTACTACGCTCTCAAGACCCAAAGTGCTCCACTGCGGGCCCACCGAGCACAGGTCTAATTCAGGGAGGAAATCTGTGCCTGTGACCATCCATCTCCTCAATGAATCCCACCTCATCTCCTTCGACATTTAATTATTCATGTATTTCAGATGAAGAAGAGAATCCAGACTCAGCATCTATATTTAAACTAGAGCTGTGCGATGAAGGCTGTATAAATAGAAACCGTAGGCACTGGTCTGGCTCGTGACACGACAGCCACATTGTTTCTGTTAACTGATCTGGTGAACTTATGGTGAGACAGTTTAACAATGGATCTGGTTACTAGAGCTGGACTTGATTTATTCTTAATCAACTAAAGACATGTCCTTCTGACCGATTAATAAAAAAAAGGGGCATGGCAATGGCTCTTAAAACTATTACGTACATCTGTATATCTGGCCCAAGCTGCACTCACAAGACTACAACTGCACAGTAGCTCATGCAAAAACAATGTTATTTATGCAAATAAGTACTAGGAAACAGTGCATATGTATAAAGATGTGGCAAAAACATCTTTATACATCTATACACTGTTTCTGTCCACAGATCTGACCTGTGGCATGGTCTGGTTTGGTCACCATGAAGATAGAAAGGTTTAATTTTATACTGTGCAACATTCCAGACAAATCAATAACAGCTCCACGAAGAAAAGCATTTGACAGACCCTCCAAAAGTTACACAATGCACCATTAACTGAAACATGTCATCAGCTGTTTCTCTTTGCCATGTAAAAACACTTATAATCAGATGTTATTGATTATCTGACTATTGTAGTTATATTATTTTTGCATATAAATGTACCCAGTGTCTCTGTCAAAGTGTATGAAAACAAAAGAGAAGAAAACTACTGCTATGATCAGACTAATGGTGTCTGTAAATACAGCTCTGGAAAAAAAATAAGAGACCACTGCAAAATTATCAGTTTTTATTTGCAGTATTATTTGCAGAAAATGACAAATGGTCAAAATAACAAAAAAGATTCATGTTTTAAGACCTCAAGCAATGCAAAGAAACAAGATCAAATTAATTTTAAAACAACATAATACTAATGTTCACACTTAAGAAGAGTTCAGAAATCAATATTTGGTGCAATAACCCTTATTTTTAATCACAGCTTTCATGTGTCTTGGCATGCTCTCTACAAGTCTTTCACATTGTTCTTGGGTGATTTTATTCCACTCCTGGTGCAAGAACTGAAGTAGCTCAGCTTTGTGTTTGTGTTGGAATTCAACAGACGCTGGAATGGAATGGCTGTAATACATGTAGAGATGCTGATTTCAGAAAAAATATGCAGTGGTCTCTTATTTTTTTTCCAGAGCTGGAGAGTGATTACCAGAAGGGCTACATTTGATTAAATTCAGTGTTTACAGTATAATTCTATTTTATGGTATTGCTATTTATATATTGCAGTTTTTGTTCCTATGGTCTGTATTGATCTATTTTAATCAAACAATACTTTATCAAGCAGAGATGTAGTATTCAAGTTTTCCGGGACTTGTGACTCCATTCAAACTTGATGACTTGACTCAGACTTGTAGGGTTCTGAGGAATTCAACTTGAGGTTCAGTCTACAGGACACATGGACCAATGTCTCATATTCAAGCCTTTTCTAGATCTCAAAACAATTTCTGTTCATTACAGACATGCAGCCGACCAGCAGAAGAAATAAGATAAGCATACTTTATAACGTAATTTATAAAAAATATACCTGCTTTTCAAAACAACTATGCATAGTTTTAAGTTAACAAAATTGACTCCTGTAAGGCATAAGCTATGTTAGAACATCAAAAACATATCTGGGATTGTGTTTTATTTCATTTGCTTGCTTGAGTAACCCTTTATTATTATGTCTGTGTACATCTCCAAAGCTGAAAATGCTCTGTTCAACCTTGTAATGTCATGCAGTGGTAGGTTTCAAGTTAATAGCTACCTTTTACATTTAGTCCAGCAGATATGGGCATTTCCAGAGCTGAAATTATCCAAATGATTCTAGTAAAGCTGGGCTTGGCCCCTTAGTTTCAGTGAAAGTAACTCTGAATGCTTCAGCAGACCAAGAGATTTTAGACAATTTCATGTCCCACCTTTGTAGGAATAGTTTGGAGATGGCCCCTTCCTCTTCCAAATGACTGTGCACTAGTGCACAAAGCAGGGTCCATAAAGACATGGATGAGTTTGGTGTGGATTAACTTGACTGGCCTGCACAGAGTCCTGACTTCAGCCCAATAGAACACCTTTGGGATGAATTAGAGCAGAGACAGAGAGCCAGGCCTTCTTGTCCAACATCAGTGTGTGAGCTCACAAATGCGCTTCTGGAAAAATGGTAAAAAAAATTCCCATAAACACATCGCTACACCTTGTGGACCGCCTTCCCAGAAGAGCTGAAGCTGTTATAGCTGCAAAGGTTGGACTGACGTCATATTAAACCCTATGGATTAAGAATGGGATGTCATTTAAGTTCATATGTGAGTCAAGGCAGGTGAGAGAATGCTTTTGGCAATATAGTGTATTTCAGTATTGTATAATATTGTATCCCTGTTTGGGGCAATATTTTTCTTTAATGGAAAATTAAAATTAAGTTGTGGCTAGAGGTGGTTGCATGATTAAAAATGGCGATAGAAAGTATAATCAATTATAGGCCAGTCTATTCAAGAAAATATATTTTATTCCTTTTTTTTTTTTTTTTTTTTACAAAAGTTAAATGTTAATTTATGAACTTTACTACACATTTACTTCAGTTTGTGTCTTGCAGTATTGCCATAGATCCTAAAACCTTGAAATCTTAATAGTTCTGTTTTATCTTCCTAATTTCCAAACAAAACAATGCATGTGACTGCAGTAGTACTACAGCCCATCATCTCCATACTGCTGTTGGTGTTTGCAGAAGTTTATTTTTACTGAAATCTGAGAACATCACGTGATCCTCAGTAGACAGCAGCTCAGAGGCACAAATGTAAACACAAGTGAAGCATTGATTTGAAACACAAAAACTCACACAATCTCACACACAATCCCACACTCACACAAACAGCAGTGAATCACAGGCAGCTGAGACTCTGCGACAGTTGACAGCAACACTGAACTTTTCAAACATTTTAGTGACGACAAAGAAGAGACAGAAAAGGAGACAGACGCAAAAGAGTTCAAAGATAAGGTAGGAAAAAAATACAAGATATTGTTCTATTCAAGACCAACGCAAAATGAATATGGAGGAACTTAAGTCAGGAAAATACAGTGACTTGAAGGTACCTTATGTACCTTTTCTGGTGGAGGGTCTGCCACCTGCTTAGACTCCATAGAGATATAATTGCTTTGTAATTTGTAAATTACTTTGTAAATTCTAAATAAGTAGCAAAAAAGAGACAGGTGTCAAATAAGGCATGAGTATATAAGTGTATATGTACAAGTCAAAATAAAATAGAAAAATACGTACTGTAATAAAAACATCTCAGGCCTCTGCCAAGACGTCATAAGAAAAAGAGTGCAAAATTATATGATGATTGACAGGACATAAGGTTATCTGTTCTATAAGGGTGAGTTGTTGTACAGTTGTATGGCATATTATCTGTTCCATAAGGGTGAGTTGTTGTACAGTTGTATGGCGTATTATCTGTTCCATAAGGGTGAGTTGTTGTACAGTTGTATGGAGTATGGTTTGAATGTAGTCCTGTATCTCTCGCTGTTTGAGCGGAGCTGTAGGAGCCTGTCCCTCTATAGTCTAGTGCAGTGGGTGAGCAGGAGTCTCCATGATGGAGAGAAGTTTGTCTATAGTGTCCTCCTGTCCCTCACTGTGACGACGTGACCAGCCTTATGGATCCGTTTGTCAATCCGCCCAATGTCCCGTTTACTGGCACTGCTTCCCCAGGAAACCACAGTGAAGTACAGGGCACTGGCTACCACAGACTGGCAGAAGATTTCCAGTAACCTCCCGCACCTTATTGAAAGACCTGAACTTTCTCAGGATGTAGAGTCTACTCATGCCCTTCTTTTAGACACCATTACAGTTGTGCCTCCAGTCCAGCCTGTTGTTCACAAGGTACTTGTAGGAGTCCACTTTTTCCATGTCATGGCCCTGGATGTTTACAGGCTCTGTTGTGGAAAAAATTATGTTGAGGCTACCTCATTATCTATCGATCTACAAAAGAAAGTCTCTTTTTTAGGTCGCTGAAAGAAGAAGAGAAGGGGGAAAAGGAGTGAAGCTAAACTAAGGTGATTCTTGGAGATTCCTTCCAGCGATGGCGTGCACTGAAGCAGAGGGTCTAAAAACTGACGCGTTGGTTGCAAAATTACTTCTAGACAGGAAACTTCTGCTCATCATTTGAAAGCGTACAGTATAGTTTCAGCAGCAACATCAATTCTGAATGCGCACTGGCTATAAACAAGCAGGGTCAATGTAAGGAGGAGGCTGCAGGAGGCGTTTCTACTTAGGGAGCTGTGGAGGAGAGGGTGTGTGTGTGTGTGGGGGGGGGTTGGTCACGCAATAAGTGTGCTGTACTCCCCCTCCTTGAGCTGCCACCTTAACGTGGTGGAGGGGTTTGAGTGCCCGAATGATCCCGGGAGCTATGTTGTCGGGGGCTTTATGCCCCTGGTAGGGTCATCCAAGGCAAACAGGTCCTGGGGGACGGGTCAGACCAAGAGCAGTTCAGAAGCCCTTACGACGAACTCTAGAACAAGGCCAGATACGTCATCCGGATTGGCATTACCGGGGCCCCACCGGTAATGCCAATCCGGTGGGGCCAGGCCTGGGGTGGGTGCACACCAACAAGCGCCTGGTGGCCGGGCCTTCCCCCATGGGGACCAGCCGGGCTCAACCCGAAAGAGTGATGTGGGGCCGTCCTCCCGTGGACCCACCACCCGCAGGAGGATCCATAAGGGGCCGGTGCGAAGAGATCTGGGCGGCGGTCGAAGGCAGGGGCCTCGGCGACCAGATCTCCGGACATGGAGACTAGCTCTGGGGACATGGAATGTCACCGCGCTGGGGGATGGGGGGGTCATTAAGTCCAGATGGGACAGGCTTCCTGGGCACTGGCACAATGCAAGAGTTCTTCCATAGCACCGGTATCCTTTCAAGTTTCAAGCTTCGACTCAGGGTGAAGAGAAAATACATAATCCCAGTGAGCTGTACAGCACATGTCCTCAGCATGCGGGGCTGACTTGGTCTGGTCCAGGATTTCTCCATAAAATATGTAACTACCAAGATACTTATTTCTCAAAAAAAACAAAAACAAACAAACACCAGAACATAATAACATTTGCACCCAAGTAAAAGACTACAGCAAAGCAATCTCTTGCAACAAGTTTTAATCCTGAATTTCTCAGATGATATTGTGCTTTCATGTGAATCATAGGGTGCAGATTTGTGTGAGCCTGGACAATAGCTTTTCAGTATCAATGCTGGCCTGAGATTAGCAAAACAGATTTTGATATTAAACAGTTTTATAGTTAAACATTGTCTCGTGATGGCCTTAGAAACTGCAGTAATAAATCAAGATAATAGCTAAAAAGATGCTATAAATGGGCAGTTCACATTTGGTCTACTTGAGATGTTTAATCACCTGAAATGGGATTATAGGTTTTGCTTTTATTTGACTTTTATTGTTCTAAGATTGGCAATGTTAAATTGAGCCTATCCTCTGTTGATGTTTTTTTATTGTTATATTCATCTGTGCAGTACGTGGAAACTGTTTTGTTTTAAAATGTGCTATATAAATAAAATGGATTTGGACCTCACTATACTAATGATTATCTGTGACAAAACCTATTATTATAAAATTTGATTCTATTTAGTACTGATTTAACCAGTCACATGTTGCAAGTGCGATTGCATCTGTTTCATTGTGGGCTGTGATTGGCTAGTTACATGTTCTATTAACACTTGAGTAATTGGGAACAAAAAATGCTATTAATATTAGTGAAAAGGACCCATCATGCTGGGTAAGAATTAATATTAATGTGTATGGCAAATTATAGCACAAATCACTGCATGTGAAACGGAAAGAGGAATTGTTATGCATTACAAAATTGAAAACCCAAATGCTGTCCCTATAACAATATTGTATGACTTTATACAATACCATTGTACCACACCCCTCCTTGAGTCGCCACCTTAACGTGGTGGAGGGGTTTGAGTACCCGAATGATCCCGGGAGCTATGTTGTCGGGGGCTTTATGCCCCTGGTAGGGTCACCCAAGGCCTGGGGGACGGGTCAGACAAAGAGTGGTTCAGAAGCTCTTATGTCGAGATACAAAACAAGGCCAGATACGTCGCCCGGACTGGCATTACTGGGGCCCCACCCTGGAGCCAGACCTGGGGTGGGTGCTCGCCAGCGAGCGTCTGGTGGCCGGGCCTTTCCCCACGGGGCCCGACCGGGCGAAGCCCGAAGGAGAGACGTGGGGCCGTCCTCCTGTGGACCAACCACCCGCAGGAAGATCCATAAGGGCCGGGTGCAAAGAGATCTGGGCGGCAGTTGAAGGCAAGAGCATGGGGACATGGGGACATGGAATGTCACCTCGCTGGGGGAGAAGGAGCCTGAGCTCGTGCGGGAGGTCGAGTGTTACCAACTAGATATAGTCGGCCTCCACGCACAGCTTGGGCTCTGGAACCCAACTCCTTGAGGGGGGCTGGACCCTCCATTTCTCTGGCATTGCCCGCGGGGAACGGCAGTGGGCTGGTGTGGGCCTGCTCATTGCCCCACAGCTCAGCCGCCGTGTGTTGGAGTTCACCCCGGTGAACGACAGGGTTGCGTCCCTGCGCCTTTGAGTCGGGGACAGGTCTCTCACTGTTGTGTCGGCCTACGGGCTGAACAGCAGTGGAGAGTACCCATCCTTTTTGGAGTGCCTGGGAGGGGTACTGGATAGTGCACCGACTGGGGACTCCGTTGTTCTACTGGGGGACTTCAACACCCACGTGGTCAACGACAGTGACACCTGGAGAGCGGTGATTGGGAGGAACGGACTCCCTGGTCTGAACCCAAGTGGTGTTCTGTTATTGGACTTCGGTGTTCGAGCACAAGGGTGTCCATCAGTGCACGTGGCACCAGGACACCCTAGGACGGAGGTCGATGATCGACTTTGTTGTCGTGTCATCTGACCTCCGGCCGTGTGTCTTGGACACTCGGGTGAAGAGAGGGGCAGAGCTGTCAACTGATCACCACCTGGTTGTGAGTTGGGTCCGCTGGTGGGGGAGGAAGCCGGAGAGACCTGGCAGGCCCAAACGTATCGTGAAGATCTGCTGGGAACGTCTGGCAGAGCCCTCTGTTAGGGGTACCTTCAACTCACACCTCCGGGAGAGCTTCTCCCGAATTCCGGGGGAGGCTGGGGACATAGAGTCCGAATGGGCTTTGTTCTCGGCCTCTATTGTCGATGCGGCCGCCCGTAGCTGTGGTCGTAAGGTCTGTGGTGCCTGTCGCGGTGGCAATCCCCGAACCCAGTGGTGGACAACGGAAGTAAGGGATGCTGTCAGGCTGAAGAAGGAGTCCTATCGGGCCTTGTTGGCTCATGGGACTCCTGAGGCAGCTGACAGGTACCGGCGGGCCAGCTGTTTCCGGTGTATGTTGGACTCCAACGAGGCTGCCCTTTGTCACCGGTTCTGTTCATTATATTTATGGGCAGAATTTCTAGGCGCAGTCAAGGGCCGGAGAGGATCCGGTTTGGGAACCACAGGATCTCATCTCTGCTGTTTGCAGATGATATTGTCCTGATGGCTTCATCGAACCAGGACCTCCAGCGTGCACTGGGGCGGTTTGCAGCCGAGTGTGAATTGGCTGGGATGAAGATCAGCTCTTCCAAAACTGAGGCCATGGTTCTCGACCGGAAAAAAGGTGGCTTGCCCTCTCCGGGTGGGTGGGGAGTCCGTGTCTCAAGTGGCGGAGTTCAAGTATCTCAGGGTTTTGTTCACGAGTGAGGGGAGGATGGAGCGTGAGATTGACAGGCGGATCTGTGCAGTGTCGGCAGTGATGCGGTTGCTGTACTGGACTGTTGTGGTGAAGAGGGAGCTGAGCCAAAAGGCGAAGCTCTCAATTTACTGGTCAATCTACATTCCTACCCTCACCTATGGTCATGAGCTCTTGGTAATGACCGCAAGGACAAGATTACAAGCGGCCGAAATGAGTTTCCTCCACAGAGTGGCTGGGCACACCGTTAGAGATAGGGTGATGAGCTCAGTCACACGGGAGGAGCTTGGAGTACAGCCGCTGCTTCTCCATGTCGAGAGGAGCAAGTTGAGGTGCCTCGGGGATCTGTTCCGGATGCCTCCTGGACGCCTCCCTCGGGAGGTGTTCCAGGCATGTCCCACCGGAAGGAGGCCCCGGGGAAGACCCAGGACACGTTGGAGGGACTATGTCTCCCGGCTGGCCTGGGAACGCCTTGGGGTCCCCCCGGAGGAGCTGGAGGAAGTGTCCGGGTGAAGGAGGTCTGGGTGTCCCTGCTTAGACTGTTGCCCCCGTGACCCGGCCCCAGTTAAACGGAAGAAAATGGATGGATGGATGGATGGCATTGTACCACAGAAAAAATGAGAAGGAATCATCTTTCTTTCATAATTTTGCCCAAAGTATCCACCTTACAATTTGGAGCTAGACAATGAAAGTATGTTTTGTTTCAATCTAGTAGTGCTAAAGCATTTTGAATTATTTCCATTTGAAATTCATAGAAAACTGTGTCAAGTCCCTGTGGTACTTCATGATTCACCATTGGGAGGTGTGTCTGGCACTGATTTCAGACTTAAAATATTAAGTGACACTGTGCACAAGGCACATGAGGTTGAACAGAATTGTGGATCTTCTGCTCTGGATTCTTATGTTTAACACGGTGTACTTCTGTCACTACTGAGACCAGTCACTACTATGAACTCAGGAGGCCCATTAGACAGGTCATTAAGCATTTGAATTATGATCCATTCATTATGATCTCTATTTTCGATAGGGGGGAAATGGAGGGAAGATTTATGAGCACATTTAACTGAACCAAAATTTGTTCAGTTAAATGTGCTCATAAATCTTCCCTCCATTTTTGAAAGATGAAAATTCTGAAAATTATTTTCTACTTTTAGAAATATAGGATTTACAGTGATTTCTGAGTTGGAGCCATAGTTCCGGTGATACTACAAACTGGATAAAGGCTGAAATATAAAGATGGGGTACTTGAATTTGGTATGTATTTAAATCTTAAATGGCTCTCACAAACCTCTCACAAACTCATCTCTAATATTCACATGCAAGAAATATTTGGCCACTGGCATTTTTTCATAATTACACATTTATCAGAAATGTGAGGTGCTTTAGCTTTAACAACTAAGAATAAGGTGTCTATTTTAAAATAGTATGTACAGAAAAAGTTTGACTACAAAAATTCAGACCAACGTCGTGAATGAGCGTTCTGGGTCAAACTACAGCCCTGAATTTTATTATCATTTAAGATTATGCATACAGTCCATGATATCCTCAAATTGCAATGTTTTCTTTATTTATTCAGGGCTTAGTCAGTGTTTTCTGTTGATCTGATTCAATAACATCAGATTTTTCTTTCATCAAGATAATTCAATTTCAGCACTGTCATTTGGTCTCAAAATCAGCATGAAGTAGGCCTGCTTTAATACTTTTACATATACATACACATACGTACATAGACTACATTTATATGACTGACCATCATACAAATGTGTGTAAAATCCCATTATGTTTTAAAATTATTACAACTTCCTTTTACTGTCTTATTGTCTATAAGGGTATGCATATGATCACCACTCAGCTGTTAGATTTCTTTTAGACCATCAACAACACAAAACACATGTTTCTATGGCAACTATTATCAAAGGCTTCCCCTGGACACGGGTTTAGGTTACTCTGGTTCAACTGGTCCATCTAATTAGGAACATTGAGATGAGATAAGCATTAACTGAATATTTGAACAGTGAATTCACATGGGAAGACTTTTCATGGATAATATGTACTGTATTCAACATCACACACAGATTTAAGTCATGCTATTGGACAAACTGTCACACTGTTTCCCTTATGTCCCCAAAAAATTTAGACTTAGACTTAGACGAACTTTATTGATCCACAAGGGAAATTATTTGGGTACCATAGCTCACTCATCAAATATAATATATAACAGAGGGTAACAAAAAATAAATGGAATAGCAAAAAAAAAAAGATAGCAAGAGACCAGTGTCAAATGAGAGATAATTATACAAATAAAAAATAATAAGTGTATATGTACAAATCAGAATAAAAAAGAAAAATAAGCAGTAAAATATCAAATTAAAATATCAAATCACAGCTATATATACAGTTGTAGGGAGTATTATCTGTTACATAAGGGCGAGTTGTTGTACAGTTGTATGGAGTATGGTTTGAATGGACTCCTGTATCTCTCACTGTTTGAGCGGAGCTGTAGGAGCCTGTTGGAGAATGTCTGTCCCTCTATAGTCTCATGCAGTGGCTGAGCAGGAGTGTCCATGATGGAGAGCAGTTTGTACAGTGTCCTCCTGTACCTCACAGTGACAAATATCTCCAGTTCACAGCCGATCACGTGACCAGCTTTACGGATCATTTGTCAATCTGTCCCTTTTACTGGTGCTGCTCCCCCAGCAGACCACAGTGAAGTACAGGGCACTGGCCACGGCCGGCACCACGAGGGGGGCGTTTGGTGGCGACGCCCCCTCACGTAATCAGTCCCGCCCCCTCAGATGTGAGAGTTGCGCTGTGTTGCGTATTGCCCAATGAGCGCTGAGTGAAAACAATGTAATACATATGCCACACCAATATGTGGCGCTGCAAACAGAAAACAGCCAGAGCCCCCAGACACGCAATACTTGCATGCGCATAAAGTCCTTTCTCTTTCGTAAACAAGCAAACACGTGTATATTAGGGGCCGTCAACAAATGCGAAATTATTTCGTCCCTCTGCTCCACCAATGTAACTGTGACATCCTCCGGTAATGTGAAGATCATTTGTTGACGGTCCCTAACATAGACATGGACGTCACAGAACGAAGGAGCTGCGTGAGCAGAGTTTTTGCCTATAAATCGATAGTTAGTATTACTTGCTATCGTTTTATTAGATAGACATTAACAAGTAGAACTCTCATTAACCTTGGTCGTGTTATTTAGGCAAAATGCTTGTTTGGATCTTAATACAGGAATGTTAAACATACTCGGACATTATGTCCGCCCACATGACAACGCAACCCCTGGTGTTCTCAGATTTCTCCACTCTGGAACCCGTTTTTAAAAAACACCGTTTACACCCACCCAAAACGCCGGCGCCGTGTGGACGACAGGCTCAAACAAACACAAACTTCTCCGTTTCCCCCACAAACGTTGTCGTGAGGACAGGGCCAAAGACTCTGAGCTGGGTTCCTCCATGGGGGTGGGGGCAGGTGTGGGAGCAGAGGTGATGGGCTGATAAATGGTCGTCTGAGTGGTTTGTGGTGAGGTGTGGGTTGAGTGTCAGGGAGGTGTAGAGATGGGGGTGCAGGGGGATGAGAAATTATTAAAATACAAATTGAGGTTTGTATCTGTCTGGGCTATTGTCCTGCTGCTTTGTTCTGAAGAGACCTGTGATGGCCTTCATTTCCCTCCACACATCTCTGGTGTTATTTTCTTTGAGTTTAGCCTACAATTTCCTTCCATAGGCCTCCTGACCCTGCCTTAGCTGGACCTTCAGCTGCCATTGCACCTTCTTCACCTCATCCTTGTCTCCAGAGTTGAAGGCCCGCTTCTTCTTATTAAGAAGATTCTTCAGCTGGTTGGTGATCCGGGGCTTGTTGTTGGGGTAACAGTGGACAGTGCGTGTGGGGACGGCTATATCCTCACAGAAGTTGATGAAATCTGTTATACAGTCCGTCATGCTGTTGATGTTGTCCCCTTGTGGCAGGCAGAGCACATTCCAGTCTGTTACCTCAAAGCAGTCATTGCTGGCTTCCTGACTCCACTTCCTTACAGTCCTAGTGGTGACAGGCTGCCTCTTCACTGTAGAGACATATTGAGGCGTTAACAGGACCAGATTGTGGTCTGATCATCCCAGTGGGGGCAGGGCGGTGTATGCCTCCTTCAAATGTTTTGCATATCATGTAAATACACACAATTTTTAGCAGCCACTACATTGCAAAGTAAACATCAGTAAGAGAGCGGAGAAACTTCTGAATCTTTGTAAAGGCTTATATGAAATGTCTTGTTGTCAAGTAGGGTTAGGAAACTTTATATAGTGGTAATATTTTGATAGTAGAAGTAGTAAAAGTATTTGGAGGAGCACATTTTTCTACATTGTTGGATATCAATTAGGCATAGCATTTAAAAGAGACTTGATCTAAGCATTGTTGTCAAAGCATGAGCATTCACAGCAAATGTACATACAGTGTTCAATGGTCAATGTTTCATACACATATTAATGGACGGCTTGTATATGCTTGTAATGCAATGTAATGCAAATAGTAAAAACTGGTCCAGTGATGTTGCATTCATATGAAAGCTTTAGCAATGAAGTTCGAATGACGGATTATATTAACTTAAGCGATGTAGTTACACAGCTATACACTGTTCTACATCAAGGTTGGTTTGTTATGAGAAGAAAAGTATAGGAGGTAAAACAATGAATGCGTGCAAGCCTAACACTAGTTATTAAAGATTGAATTCACACAAAATAATAATACCTTAACATCTCTTGAATCCACTTCACAACTGCAAACCTGAGGTGACACTCCCCCAACTGTCCTCTCCATGTGCCTTGTAAAATGGTTCAAAACACTGCTAAGCTCAGCCCACTCTTCATATTTACACTGGTAGTCTTTTAGCATTACAGGGTTACAGAGAGTTCAAATTTGATCCATTCTGTGTTTTTTTATATTTATTCTTATTGTAGTGGCTGTCATATATTGATACATTGAACGTTACTGGCAAAATGTGTTAACTTTGGAAGGAAAAATTTCAAGAGATGCATAACAAAGCAATATACAAAAGGTCTGAGGCACTGTAAATGCATTTAAGAAATCAGTGTCAGAGTGCTTTTTAATGAGCCCTCCCTCAAATTAGCATCATAAAATCTCTATTGGTTTAACATCATGCTGGAATTGAGCACCTCTGCTGTAGTAATTAGCAACATCAAACTCAAGAGAGATACCTAAATAAGAGTTAAGAAAGTACAATATGTGTGAGAATCAAATGTTTACACAAGTTGTTTAAATTATGTCAGATCTTGTTAAATTGCATTAAGGTTGCATGTTTATTTAGACTTAGACTTTGATCCACAAGGGAAATTATTTGAAAATGTCAATAAATCACAAAGCAGAGGGGGCCGGGAGGGGCTGAGGGGAGCTGAGGAGGGCCAAATGGGGCTAAAAGGGGCTGGTAGCAGAACACACACATCCAGATAACTCCAGGCTCTGCACATGATTCAGTCTTATATGGGGCCAGTATACGAGTCTGAAGACACAAAGGAAACTTATATATCCCATATGGTGCTGCAACTTTCAATTGTGCATTTTCTTTAGAGTCATGATGTTGCTGTTTACTGTTGCAGGTTTACTATGGCGAGAAAGATGTAAAGACATTAATGGCAGAATAAAAAAGTGATGTATCAGATACATTAAGTGTGATGCTCATGGACATAGTGGTAGATAGCTTTTTATAATTGCACTCTAAAGCACTTTGGGTGAATACTGTGATGGAGCATTCACCCAAAGTGCTTTAGATTGCATTATTAATCACTACACACTTGGTGGGGGTAATCTACCTCTGTAGCCACAGCTGGCCAAGGGCAGACTGACAGAAGCAAGGCTGCCACAATGTATCTGCACAAATGTCCCCTCCAACCACCACCGCTTACTCTCCCTCACGCACACACACACACACACACACACACACACACACACTCACACACACACACACACACACACACACACATACACGCACACACACACACACATACACGCACGCGCACGCACACACACACACATGCACGCACGCGCACGCACACACACACACACCGTATTCATGCTAGACAAAGTGTCTTGCCTAAGGACACAACAACAGTAGAGACTAGAGCCACTGCCCCTGGTTTTCCCAGCTGTTTACTCTCCCAATATTAACCAGTCCCAACTCTGTTTAGCTTCTGAAATCAGATCAGATCCAGCATTCTGACAGTGGTATGGCCGTTATGTTAGCTGGGTCCGTTGTGCACAGAGCCAGTTGTTCTACTAATCACTTTAAGTCAGTCGCAAATCCACCCCTTAGAGCATATGAGTATAACAGGGTCCCTAAAACCTTGTTGAGAAATAATTATACCATATACCAATTTTTATATCACCATTGAATACGCTATGGGGCAGACCTGGGCTACTTCTGTCTCCTCTGTCAGACACACACCTCATTATTCCTGAGGCTGTCTTGGATCACACATTTAGTTTATGAACAGGAACATGGCCAAGAGACATTTCTGTGGCATCCTCAGTGCACCATGAGAGCAGAGTCATTGGGTTTATGCGCTGCCATCTGAGGCACAAAACTCAGACAGATTTGGGATTTGGTTGTTTTGCTATGCTCCAATTTTTAAATAAAACTGTTCACCTTCCCAAATTGGATGGTTAAATATATATATTAAAAAAAGATTTCTAAAGAATTCTGCACAGTGCCCCAGTTTTAAGTTTCACAAAAACTCTGAAACTTGAGCAGGCCTCTGCTCAAGACTTTTTACGACTCAGTGGTGGCCTCCGCTCTCCTCTACGCTGTCGTCTGCTGGTCCCCGAGCAGCACAGAGCGGGACAGGAACATACTTAATAAGCTGGTCAGGAGGGCCAGCTCTGTCCTGGGATGTCCTCTGGACTCTGTAGAGGAGGTGGCTGAGAGGAGGGTGCTGGCCAAATTCACGTCCATCATGGATAACACCTCTCACCCTCTGCACCGGACTGTAGAGGAGCTGAGCAGCTCCTTCAGCAGCCGACTGAGGCACCCCAGTGCAAGGAGCGCTACCGCAGATCCTTCATCCTCACCGCCATCAGACTGTATAACTCTACTATATAGTCCAAACGTGCAATATTTTTTCCATAATCTCCTAGTTTTTTTATTTTTATTACTTATTTTATTATTACTTATTTTATTTCATTCTTGCCTGCATGCACTTTCTTTCTTGTTCAAATTGTCTCTGCCTGGAGCTACTGTGGCAAGTAAATTTCTCCTATGTGAGATTAATAAAGTCTTATCTTATCTTATAACTTAAAGAGTAAAATTTAGAACCCATGTGACAGACAAAAAATAGAATGATGTGAAACTAAAATACAATGCAACCAAGCAAACTCAAAGTGTAAAACAACATTGGCAAGTTAGTACAGTTAGTAACAGCATTTTCACAACTCAGTATATATGAAAGAAAACGGTTAACTCATTTTAATTAATTGATACTAATACTGATGAATTTGGTAAATGTACATTTTAGAGGATAGTGATGATAATGAATTTGAGTATTTTTAGAAGATAATGATGAATCTGAAATCTTGTATTTATAGAAATGAAAATGAATGAATTTTAATTTAGTTTATGACGAATGGATGATGAATTGGATAGCAGTTATTTTAAGGAGACCCTGTTAACGACTAAATGTTGTTGTTAGAGTTGGTCTAATAGTTTATTTAATGTATTTTGTACCTGCCTAAGGACTGCAGATGGAAAGACGCTTGTAGCTAAATCTGGCACAGAGCATATTTTTTTTCTGAGATTAATGTTTTCTGTGCACTGTCCTTTGTTTTTATCAAATAAATTAATACATAATAAATATTCAGCTAAAATTAATACAAATTAATTATATTCATTTTATTCACTCTATTTAGCAATTTGCATAACTAGGACTAGTTATGAAGTTATTTTATCTGGACATAGGTAAATATTTTGAGACCATTTTATGATTCAGAATGCATAGTCCTAAATCATTAACTGCAATAAAGGTTAATAAAGTGGAATATATTATTGCATATTAGAGTCTGATTTCTGGAAATGTAATAATCATGACAGGATAATACTTGCAAATAGGCAATATTGGTTCCCGTATCGGTATTAGACAATATTGATAAAGATCAGTCCATATTAGTATCAGACTATATTGATTCTCCCTACTGATATTTGATACTGATATTTTTTTGGTGTTTCCCTATTCTTTGCATGTCCTTTTTGAACAGACCCACAAGTAACAATGGACATAGAAAAGCATTATATGGCTGTATGTTCACACAAACTTATTTTGTCTCCCAGATAAATACATTTTGTTATTATTTTTACAGATGTGAAACGTTTATTTGTGATATTTACTTTACCTTAAAGTAAATCTGTGGGCCTCACCAAATATTGGATATCGGTATTGGCTCAAGAAAATCCATATCAGCCCATTCCTACTTGCAATTTCATCACAGTTCAAAATCAGATCCACAACATAGTATGTTTTAACACCTCTAGCCGCCCATATAACTTATAGAATCGTTTCAATTGGGGTGACCCTGGCTTTCCTTGTAACATTTGTGGTCATTGCCTCTAGCATACACAGCCCAATCTTATTTCCTGGTGCCTCCAATCTGATTTG
The DNA here is from genome assembly GCA_036785185.1 of Paratrypauchen microcephalus. Classification (NCBI taxonomy): domain Eukaryota; kingdom Metazoa; phylum Chordata; class Actinopteri; order Gobiiformes; family Gobiidae; genus Paratrypauchen; species Paratrypauchen microcephalus. Next base: position 167,840 of record JAVJIX010000060.1, read on the forward strand.
AGTGAAGGATGGAGCACGCTGTGGCTCCTGAGGACAACAAACAGCAGACAGGAGCTCCAGATTGGACCAGAGTCTCCCCGAGAATAATTAATGTGACATTTATGTGACATTTAGGCGGAGGTTTAGTGAAGAGGCCTGGAGAAGGGAGAATGAGATAAGAGAGAGACAGGAAACACAGACAGGAAGTGGACAACTATGGCATTTTCTCCTCTATGCCAGAAGGATTTGGGTACAATAGGTTTTCAATGTACTATTTTGTTTAAGTGATGCAAGATGAGCGTGTTTTATCCAGTCACCCAAGCATGAAAACAGTATACAATACAATATGAAGAGTGAGAAGGGTAACTAAGAAAGCCCCATTCAAAGATGTGGACAACTAATAATATATGACAACTATGAAAAGGTAACTGTCAGTATACGATACAACCTACATTTTTAGACACACCTCCACTTTTATTGTGTTTTTGTACTTAAAGGTAGATTGTGTGGTGGAGGGTCCATAATGCTTTCCTCCATGGAGATGTTATTGAAAATATGGTATAAAAGTTATCGGGCAGACCTGTGGAGAGGCAACCCCGCTCACAGTCAGAATGTCTGTTTTCTAGGTATTTTTGAGCAGTAAAACCCCCCGTTATTTAGTAAATGTAAGGCAGAGCTGTTTAATGTCATACCGAGGAACACTGTAGACAGAGCAGTGACATCTCCATAGAAACTAGCAGGTGAAGAAACAAAAAAGTTACATAGTGCACCTTAAACGTATTTCACATTCAACAGTTACATTTATATTAGATTTATATTTTAATACATTTTAAAGTTATTTAATTTTAAAGTTATTATCTTGATTTTTTTATTGCGTATATGTAGTCCTCTGCTGTTCCTGTACTTTGTGTTGCAACACAGTACTTTCCCCATTGTGAGACAAATAAATGTTATCCTGACTTATTGTGTTGTTAATCCTGTTGATTTGCTGCATCCTTGCATTTGAAATGTAAATGTTCTACAATACGATGGTCTATGGTCTTAATTCAGTCTTTCTAATATTTACAGACAAATTACATATAAGACAATGAGAAGAGGATTAGGACCAAATGAAGAGTGCGTCTTTCACACAAGACTCTGTACATGGTGAAGCAGGCCTCTAAAACCGGACTGAAGCTGCTGCTGCTGTGATCGGCCTCCGCGTCAGGGATGATAAAATTGTATTTCTGTTGCCTGGCGACCGTTTGTTTTGTGCACGTCGTTCCCATTCACCATCTGTTAATGCACCGTTACACTTGAATCTGTATGTGCGCAGTGCAGGTTCAAAACAAAATCACACTTATCCTATTAAAAGATGATGTGAGGTTATGCATATCATGGCCTTTAATAATTTTATGCAACACTTATTTTTGTCAACAACTGTGAGTCTTAGTTCAAAGTACTGCTCATCTTTGTGATCTTTACTGACTTAGTATCCATTAGAAATGAAATGAGCAATGCCAAAAATGATATGTTGTATTTATCCTGATAAATACATTTTAGTCTGTTGATATACAAATTGTACAAAGTTTTATCCAGTCTGTGGTAATTTAAGATCTATTAATCTTTTCCAGCAAAACAAATGCACCTTTAGCTTTACTGTGTAATGTCAAAATAATCATCCAGTTCAATGCATGCTCCAGTTTGTCCCCTAAACATCTTCCTAAAATCCTTACCCTCTCAAAAATGGATTGTTAAAAATATCAGAATAATTTCTAAGGAGCTTAGTTTGACAGTCCTATACAGTGCCTTACTTTTATGTTTTATAAGAAAAATTACGCACTGTAACCTTCACCAGAGAAAAGTCTATTTGAGAGACAGAAATAGAAAGTATAAAAGATAAAATGAATATGTGGGCATGCAGCATTTGAAGATACTCCCACTAAAATACAGTAATGCCATGAAATATCACAGCAAAGTGTAAAAAGCCCATTAGAAAGAAAAGGAAATACATTTAAAAGTCCAATATTGAGCAAAAATGGTGTTTGTGATCTTTTAGCTATGTTATAATATTGTTACTTCTTCAAAAACATACCTGGAGTTGTGTTTTGTTTCATTCACACATGTTTGAGTTCTGCATTATGAGTCTGTCTACATCTCCAAAGCTCAAAATACTCTGTTCCACCTTGAGATGTCATGAAGCAGTAGTTTTCAAGATACCTTCTACCTGTAGTTCAATAGAGATTGGCAATTCCAGGGCTAAAATCATCCAAATGATTCTAGTGAAGGTGTATGGAGTTTATAAAAAAAACACAGTGGAGCACTTCCTGTATTCACAAGGTGGGACAGTGTGTTTCCTGTGTGAGATAAGAACAGCCTAAATATGCAGGATTTGTGTGTTAAACCTGTATGAATAAAACATAATACAACTCCAGGTAGTTTTGTGAAGAAACAACATAATAACAGACCACAAATATATAGACAATGTTTCACACATCTATTTGGGTTCATATTCACTCACTATTGAAAGCTGGGATTACCATGATAAATGCTCTGTGAACAATAAACACAGTAGCTTGTATTCTTTAACCCACTTGAGTTTTAACAGTATCTTAACATATATACTTGTCCACTTGAGGCTATGTGCTGAAAACAACATTAAGCACATCATTATTCAAAGTGATGAGCGCCCAGTTGGCTAAATTGCTTCCAAATAGTCTTTATAGTTGTGGGAGATGTTAGGATGTGATAATGGAGCCGGCACAGAGCCGTAATGTACAGTCCAACTGCAGTGGTCATCCCCATTCTGTACATAGCAGCATTTTCTTTAGCGATAACCTGATCGCCATTGATTTTACATGTCTATGATTCCCACAAAGAAGACATTTCACTGACAGACTGGTTAGTAGGCAGCTCTGACACTGCTTGCACAACCCCAACAACAACAAGCTTCAAAAACAAGACCCCAGCTGCTAATATTTTCATTTCCTCTACAATGATTTGCTGCGCTCTTCTAAAATACATTGCTAACATAGAAAACAAAATGTGAGCTTTGATCCAGTGAATTCAAGCATCAAAGGCTTCTAACAAGTGTGTGTGTTCTCAGGGCAGGCAGCAGCAGTAGGTGTGGCGCTCTGATTGGACAGTTGACAGCCGTGTTATGGCAGATTATGGCCGATAAAACCAACGGCAAAACAACACATGCAAATTAACAGTGACAGCAATACAGCTTTACAGACAGTTCCAAGTAAGAGTGATCTTTTGTAAAACCTGTAATTAAAATCTCATTACAAAGAAAATATCTTCATCTTAAAACATAACTTCTGATGTTGGTATTAACCTTGCAAATGCAACTGTTTACCCACCCTGATGGAGGGTCCACAACCTCCTTGTCTCCATGGAGATGTTATTGCTTTGATTTTTTCCACAGCATGGCATGAAACGTTAATTCCAACATTTCTAGTCAATAATACCTTTAGAATCATACTATGACCAGGGTCATCTCACCACAGATCTGTCTTGTAACTTGAATTGGAGACACCACCTGCTTATCTCCATGGAAACAGATACTTTTAATGCAATAACAAGTAACATTCTAGACAATGCAAGTGATAAACTGGTGAAGTGGCAGGCACTACTTCAGAAACGTTACAGTGTATCTTGATATATTGAGAGATTGGACAGTTTGATCACAACTTGTTTGTTTATAAGGCTACATGGTATTTTAAATATTTACCTTAATAAGTATGCACACACTGCCAAAGTTCAAGATTTCTGTCTAATTTCTTGTGTTTTCATTGCGATATGTTAAAACCGCTCTCTGTTATTTCAGACCATTTCAGTGAGAGCTTTAAGACCTTGTAGAAGGAGGCACTTTACCCATCACTGCTCCAAACAACCCTAAATCATTCCCAACGAGCTATTTACGTCCTTCAGGATATAATTCAATATCCAGCTTCCTGCAGATGATCTCAAATTCAATTGGCCCAGGAGCGTGGTGAGGGGAGCATGACCACAAAGATTGGGGCTGTATTTCAAAGGAAAGTCACACATGTCATGGTTAAGGGAATGGGTTGGCCAATTAATCACATTTTAATGAAGACTGAGATCCAGTTATTCATAATTGTCAGTGATAAGCTTTTTAATTGAGAGGTCCACAGTCAATCTACTGTCAGTAAAAGCATGTAGTTTGGAGCAGTTCATACTAGCGACTGACCGATATTTTCATGGTCGATACTAATGCAGATTGTTTAGAATCCAGAGCAGTCGATGGCCAATAAGCTCTGCCAATATTTTGTGTACAATATGTATGACAGATTTTGATTACATTTCCTAAATTATGTAAGATCATTTAAATTTAAAGATCCTATGACATGGTACTTCTTGATGCTTTTATATGGCACCTTAATGGTTCCCTAATACTGTAAATGAACCCTTCTTCAAAATCAAACCTCAGTGCACGAGATATGACTCTGACTGTCTTCATGAGGCTAAATATGTCTCTGAAACGCTTTATTCTCGGCGTTATTGCTTGAATGCAAATGAGGAGGACAGAGACAGGCCAGTGCAGCGGGTGGGGGTGTGGCCAAACTTTCTGCTGGTTCCTCGTTTAGCGGTGCGCTGTGTGCTGGCCCCACTTCCGTGTTTTAAGAGCGGAGGAAGATATGAGACGCTTTCCATTAAAAAAAAACATATTTCCACAGAAAAGAAACTTAAACCACAGCTGTTTCAGAGGTTCGGAGGCTCGGATAAAGGATATCCGACCCTGGAAACATTCTCACGTGTTTCCAGGCAAATTAAAAAACGCATCTCGCATTTTGTAGCTCGTTCGCGGTCCAAACTCTCTGGGCGTGATTTCCAGAGACGGTGGGTAGACATCCAGACGGGGGTGGAAACCTTTCCGCGAGTGTGACGTCAGAAAGTTCCCTTGTTTAGAATCGCCCGTTTGGGCTGTCTTTTTTTCAAATGCGGAAAAGGATTGCAAATGCTCAGTTTACACATTTACATAAACAGGATAGGGGAGCTCACATTAACGTTCAAAAACCTCAGAAAGTAAAAATTTCATGGCATGGGACCTTTAAAATTTAAAACTGACCCACAACCCTTTTTTTTTTTTTTACCATAAATCTACAAAAGAGCAGTGTAGTCAGATTTTATGCTGTTATTTTTTGTACTAAAGAGTTAAAATAGAGAAATAAAGCTTTGTGCATACACTAGACAGCATGTAGTTCAAAACAAAATATTGGCCTGTACTGGCTGATAGCTGATACACTAAAAAGGGCAAATATTGGTTCGATGTATCTGCCAATCTAGTTCTAGTTCAGACATTGGATTATTTTTGTGTTAAATGGCACTTATGTCTCATTGATAATAATAATAATAATAATAATAATAATAATAATAATAATAATAATAATAATAATAATAATAATAATAATAATAATAATAATAAAAAAACAGTAGATCATTAACCATAATCAGTTAATGAATGAAAAGTAATTCACTGTTTTGTTGTTATCTGCAGCCATAGTGCATGGTGGTTGAAGTTGATGATCTTGATTCGGTTTGAGATTTTGAGATGAGGACTTCATGGAGCTAGCACAGAACACTAAAAATAATTTCCTGTCATATTAAAATGCACCACTGACTTCTTTCACAACATTCTAGTCATAACATTTTCCACTCAGTGACTGCCTCTGTGTGCTCCTTGTTTTGAATGAAATTGGATGTAAGACCAGTGCCATAACAGATCATCAGTAGACAATTCTCAATAAGCTGTCAAACTGTCTAAACTAAAAATGAATGTTATACAACTGCAAATACAACTACATTAGGTGTTCAAAAGTTAAGTCTAGTCTGGCTTCACTGCATCCACAGACAATAAAAGTGCAATTGCTCAGCACATGGCATTTCATGTTCTAATGAAGGAGTATTGATTTTTTACTTGGCTGAACAGCATCAAATTAATCATTATTATACATGTAGGCAATCCATCTGTACGAGTCAATACAGTCATTTTCAGTGTTAGATATTTCATAGGCTAAATCTAATTAACAAAAGTCATATAATGTAATGTCATAATTGTTCATCATATAATAGGATTTGCAATTTCATAGTTTCAGGGGCATCAATAGGAGTTCCCTTAATGTTATCTTCTGTATCCTCTTCCAACTTACTTTTACCAAATCTTACTTATATAACTAACTATAACTTTTTTTTGACTGCATTTACTGACTTGAGTATCCCCCATGGTTTCTCCACTATATAAAACTAGCTGTTAAATTAACCACTACTCGGATACTAACTGATTCTGAAACTAGTATTGATTTCTGTACTAAAACAATAACATATGACAGAGTTGTAGCCTTCCTGAATATTTTAGGAAAAACTTAATCAGAAATAGTAAAAGACCACATGACAAAGCTCTCATTAGTATTGGAAACAAGACTGAAATTTCATTAACTTGGCAACACTGATCCAAACCAAATTGGCCACTGGCATTATCTTCCAAACATGACCAATCTCTTTGATGTTCTCTTCATTCGGATCCCATTCAAGATACACCCTTACCATAAAGGTAGGCAACCCCAAATTACATTTTTGAGTTTTATCATGATTCATGTGCACTAAAAAGTCATCTGCTTGTTCTGAAATTTGTGAAGTGTGGACACACTTCACAAATTTAACTGTCAGTCATTCATTACAGGAATAGTGGGTGGGAAAAAAGACAGTGTTTGAGCTGCAGAATAAATAGAGAAACATTGAAAGGTGCCCAAAATAGCAGACTGTCGCAGGGATGAGATTAGGATTAAATTTTAATCACATTAATTCTGCAGTCTTCAGCACTGCATTTAAAATATATGAAAACTAAGGGGAAGCATGGGAAAACATTTATATTATGGCACTATCTAATATGAGTTCAACTTGAAGAACCCATGCTCTACTTCACTGCTTTATCTCCCACACAGGCTGCACACTCTTACCTTGGCTGCCACAGACGAGCTGGGCTTCTCGAGCAGATCCCACAGCTTTTTGCGTTTCTCTGCGCAGCACGTGTTATCAAACTCCTCTCCTTCTCTGTCCTTCAAGTTGTCCGCTTCCCTCTTCAGCTCCTCATTCATCTGCTCCTTCTTCTGGTGGTACCTCGCCTGGCAACAGGACTCCAGATAGATCTCATCAATGCCCCAGTAGTCCAGCTCCTGACTGAAGGATAAAGCGCACATCTCTTCCATCATGTGCAGCTTCCCCGTCCTGTAGAAGTTGAGGATGGAAGTGAACGCACCGGGGTGACGGTCGAAGAAATACTCGTTCTCTTCGAGGTTGTAATCATCACACACCTCCATCAGGGTCTCATGGGTGTTGCAGTCTCGTAATTTGCCCAGTCTCGTTCGGGGCAGGCGGTCCAGGGTCCTCCATAGGACCTCGTGTGGCAGGCCCCCCACGTTGAGACGCACCCGCCGGAAGCACGACTTACTGCGCAGGATGTCGACAGGCTCCGGGGGCAGGGAGGTGGTGGAACGGGAGCCGGCTTTGTTCAGCTCAGCCATGGTGGTCTTCTCCATGTACACTCTCTTCTGAGGCAGCAGGAACATCGGGTCAAAGTTCAGAGCTCAGGACAGAGCCTCACGACTGGCATAACGAGATCTGAAAAAGACAATGCCAATATATTGTTAGAACTGTGGAAAAAAATTTAGTGCAAGGGCTGTCACAAGACACTGAGCTAAATAAATAGATTTATGTAATACATGATCGTGATTTAAAAGTTAAACAACATCAGATATTGTGCAGCAGTTTTACAGAGTTGTTTGTGTGTATACTTCTGAAGCCTGAAGTTAAGAGTTAAGAAGCTGAGAAGAGTTAAGAAGTTTGAAAACCCCTACTGTAGGGTACAATATTGGAATAAAAACAGCAGGCAAGCTGATCTAATTTTAGGTGCACTGTGTAACATTTCTGGTGGTAATGTTTCTGTTCTGTCACCTGTTTGCCTCCATGGATATGTGATTGCTTTTCCTGGAATGTTTTGCAATATAACATTAAACTTATCTTGCATTTTTTCAGTTTCTCAAATACCTTGAAAAACATGCATTCTTGTTGTCACTTCTAAACAAATCTGACCTGTAACTTGGCATAGTGGTCCAACTGCTGTCTGCAAGACAAGACAAGTTTCATGATAAGTTTCATGCCATCCTGTGTAAAAATCTAAGCAAAACATTACCATCACCATGGAGACAAGCAGAGAGTGGATAGTACCCGCCAAAGTTACATAGTGCATCTTTAATGCTTGAAATGCATAAACAATGCATTTTCAGTGATCCAAGGTTTTGTTTCAGCAACCTTTTTATAGTACAGAAAAAAAGAGAAATGTCTCCAATATGTCTGTGTGTTGCATGTTATTGCAATATAAACACTTCTTTGTGACGCAGATATTGATTTTACAATGATTTACATTGAGCATCATAAATAAATATGAGGTATTGCAAGTGATGTAATAGTAACAGTGAACACAAAATGTATTATCAAATCAATCCCTCCCTAAACAGCTGAAAAAACAATTGTTAAAAAAAATAATAATAAAAAAACATCAACTGTGTCTAAATATATGTGTAATTTGTGTAAATATGAGTATTTGATATTTTAAACGAGTCCATTCTACAATAGGCTACACACTTGTACACAAGAATTGGTGAGAATAGTCAACACCACCCCTCAAGCGATGAGTCACATGTAGCTGTGAAGTCTCATGTTTAAAAAAGACAAGAGGAACACAAAGTTTAAATGCAAAGTAAAATTATTCAAGTTAATAATATACAAAAACATGCCGCTTTAAAGTTGAAACGTGGCTGTAGCTGCCTCGCGGTGGCTGAGTGGGGCTGGGAGGAGAGCTGTCCACTGAAATGGTGCTGAAAACATCAGGAAACAGTGAACCGTGTAAACGCAGGTCTTTAGCTGAACCCAACCACCTCCATCTTCTGTTTACCTCAACAAAATGCTTTTCCACAATGCAATATACACATATACATATAGAAATGTACATTTGTATATGTTTATTTTCATTTATGAGCGAAAAAAGAACACTTAGGCCTATAGACTGATGTGCACTGATTACCGCGATAAAACTTTACTAGCGGGGAATAGTACCTTACAACGAAGAAACTGTAAATTGTATGGACACTGCGCATGAAAATATCTATAGAAGTGTTCATTTGAAGGCGTCTCCACCCTTTTGTTCAAGTCAGGGCTTCGATAAATAATAACCACCTCCTCTGCACACGCTGCTGTTGCGTAGCTACTGAGAAAACTGTAATAAAACCGTCTAAATCTGGACAAAATGCAGTGCTGTGACAGCCAAAACCCCCTCATCACACGCATCATCAGTGTTTAATATGATCCATAAAGAGGCAGTTATCGGGATCACACTATTAGTCTGTCACCGATAATCAATACATAACATGATTAAAGACTGGACAAATGACATCAGTCAAATAGCCTACCAGGTTGACTTGTTGTTGATGTTCTGTGGTGGATGGAAGCTGCTCACACCCCTCCGTATTAAAGACATTGTTTATGCTGGATAACAAAACAGATGTGTATTTTTCCAAAAGATGGTGCCGTAATTAGTTCACTATTGCCAGGGTCTAACCCAATCCATTTCCACTTCCTCGGTTTCCGACATGGCAGATAGGGAGTGAGAGAGGTCCATGCCACGGTGAAGGATTCAGGAAAGTCTCGCCCCAGCGTTTCGTCCGCGGGCTGGATCAACAAGTCTGTCCGGGCTCATGCGGACACGTACCTGCGGCTACCGTCAGCTGTTCGTGGAGGCGCAGATCAGCGGAGGAGCCCCACATCTCTCTCATCCGCGCTGCGTCATGACGCTAAACGTGTCACCCGTGGAAACACTGATATTTGGAGATGGGCGTAGCAGCTGCGTATACAGCCTGCGATATACGATCAAATTTTAAGTTCTCTGCAGCGTGGCCATTTGATCTCAAAGATCCACATGAGCTGAAATCAATGACGGTCTTTGTGGACTTTGTGTTTTTGAGCCTCGGTTTTGTAATGAGACATATACTGTAGACCACACTGAATGGGTGAGATAGACATTGTATAGGTGGGCCTATAACTTGGTCATTGCCAATAATCCATTTTTAGATTTTAGATTCATTTGAATTTATACATTTTCCATACTAATTTAACTAGCTCTAACCACTGTAACTTTAGGCCCATGGTATTCTATTGACAGAAATCAAGTCAGAAGAGGTTTGCCATTTTATTCAGTAAAAAAGAAACAGAGTAAAGTGCAAGGTAAATATAACCACACAATTGTACATACATTATATGTCAAACAATATTAAATAAACCCTCTTCTTTCACACTCAGTGCTGTGTTCTCCTCAGCCTGTAGTGCACCTGCAGGTCTCCATGGGGCTGCAGCATCCCGAAGCCGTAGCGACTCGGGTCCACTGGGGGGAGCTGGGCCTCTGGCTCACACAATTCTACATCCAGATGTGTCAGGACCAGGAACACAAATCTGATGCAAGAGACACAGCTTAGGGGAAAAACAACTGGCAATAATAACTCCCTCCCATTGTGTTGTAATTTGCATTTAAATTTAGGTTTCCCTTGACACTGTTTCAGACATAATCCTCTTCCCTTATCAAAGCAAGGGAGTGCCATAAACACTCTACTGGCAAACAACCACTAATATATCAGGTTGTATAAATTAAAAGAACATAAATTACATTTGATAGTATGTGAGGTCAGCTTAAAAGTGAAGTATGTTGGCAATGCCTTCACACAGATTTCAAGTCACTAAAGAGTAAGAGTTTAAGTATATAACCTGTGAACTTATTGAATGGCAGGATGAGTGGTTGGTTAAAAACATTTATCCAAATAATGTTGTAGAAATTTCCCTTGAGATGGTGCAATAATTACAAAATGGCAAATGCTTTGATCATTTGTGCAAAACATTCATGTTACATCAGCTTAGAGATACAGATCTGAGCAGTGTGGATTATAGCACTCACTGTTTGATGGTGAAGACAGCAAACTCTTTCCCCACACACATATTTCCTCCTGCTCCCCACGGCATGCTGTAGTGCTTCAGCTGTCTCCCATCTTTGTAAAATGTTCTCTTCACCGTCATATCCTCATTTAGGAAGCGGTCATACTTGAACATCTATGGAAAGCAAAAAACTGAACTTTCTTGTATTTATTCAGTTACAGGTATTTTATTGCTAAAACTGCCCATCAAATATTCTTACTGTGAATGGGGTCACCTTTTCACAGATCAGACCTGTAACTTGGCCAGATGACATAATGTCAAACATCAAGGAAAGCAATAACATCTCCATGGACATAAGCATGTGGCGCACCCTCCATGTAGTGCACCTTTAAAGGACCTTTCCTGAAATTTCCATAGTAAACTTATAAATATATAAAAAAAAAAAAAAAAAAACATGGCTGTTTTATAAAGCTATCTGCATTAATTATTAAAACAACTTTTGCACTACAGTGTTGCACTACAGTAAATGTCATAGCCCCCTTCCCCCTAACAAACTAACAAACATGAAGCCTCTTGGGAAATGAGTGGCTGAGCTGATTTTTCAAGTTGTTTAATTTGAAGGCGTTTATCACAGTGTCTCAGAGGATCCTCACTGTCAGAGTTATAAATTACACTGGTTAATCCTGACATTTGAAGAGGGCCAATGAGGCGGTGTCTAAAAACAGAGAGGCGCAGTAGGATTCATCATTATAAAGAAGTAATACTGTAGCTATGGTGCGACAGTTAGGGGCAAAGGTTTAAGTTCTTCTGTACTCTGTATGCATCTGTCTCTTTTCTTTCTAATGTGCAGTCATTTTCATATTGATATGTTAAAGGTGCACTATGAAACTTATTTTTTTGGTAGAAGTTCCGTCATCTGCTTGTCTCCATGAAGTAGTTACTGCTTAGCCTGTAATGTTCCACAGTACAGTGGTGTTAAACATATCTGTCTCCATGGAGATAGTATGTAATGTCATCAGGCAAAGTTACTGGTCTTAGTGAGCTGTTCAAGTTACATTTTTTTTTTGCAATAAAACACAAAAACACACATGTAATTGAATATATGAAAGAAAAATATGTCTTAATATCAAATTTTAAACCTGTTAATCCTGTAGAATAGACCTTTACAGGTTCTGAAATGTATATGACTCTTGTATTAATTTAGCATATTTCCATTTCCAATGTTAATGCTCCTGGACATGTTTAAAATTACATTTTTAAGAACTCCACGATTAAAACAACACAAAAATGACCAGAAATTGCCCATTTTCCCTTAAAACCGTTTAGTCCTAGATGCACTTGGACTGCCCATTTTACCTGTGGTTGCTGGTGGACCTCTGCGTTCATCTGAGGGCTGAGGAATGGAAAGAGACAGACTTTGTCCCCTTTTCGGAGGAGGTATTCGCTCCCGTCAGCCATGGGCACGCTCTTGTCCTGAACCACGTCTCTGTTGATCATTACAGCTGCTGTGAGCCTGAGGGTTTCACTGAGAGCGCTGTCTAAAGAGGACAGGCCAAAGGGCATAATGTCAAATCCAGTAGCCTCAGGAGACATACAGACAGGTACAAACAACAGAACCACAATTACATGATCACACACCGCAATTATGTGTAACTAAAGCTCAGGTATCAATGTTTACTGCCTGTACATCGCCACACTTGTTTAATCCTGCTATTATAAAATCACCATTACAGTACGCATTATATCATATCTAAAGCTACTTGATGTTATAGCCCAATAATAAATATGTGATTTTTTTTATCTGTAGTTTCCCCTTTTCTAGAACAAATATATCAATTTTATGGTTATCAAATTGGGAGCTGGAGGAACTGTTGTCACAATTCTGTAATTTCAAATTTGACTTAGATACAAAGGAAAAGGCTTGATAATTGAAACCACAATGATAAAAATAAATAAATAAATTAATTAATTAATAATAATAATAACAATGATAATAATAATAACAACAACAACAACAACAATAATAATAATAATAATAATAATAATAATAATAATAATAATAATAATAATAATAATAAACAACTTTACTTGTTTTCTTAGACTATAAAATATAATTTTCAGTTATAAAAATAAATATAGTTTCAGTTTCTTGTTACCATGTGGTTACCATGTGGTCTTATGCTACTTGAAACTGGCCAACACTATATTCTAAAACTATTCTTTAAAGCTCCAATTTTGTCCTATCCTATTTGTATATATATTTGCTTAGCTCAACTGGTAAGTCACTGACTCCCCCCCCCCCCCTCCCCGGGCACCGAAAAAGGTGGCTGCTCACTGCTCCTGAAAAAGGATGGGTCAAATGCAGAAGTCAAATTTCTCCCGTGTGTCACTTTCTGTCATTGTGTGTGAAACCAATAAAGGCTTAATCTTAATCTTAATCTTGTTCTTTCATGTATTATGTATGTATTTGATGACAGTTGGCAAACATTTGGTAGGATTACTATAACTGTAACCCAGCACGTCATAAAAAATAAGATACATTTATTTTTACATAGCATCCCATTGTTTGAACAGATGTTAACAAAATCACAAATATGCCTAAACTTGTATCAATTTACTATGTAATTAAACTGTTATTATTGTAATTAAAACTCAACAAGTCTTTGTAATTATAATGTGTATAGCTCATATCAGATGACTCAGTGCATAAAGCAGCAGATGTCTCATACCAAACACAGGTGTGGTGGTGTACGCTCCTGGCTCCTGGAGGGGGGGCGATTGCAGGGGGCTGTCCTGTGGAGTTAGACGGGTGAGCTCTGATTTCACTGCCTTCATGGCCTCGGGGTGAGTGAGCAGAAAGCCAAGGAGCCAAAAGGCAGCAGGTCCAGCATTACACTGGAAAAACAAACACCAGGTTAGACATGCAATCTTTACTCACAAGGATGTAGCCATAGGTCCTTTACTAGCCCTCCTGTTGTCCTCATATTCTGTATACACCCCGTGTCCTCCCGGTCAAAATGACCCGTCTTCACTAAATCCCAAATATAAGCAGTTTAATTGAATTTTAAACACCAAATTTTATTTTGCTTGAAGAAACATTCACCACACAATGTGTGAATACTTGAGTTTTCCCTTTTCACCTGCATTTCTATAGCTTTAGAAGCAAAAGAAAAGTGCAAAAAGGAATTTTGAATGCATTTTTATTCATCCCAATGAGTCAGATTTCTGATTTTTTTTTTTTTTTTTATTGAACAATGTAAGAAAAATATACAACCCATAAAACAATATAACTCATTCAACTAAATTTTTGCACTTTTTTTTTGCACTACTTGGCCAGGGAGAAACGAAATTTCGATTCACTGTATGTTGAACACATATGGCAGAATTGAGAATAAAGCTGACTTTGATCTTTGATCATTGCACATGTAGGGGCAGTATGCAAATGTACAGCTCTTGCTACGGTGTTCATTTTAGGACATCCTCAGATCTCAGACTCAGGTGTCAGAGTCAGACAAAACAGCCTCAGACTCAGATGAAACAGCATCAGACTCAGGTGTCAGAGTCAGACAAAACAGCCTCAGACTCAGATGAAACAGCATCAGACTCAGGTGTCAGACTCAGACAAAACAGCCTCAGACTCAGATGAAACGGTGTCAGTCAAAACTGCGTCAGAGTCAGATGAAACAGTGTCAGACGAAACTGCGTCAGAGTCAGATGAACCAACGTCAGACGAAACTGCGTCAGAGTCAGATGAACCAACGTCAGACGAAACTGCGTCAGAGTCAGATGAAACAGTGTCAGACGAAACTGCGTCAGAGTCAGATGAACCAACGTCAGACGAAACTGCGTCAGAGTCAGATGAACCAACGTCAGACGAAACTGCGTCAGAGTCAGATGAACAGGCGTCAGATGAAACTGCGTCAGAGTCAGATGAAACAGTGTCAGACGAAACTGCGTCAGAGTCAGATGAAACAGTGTCAGACGAAACTGCGTCAGTCAGATGAAACAGTGTCAGACAAAACTGCGTCAGAGTCAGATGAAACAACGTCAGACGAAACTGCGTCAGAGTCAGATGAAACAGTGTCAGACGAAACTGCATCAGAGTCAGATGAACCAACATCAGACGAAACTGCGTCAGAGTCAGATGAAACTGCGTCAGAGTCAGATGAACAGGCGTCAGACGAAACTGCGTCAGAGTCAGATGAAACAGTGTCAGACGAAACTGCATCAGAGTCAGATGAAACAGTGTCAGACGAAACTGCATCAGAGTCAGATGAACCAACATCAGACGAAACTGCGTCAGAGTCAGATGAAACTGCGTCAGAGTCAGATGAACAGGCGTCAGACAAAATTGCGTCAGAGTCAGATGAACCTTTGTCAATATCCCATCATGCACTGCGCGGCGGCAGACAGATGTTCGAAAACACGCTTGTAACTTTAAGAAATCATCACTAACACAACTGTAAATGTAAAATACAGCCATAAACCACAAAACTGTCAAATACGTTTGTTTTTAACTGCGTAAACCTCGGAGCTTTGAGCTAAAAGTTTGGCTAGATTTGTTTGGCTTAGCAGCTAACGTGATGAAAAGTCCGCTCAAACTTTCATATTTGGACAGATTTACATCAAAGACTTTGTTTTTTTTAACTGTCAAGGAGAGATGTCTTCCTATATAAACTGACTTAACATTTCCTGTATAAATGTAATCCCTGGTCAATATAAAAATCCTTAATAATAATAATTATTAATGTATATCTCATCGCTGTATTTGAAACTTAATGGTAATTTAGCCTATTCTTAGATGTATCCCTAAAATATAACTTTTGTTTTGCAAACGTTAAACATAAGTTCTTGTTTTAGCCACAAGATTTGGATGGGAATTATAAGGATAACTTCAATTATGTATGTACGTAATCTTTATTATTAATCCATGTGCGCAATTTGCGTGGTGCATGTTGTTAGCATTAGCATTAGCAGCGTGCCTCGGTTGCTCATGTGAGGCTGATGCAGTTTCGTCTGATGCAGTTTCATCTGATGCCGTTTTGTCTGATGCCGTGTTGTCTGAGTCTGATGCCGTGTCGTCTGAGTCTGACGTTGTTTTGTCTGAGTCTGACATTGTTTCATCTGAGTCTGACTTTGTTTCTTCTGAGTCTGATGAAAACAACGTCAGACTCAGACAAAACAGCCTCAGACTCAGACGACACGGCATCAGACGACACGGCATCAGATGACACGGCATCAGACGAAAAGGCATCAGACTCACATGAACCTGTCAATATCCCATCATGCACTGCGCGGCAGCAGACAGATGTCCGAAAACACGGAGCGAAAAGCCCGGCGAAAACATGTGAGTACACGCTTTTAACTTTAAGAAATCATCACTAACACAACTGTAAATGTGAAATACAGCCATAAACCAGAAAACTGTCAAATACGTTTGGTTTTAACTGCGTAAACCTCGGAGCTTTGAGCTAAAAGTTTGGCTAGATTTGTTTGGCTTAGCAGCTAACGTGATGAAAACTCCGCTCAAACTTTCATATTTGGACAGATTTACATCAAACACTTATAATGTTTTTACTGTCAAGGCAAAAGAACACCACGGAGGGATTAATGAAGCAACGAGGAGGACGTTTTCACGTAAACACACCAGGTAAGATAAAAACACTGTCATGTCTTTGGGATAAAAGACATTCATAATTCATAAGGTTAATGAGTTAGTTAAAGGCTACAAATACGTTTATTCTTGGTAAATAAGTTGATTTCATATTTGCAAACATCTTCACCTTTAGGGATCGTTTTGTTTTGAATATAGAGTGAGCGCTCCTGTGTCATAAATGATCTTTGACGTTAAACTCCGGTCTGTTTTACCGTGAATTAAGTCTGAAAACGGTTCTTGTACACGCTGAATGTGTTCTAAACGTTTGCAACTTGGGAAACGTTCGCCTTTGTAAGTATTTATATGTTAACAGACACTTTGATTAAGGTCATGTATGTATTTCTTTTGAACACGTAGGATGTGAACTTGTTTCACAGAGCTAACTGCGTACAAGTTAGCCACTTGTATTCTGTATACCACATGTACTGTGTAGTTAGTAATGTGCCTTCTTTTTTCTGTATGTTTCAGTTAATAAATATAGAATAAATATACAAGAGACCTCCCTAAAAACAAGAAATGTACGCCTTGTACAGAGTTGTTCGGTGGCTGTTTAGACATAGTCACGTGTTGTGAGGACAGCACAAACACATTATTTTATGCAATACACTTAAAAGACACAGTTTCACTATATCAAAGTTTATATTTACTTGTAAGTTTATATTTACTTGTAAGCCTCCACTGTATGCATTTAATTCTGGGAATACATGTTCTGCATTTTACAATCTGTGCATGTTTGTGAAGTGAAGACTGAATAACATTGCCACAGGTCAGTTTTAAGATGGACATTGGGCTCATTTAACAGATTTGTGCAGATACTGGTGTAGATACTTGACACCTGTGTCTGTTATGCCTATCACATCTAATATAACAATGAGAAAATTTTTTGAAATGTTTTATATGAATTTTCTATTCTCGTTTACAGCCTCCTGGAGTATGAGGGCACAACACTGTTGGGGCCACAGGACTGTTGGCTGATGAAATGCTCATGATTCATGAAATGGGTCAAATGCAGATGACAAAGTAAACACTGTGCTGAAGTTGTGCTGATCCACATTTCTGCTACTGATTAGGTATGGGGCAGGTGGCATTGAAAACTCCATGGTTGCAAATTGATCATGCTCATATTTAAATCATTATTTAAGTGGTGAAAATACACATTTCTCAAATGTGTAGGATTCCTCTATTAATTTATCTGGTTCGATTTATATAAACAGCCTTTGGATCTTAATTTACATGCACTGTGTGAACCTCATTTTCCTGTAATAGATTTGTAGTTTTCTTAAATGTGTGTAGAATCCCTCAGTCGTACAGGTATAATCCTCAGCAAAAGGAGAAATTCAATTTGTCAACTGGACAAAAGATTATTTGGTGGACACTGCCTTATATCTGCCTTAAGGGAGGAACTACCTAGCTCCTTTAAGGCAGATGTAAGGCAGTGTCCACCAGCACTCTGACCAGAACTAAAGAAGCACCTTTGATGACCAAATAAACTTTGGTCCAGCTGACAAATTGAATTTCTCCTTTTGCCATAGTTTTCTTAATATGTGTGTGTCATTACAGGTTTTCACTGTGCAGGACAGGACTTTGATCCAATCAGACGTAAGGTCCATTCTGCTCCTCCTCCAGAAGACAAGGGGTACATCACACTGAGTTAAAGATCTGTGGAGTCTCTGGATGCATCAGGCCTCCCTCCTGCACGTGCTGTCTGCGGCCGTCCCTAATGTGTCCTAATATTGATGTGTCCATAAAGTTTAGGTTTATCTTCTAATTTCCTGCCAAAGTAAAATGAGTAAAATGGTAGTTTATGATAAATGTGACGTTTATTTGAGTCTCTTTTGATAGTAACTAATTACATGTACTATAAGAATGTACTATTGTACTGCAATTAAGCAGTGGTAGAGTAGAGTGCGCAACATCCTATGGGACCAGCACCACCCTGCTCACCACCTCTTTCAACTGCTGTCCTCAGGGAGAAGCTACAAGGCCATAAAGGCCAGAACACAAAGACTGGCCAACAGCCTGTACCCACAAGCTGTAAGGCTACTGAACACTGCCCCCCACCCATGGACAATAACCACACTCGCCACTCAGTAGTTCTGAACTGTTTTTTGCATTGCTGCATAATGTCACTATTCTCATGTATCTGTCTGAATTGCCCTGCTCTTTAATGCACTTTAATGATAATATTAATTACATGCCCTGATGCTGCTGCCAATACTGCTGTACTGATGTCAAATGTTTACAAATGTTTACTCTGGGGTTATTTATTTCACTGGCTTTGCACTTTACCATTTCGCACTTTACGTATGTGGATGCTCCAAACACACTTTCGTTGTTCTTTCTTGTGCAATGACAATAAATACTTGAAATCTGTTCCACCTGATCATATTTTGCAAAGATAATTTATTCATTGTGGATTGTCGCCTGCTTCAGCAAAAAAGACACAATGTGAGAGTGCCCTGACATACAACTGTTTTTACCCATCTATATGTGGCGCGGCGCACAATCGATCGAAGGCTAGACACTTAAATGATGAGTGGAAATTGTTGTCCAACAATGCCACCCCAAATTTAATTGGGGAAAGTTAGTCTACATAAGGAACACAGGTAAATTTATCAATAAATTAAGAGAGCCAGGTTCCATATTTTTACAACTTTATTCTGCAATACATGTTAAAATGCGTTATTTGTAAAAGAAACCGTGTAATTATGATAAACTCAACAATAATAAAATCACGGAGCCAAAAAGCAGCAACGGAGCCAAAAACAACAGTAGTAGCGACGTGCCCTGTGCCGCTGTGGACCGCACTGCACACCTCTGGTGGAGTGGGGCGAGTGCAGAGGTTGGAGCTGAGCGCCACTTAGTTTGCGCACCGGCGCAGAATGTCTCGCGCAAAGCTGCGCCCCGTACTCACTGGCCCGATTTATTAAAAAGGTGCACCAAGGGATAAACGGAATATGGTACGGCGGGTACAGCCGAGCAGCGTGGCTACAAGGGACAGATATATAAAAACTGGGGTATTTTAAATGAATTAATGAGAGAATTAAGAGAGAGAGAGCGGGTATACCTGTCGCTGTGGAGGAGGGCCCACAGCGACGCACTTAGAGCCAAGGCACCCGCCACAGGCCAACGGTCAAGCTAAAAGAAAATAATCATTGTGACCACTTGGACGTTTCGAAAGGGACAGGGCAGAAGGTACCACCACTACCTGTTGCGACCAACGAGAGCGCACGAGGATGCGCCGTAAAGCTCAGCGTCGTGCAAAAGAATGGAGCTGGGCGCGCGGTCAGACGGCGGCACTAAAAGGAGGATAGAATTTGAATTTGGAGATAATACGAAATACAGGTTCAAGGATTGGATTGGATCGGATTTACCTGGCCGTGGAGGACAGAGCAACCTGCACGGGGACCCGGAAATGCGTGTGGGAAAAAAGGGGAGCAACGAGAAAGGGAGCGCTTATAAAGTCCACCAGCCCGCGCCGCGGGGTGCCAGGCAAGCCTACGCGCACTCCATTGGCATCAACAGCCATCTTACCACATTCTACCCCCCCCAACTGGCATCGGCGCCCCGACGATGAATTGCGTGGCTAACACCACAGCCTAAAGGTTGCACACATGGGAGAGAACAATACAGCTTGCCCACCTGATGGCAAGTTCCCTGCAGGCCTTGGGAGATGGTGGATGTTAGGGTGCTGACCTGCAGTCGAGCGTGTAGACTTGCGCAAACCAAGGTTTCCTCTGCCAGGATCAATGCTGGGGGTTGCCGGTAGGTTTTGAAAGCTGGCACTTGGTAGAGGAGACAAAGAAGATTCCTGGGCCCTGGAAGTGGAACAAGATGGCCCCCCAGGCGGTGGAGTAGTTTGAGTAACAGCCACCCGTTGAGGGGGAGGCACTGAAAACTGTTCCTGTGTTTGTAACCGGAACAGGTCAGCATCAAAGGAGCTGAATGACTCATCCCCAGCCAGCACTGGCTGTTCCCCAGGAGGAGAGGGGGAGTCTTCCATGACTAAGGCAGGGGTACCGAGGCTAACCAAAGCTTTCAGCAGGGAGCGATGTATCCTTTTAACCTTACTGTGGTCATCAACAGGGGCCACAGTATAGACAGAACCCTCTTGCTCTGGTGCCTGAATAACCTGATAGGTCACTGGACTCCACCAGTCATGGGTTTTCTGGCGCCCTCTGATGCCATGGTCACGCAGAAGCACAAGCTGGCCTACCTGAAGAGGTGCTTCTTGCACATGCTTATCATGGTTTGCCTTTCTACGACCCGCAGAAGCCTTCAAGCGAGCTCTGGCCCCCTCAAAAGCAACTCGCAGCCGGGCTTGATGCTCCTGCACCCAGTCACTAACACTACCGGACACAGGCTCTGGGACTTGTCCCAACAAGAAGTCAATGGGAAGCCGGGGTTCTTGTCCAAACATTAAGAAATACGGCGATTCGCCAGTCGACTGATGAGGTGTGGTGTTGTAAGCAAACCACCTCCGACAGGCAAGAACTCCAATTTCGCTTTCTTGTGGAAGGTAGTGCACGCAACAAATTGCGCAGTGTTCTGTTGAAACGTTCACACTGCCCATTACCAGCTGGATGATATGGCGTGGTCCGTGACTTCGCCACACCGTACAAACTGCATAGTTGTTTGATCAGTGCACTTTCAAAGTTACGGCCCTGGTCTGAGTGGATACGAGCCGGAACACTAAGCTTCGTAAACCACTCCGAAACCAGGACCTGTGCCACTGTAGAGGCACGTTGGTCCCTGGTGGGGATGGCAAGTGTGTACTTATTAAATACATCTGTCATCACCAGGACATTTTCCAAACTGGTGGGGGTGGGTTCAAGCAGTGTAAAATCGATTGCCACAATTTCATTTGGCCTTGACGCCAGCAGGTGCCCCATGTAGCTGCGAGCAGCCGGGCGGTTGTTCTTAGAGAACTGGCATCGCTCACATGCTTGACACCACTGGGCTACTTCCTGAGACATCCCTGGCCAGTAGCAGCGAGACCGCAAGAGAGCTAGCGTCTGCTCAACTCCTTGGTGACCGTGGTCTTGGTGGACCCGTGTGAGGACATCCTTGACCAAGACCCTGGGCAGAAGGAGCTGGTATAGTGTGCCCCCGCCATCTGAGCGGAATATCTGCCGATACAGTAGACCATCCAGGTCGATCAACCGGTCCCACTGGCCAAGGAGGACTAGGGAAGAATGGGAGAGTCCCTGGCGCTCCTTGTGACTTGGCCGTTTCTTTTGCTGCCAATATTTTGCAACCCCCTGGATAACAGGGTCATCCCTTTGGAGGGCATGGAGGTCAGCTGGGGCATAATGGGGAAACACAGCTACCACTGATTGGTGCCTTCCCAAGTTGCAAGATGCCTGTGTCTCTTCGCCCTGCAGAGCTTGTTGCAATGCTGCAGGCAGTGAAGTACCCTGGGCAAAGGGTATCAGTGCTTGTGATGTCCAGGGTTGCCGAGATAGAGCATCCGCATTCTTGTTGCTTTTCCCTGACCGATACTTAATCTCAAAGTCAAAGGAGGCAAGCTGAGCGGCCCAACGCTGCTCCATGGCACCCAGTTTTGCCGATAGCAGATGGCTCAATGGATTGTTATCCGTATAGACAATGCATTTGTGTCCAAGCAAATACTCCCTGAATTTTTCTGTGAGGGCCCACTTCAGACCCAAGAGCTCCAACTTCATTGAGCTATAATTTGACATGTTCCGCTTGGTGGGTCGCAGGCCACGACTGGCATAAGCAATGGGCCTTACCACACCCTCTTGCTCTTGCGACAGCACAGCACCTAAGCCACTGTGGCTGGCGTCGACTTCCAGAATGACGGGACGAGAGAAGTCTGCATAGGCCAAGACCGGGGCTGAGGTGAGTTTATCATAATTACACTGTTTCTTTTACAAATAACGCATTTTTCACATGTATTGCAGAATAAAGTTGTAAAAATATGGAACCTGGCTCTCTTAATTTATTGATAAATTTACCTGTGTTCCTTATGTAGACTAACTTTCCCCAATTAAATTTGGGGTGGCATTGTTGGACAACAATTTCCACTCATCATTTAAGTGTCTAGCCTTCGATCGATTGTGCGCCGCGCCACATATAGATGGGTAAAAACAGTTGTATGTCAGGGCACTCTCACATTGTGTCTTTTTTGCTGAAGCAGGCGACAATCCACAATGAATAAATTATCTTTGCAAAATATGATCAGGTGGAACAGATTTCAAGTATTTATTGTCATTGCACAAGAAAGAACAACGAAAGTGTGTTTGGAGCATCCACATACGTAAAGTGCGAAATGGTAAAGTGCAAAGCCAGTGAAATAAATAACCCCAGAGTAAACATTTGTAAACATTTGACATCAGTACAGCAGTATTGGCAGCAGCATCAGGGCATGTAATTAATATTATCATTAAAGTGCATTAAAGAGCAGGGCAATTCAGACAGATACATGAGAATAGTGACATTATGCAGCAATGCAAAAATCAGTTCAGAACTACTGAGTGGCGAGTGTGGTTATTGTCCATGGGTGGGGGGCAGTGTTCAGTAGCCTTACAGCTTGTGGGTACAGGCTGTTGGCCAGTCTTTGTGTTCTGGCCTTTATGGCCTTGTAGCTTCTCCCTGAGGACAGCAGTTGAAAGAGGTGGTGAGCAGGGTGGTGCTGGTCCCATAGGATGTTGCGCACTCTACTCTACCACTGCTTAATTGCAGTACAATAGTACATTCTTATAGTACATGTAATTAGTTACTATCAAAAGAGACTCAAATAAACGTCACATTTATCATAAACTACCATTTTACTCATTTTACTTTGGCAGGAAATTAGAAGATAAACCTAAACTTTATGGACACATCAATATTAGGACACATTAGGGACGGCCGCAGACAGCACGTGCAGGAGGGAGGCCTGATGCATCCAGAGACTCCACAGATCTTTAACTCAGTGTGATGTACCCCTTGTCTTCTGGAGGAGGAGCAGAATGGACCTTACGTCTGATTGGATCAAAGTCCTGTCCTGCACAGTGAAAACCTGTAATGACACACACATATTAAGAAAACTATGGCAAAAGGAGAAATTCAATTTGTCAGCTGGACCAAAGTTTATTTGGTCATCAAAGGTGCTTCTTTAGTTCTGGTCAGAGTGCTGGTGGACACTGCCTTACATCTGCCTTAAAGGAGCTAGGTAGTTCCTCCCTTAAGGCAGATATAAGGCAGTGTCCACCAAATAATCTTTTGTCCAGTTGACAAATTGAATTTCTCCTTTTGCTGAGGATTATACCTGTACGACTGAGGGATTCTACACACATTTAAGAAAACTACAAATCTATTACAGGAAAATGAGGTTCACACAGTGCATGTAAATTAAGATCCAAAGGCTGTTTATATAAATCGAACCAGATAAATTAATAGAGGAATCCTACACATTTGAGAAATGTGTATTTTCACCACTTAAATAATGATTTAAATATGAGCATGATCAATTTGCAACCCTGGAGTTTTCAATGCCACCTGCCCCATACCTAATCAGTAGCAGAAATGTGGATCAGCACAACTTCAGCACAGTGTTTACTTTGTCATCTGCATTTGACCCATTTCATGAATCATGAGCATTTCATCAGCCAACAGTCCTGTGGCCCCAACAGTGTTGTGCCCTCATACTCCAGGAGGCTGTAAATGAGAATAGAAAATTCATATAAAACATTTCAAAAAATTTTCTCATTGTTATATTAGATGTGATAGGCATAACAGACACAGGTGTCAAGTATCTACACCAGTATCTGCACAAATCTGTTAAATGAGCCCAATGTCCATCTTAAAACTGACCTGTGGCAATGTTATTCAGTCTTCACTTCACAAACATGCACAGATTGTAAAATGCAGAACATGTATTCCCAGAATTAAATGCGTACAGTGGAGGCTTACAAGTAAATATAAACTTACAAGTAAATATAAACTTTGATATAGTGAAACTGTGTCTTTTATGTGTATTGCATAAAATAATGTGTTTGTGCTGTCCTCACAACACGTGACTATGTCTAAACAGCCACCGAACAACTCTGTACAAGGCGTACATTTCTTGTTTTTAGGGAGGTCTCTTGTATATTTATTCTATATTTATTAACTGAAACATACAGAAAAAAGAAGGCACATTACTAACTACACAGTACATGTGGTATACAGAATACAAGTGGCTAACTTGTACGCAGTTAGCTCTGTGAAACAAGTTCACATCCTACGTGTTCAAAAGAAATACATACATGACCTTAATCAAAGTGTCTGTTAACATATAAATACTTACAAAGGCGAACGTTTCCCAAGTTGCAAACGTTTAGAACACATTCAGCGTGTACAAGAACCGTTTTCAGACTTAATTCACGGTAAAACAGACCGGAGTTTAACGTCAAAGATCATTTATGACACAGGAGCGCTCACTCTATACTCAAGACAAAACGATCCCTAAAGGTGAAGATGTTTGCAAATATGAAATCAACTTATTTACCAAGAATAAACGTATTTGTAGCCTTTAACTAACTCATTAACCTTATGAATTATGAATGTCTTTTACCCCAAAGACATGACAGTGTTTTTATCTTACCTGGTGTGTTTACGTGAAAACGTCCTCCTCGTTGCTTCATTAATCCCTCCGTGGTGTTCTTTTGCCTTGACAGTAAAAACATTATAAGTGTTTGATGTAAATCTGTCCAAATATGAAAGTTTGAGCGGAGTTTTCATCACGTTAGCTGCTAAGCCAAACAAATCTAGCCAAACTTTTAGCTCAAAGCTCCGAGGTTTACGCAGTTAAAACCAAACGTATTTGACAGTTTTCTGGTTTATGGCTGTATTTCACATTTACAGTTGTGTTAGTGATGATTTCTTAAAGTTAAAAGCGTGTACTCACATGTTTTCGCCGGGCTTTTCGCTCCGTGTTTTCGGACATCTGTCTGCTGCCGCGCAGTGCATGATGGGATATTGACAAAGGTTCATGTGAGTCTGATGCCTTTTCGTCTGATGCCGTGTCATCTGATGCCGTGTCGTCTGATGCCGTGTCGTCTGAGTCTGAGGCTGTTTTGTCTGAGTCTGACGTTGTTTTCATCAGACTCAGAAGAAACAAAGTCAGACTCAGATGAAACAATGTCAGACTCAGACAAAACAACGTCAGACTCAGACGACACGGCATCAGACTCAGACAACACGGCATCAGACAAAACGGCATCAGATGAAACTGCATCAGACGAAACTGCATCAGCCTCACATGAGCAACCGAGGCACGCTGCTAATGCTAATGCTAACAACATGCACCACGCAAATTGCGCACATGGATTAATAATAAAGATTACGTACATACATAATTGAAGTTATCCTTATAATTCCCATCCAAATCTTGTGGCTAAAACAAGAACTTATGTTTAACTTTTGCAAAACAAAAGTTATATTTTAGGGATACATCTAAGAATAGGCTAAATTACCATTAAGTTTCAAATACAGCGATGAGATATACATTAATAATTATTATTATTAAGGATTTTTATATTGACCAGGGATTACATTTATACAGGAAATGTTAAGTCAGTTTATATAGGAAGACATCTCTCCTTGACAGTTAAAAAAAACAAAGTCTTTGATGTAAATCTGTCCAAATATGAAAGTTTGAGCGGACTTTTCATCACGTTAGCTGCTAAGCCAAACAAATCTAGCCAAACTTTTAGCTCAAAGCTCCGAGGTTTACGCAGTTAAAAACAAACGTATTTGACAGTTTTGTGGTTTATGGCTGTATTTTACATTTACAGTTGTGTTAGTGATGATTTCTTAAAGTTACAAGCGTGTTTTCGAACATCTGTCTGCCGCCGCACAGTGCATGATGGGATATTGACAAAGGTTCATCTGACTCTGACGCAATTTTGTCTGACGCCTGTTCGTCTGACTCTGACGCAGTTTCATCTGACTCTGACGCAGTTTCGTCTGATGTTGGTTCATCTGACTCTGATGCAGTTTCGTCTGACACTGTTTCATCTGACTCTGACGCAGTTTTGCCTGACACTGTTTCATCTGACTCTGACGCAGTTTTGTCTGACAGTGTTTCATCTGACTCTGATGCAGTTTCGTCTGACACTGTTTCATCTGACTGATGCAGTTTCGTCTGACACTGTTTCATCTGACTCTGATGCAGTTTCGTCTGACACTGTTTCATCTGACTCTGACGCAGTTTCGTCTGACGCCTGTTCATCTGACTCTGACGCAGTTTCATCTGACGCCTGTTCATCTGACTCTGACGCAGTTTCGTCTGACGTTGGTTCATCTGACTCTGATGCAGTTTCGTCTGACGCCTGTTCATCTGACTCTGACGCAGTTTCGTCTGACACTGTTTTATCTGACTCTGATGCAGTTTTGTCTGACGTTGGTTCATCTGACTCTGACGCAGTTTCGTCTGACACTGTTTCATCTGACTCTGACGCAGTTTCGTCTGACGTTGTTTCATCTGACTCTGACGCAGTTTCGTCTGACGCCTGTTCATCTGACTCTGATGCAGTTTCGTCTGACGTTGGTTCATCTGACTCTGATGCAGTTTCGTCTGACGTTGGTTCATCTGACTCTGACGCAGTTTCGTCTGACGCCTGTTCATCTGACTCTGACGCAGTTTCATCTGACGTTGGTTCATCTGACTCTGACGCAGTTTCGTCTGACGTTGGTTCATCTGACTCTGACGCAGTTTCGTCTGACGTTGGTTCATCTGACTCTGACGCAGTTTCGTCTGACACTGTTTCATCTGACTCTGATGCAGTTTCGTCTGACGCCTGTTCATCTGACTCTGATGCAGTTTCGTCTGACGTTGGTTCATCTGACTCTGACGCAGTTTCGTCTGACACTGTTTCATCTGACTCTGACGCAGTTTCGTCTGACGCCTGTTCATCTGACTCTGACGCAGTTTCGTCTGACGCCTGTTCATCTGACTCTGATGCAGTTTCGTCTGACGTTGGTTCATCTGACTCTGATGCAGTTTCGTCTGACGCCTGTTCATCTGACTCTGACGCAGTTTCGTCTGACGCCTGTTCATCTGACTCTGACGCAGTTTCGTCTGACGTTGGTTCATCTGACTCTGACGCAGTTTCGTCTGACGTTGGTTCATCTGACTCTGATGCAGTTTCGTCTGACGCCTGTTCATCTGACTCTGACGCAGTTTCGTCTGACGTTGTTTCATCTGACTCTGACGCAGTTTCGTCTGACACTGTTTCATCTGACTCTGATGCAGTTTCGTCTGACGCCTGTTCATCTGACTCTGACGCAGTTTCGTCTGACACTGTTTCATCTGACTCTGACGCAGTTTCGTCTGACGTTGGTTCATCTGACTCTGACGCAGTTTCGTCTGACGTTGGTTCATCTGACTCTGACGCAGTTTCGTCTGACACTGTTTCATCTGACTCTGACGCAGTTTTGACTGACACCGTTTCATCTGAGTCTGAGGCTGTTTTGTCTGAGTCTGACACCTGAGTCTGATGCTGTTTCATCTGAGTCTGAGGCTGTTTTGTCTGACTCTGACACCTGAGTCTGATGCTGTTTCATCTGAGTCTGAGGCTGTTTTGTCTGACTCTGACACCGTTTCATCTGAGTCTGAGGCTGTTTTGTCTGACTCTGACACCGTTTCATCTGAGTCTGAGGCTGTTTTGTCTGAGTCTGACACTGTTTCATCTGAGTCTGAGGCTGTTTTGTCTGACTCTGACACCTGAGTCTGAGATCTGAGGATGTCCTAAAATGAACACCGTATCTTGCAGATATATTTCTTACAGCTACAGCACACAGTATGTGTTTTACGGTCCTTCTTTGGCAGGCAGAACAGACATCTCTTCCTCTTACTTTCCCCAGCTGGGGCAGCGGCAGTGGCAGCTGGATCCTCAGGTTGATCAGGAGTTCCTGCACTCTGTATAGCTTTGACAACTGCTGCAGAGGCTTCTGTGCGGGGGACATGCTTCCTTCTTTCAATGAGTGGAGTTACAAGTGCCTTTCCTTGCTGCTCCAGGAACACCCTCCTCTTGTTCTGCTTACGAGGCATCCAGGTTGGGTTGATCTCTCTCCAAATCACAAAAGCATTGTAGAAGGAAACATCAATGATGTTGTGGAAGATAACCAGGGGCCAGCGGGCAGTCATTCTTCTGCAGCTGTATGTTCCAATCACCTTATCTAGGTTGTCCACACCTCCTTTGTTACAGTTGTAGTCTAGGATGATGGATGGCTTCCTGTCTTCACGATCACTAATGCCAGCGTCTGTGTGCAGTGTGCTCATAAGTACTACATTCTTATTTTTCTTTGGGATGTAGGAAACTAGGGTGGTGGTGGGCGTGAAGGCAAACTTTGATGAGAAGACCTCTCTCTCCTTTGTTGCAAGCAGTGCAGGTGGGACCTCAGGCTTGTTCTTTCGAACTGTGCCAACCATGGTGATCTTCCTCTTCAGGAGCTGCTGTCCGAGTTCATAAGAGGTGAAGAAATTGTCACATGTCATATTGTGACCTCTCAGTCCCTCTGTCACATCAAGCACAACTCGCATCCCCTGGTTCTTCTCTGGGCCTCCAGTGGTCGGCTTCCCGGTGTAGACTTGGAGCTTCCAAGCGTAGCTTGATTTGGGATCACAAGCCACCCATGACTTGATCCCATCGTTATAACGCACACTCATGGCTTCAGCACAGAGAGAATTCGGGGTAATGTCATCTGCAGCACCTTTATAACTTCTGGAAATCCACAGATCAAAGGCACTGTCCACGAGAAGGCCACCTGTGTTGTCTTGTCTTATTTACATCTGCTACTGATTGTTTACATCTGCTACTGATTGATCTGAGACAGATCTAAAACATTCTCACATTCTGTGGTTTGTAAATAACTCTGTGACCGTAATTTTAATTGAATTTCACTGTTCGGTCATTTTGACCCGAAGACGACCTTTGTACCTTTTTTTGTACAGCATGCATGATAATGTGAAGAAAGGCATCAAGTCACTTTTTCTAAAGTTTGGATCAATCTAGGAAAAGTCATAAAATTTCAAGTTCAAAAATTATCGTTAAGATGATTTTTGGGGGATTTTTAACACAGTGGCCGGTCATTTTGACCCGAGGACAACAGGAGGGCTAGAGGGAGTAGAGTGTGCCAATCAGAAAGAAGGTTCTTTGAATTGAAGATGCTTTTCTGTTGTATTATGGAACAGACAGATTCAGTTCTATTCTAGTCTGAGACCCAGAAACACGATTTTCACAGTCTCATTAATGTTAAATTTGCTTATTCCCAAATTCAATTGATACCAAACTGATGCACACACAATAATGACTATGTTATAATAACCTCTGTTGTATGTTCCTTACTAAAAGCAATCATACCTTTTTCACCAAACAGACTGACAAATTAACAAACAAGCATTGTCAAGAATGTCTTATTCCCACAGGGGTCAGTATTGGGTCCAAAATTTTTCATACTTTACATTAACGATCTATGCAAGGTATCAAAACGTTTGAAGCTGGTTTTATTTGCCGATGATATAAATATTTTTTTGCTCTGATAGAAATTTAAACAAACTTCTTGATACAATCACTTCAGAAATAAAGAAAATGAAAATATGGTTCAACAGGAACAAATTATCTTTAAATGTAAGTAAAACAACTTTAATTCTATTTGGAAACAGGAAGGTTGACACACAAATAAAGGTCATGATAGAAGGGATAAACATTGAAAGAGTTCAGCAAAATCAATTCCTGAGGGTAATAATTGATGAAAAACTAAACTGGAAATCACATATTAAATATATCCAATCCAAATTATCCAGGAGCATTGCAGTATTGGCAAAAGCAAAACAAGAACTACATAAAAAGTTTCTTCAGCAACTATACTTTTCACTCATTTACCCTTACTTAAGCTATTGTGCAGAAGTCTGGGGAAATAATTATAAAACCAACATACATTCTTTAACAATATTACAAAAACGTGCTATTAGGATTATACATAATGTGGGGTTCAGGGAGCACACCAACTTATTTCTAGAATCAAAACTCTTAAAATTTTCCGATATAGTAGAATATTTGTCGGGACTTATTATGTTAAAAGCAAGAAATCATCAACTACCAGTAAATATTCAAAATTTATTTACAGAAAGAGAAGTAGGGTATAACCTAAGAGGAACAGCAATATATAAACATGCTCTAGCGCTGACCACAAGGAAGAGTTTTTGTATATCGGTCTGTGGGGCGAAGATATGGAACAGCCTGAGTGATGAACTAAAACACTGTTCAAACTTTAAGCAGTTTAAAAAATTATACAAATCTAGTATTCTGAGTCGTTATAGTGATGCAAGGTTGTAATGGTTAGTGTATTAAATTATTATAAATGGCTTATCTATGAACATTGTAAATATAAGATGTATAGTAACACCAGATAAATGTGATGAAGATGGTTCAGAGGAAACCGGACAATATTAATGTTTAAGTGACTGTAAGGGGTGGGATTCAAAAAGTTGACACTTCTTCCCATAACCCTTTGAGATATGTTTACTTATGTAAAGAAATTATATTAATATGCCTACACGTACATGTATATGTGTTATGTATTATGTAATGTATATTGACTTTGTGACATACTCAATAAATTCATTCATTCATTATTCTTGGAGCAATTATTGCATAAGGTTATTACTTTAAAAAGTAAAACACATAATAGGCATACTCTTTTCAAAAAAAGTCCAGTTTTAGCCCAAATTATCTCCCACTTTTCTGCCTGTCAGTGCAAATGTCTGACTTTGACACAGGAGCAGACAGTCAGTGAGTGAAACAGATCTGTCAAACAGCTGAGCCTGCCTGCTGTAATTGCTGTGGGTTATGGGAGCTGTTCTTCTCAACTCAACACATTTTGGGTCAGGTCTCTGCTGACAGCCAGGGCATGCACCTAAAGGATCCACATCAAAAACTTACATTGTAGGAAATAATGTTTGCATTGGGCTGCAAAACCCTCATGTCACTCTACCCCAGGGGGCTGGGGGCTAAATGTGGCCCTCAGACTGATTTTCTGGCCCTCAGGTTTCCTGTTGAATTAGCTTGACAGTAATTATAAGTAACACTGCTTTTGTTCTACCACTATAACTTCAATAAAATTACATTATATTGTGATACAGACCAAAGTGTTGTTCCAAGCCTTTTTAACAGTACAGTGACCCTGTACAATACATCAATCTGTATGACCCACTGTATTGACCACCAGTCTGCTGCCATCCACAACAAATATCTGTCAAATATCTGGTCTTTGGAAACTCTAGCTATACAGTAAGGATAGTTACATGTTCTGGCTGAGGTTTTTGTCTTCATTCAAGAATGGTTTTAGTCTATCGATTTTCCAAGTTATCCTTTTCTTATTGAACATTGATTAGCGAAGTGTTTCAAAATAAAATCCCCTATATTATGAAATAGAAAAGTGTTTTTATTCTAATATTAAATCCCTGGACAAAGAAATATCAGTGGTGTAGAATAACATCCTCAAAATAAACATATTGATAAAATCTATTTCTCTTTGTATCAATAGGATCGATTGCAAACAGGGCGCTCACACAGGGCTAACAGTGAGTAGTGGGGGGAGGCAGTTGTGACTGAATACTACATTTCTCTTTGTGCAGAAACACTTTTATAGTGGCTCTGGGTCTGGCATTCTGCTCTAGTCCAAAGCTTCTAATCCCTCTATTCTCTGCAGTGGTGCTCTAGTTTCCTTTACAAATTAAGTGTGTGCTCCTTTATAACAGACCAGATTAAGTACAAATAAACATGGCATGAAGAGCCTACGGTGAGAGCAGGTATTTAAAAGGTTTTCACACATAAGCCATAAGAGAAAGAAATGGAAGTAGGATCACAGCTAAAGCTGGGCTCATAATAGCTCCACCATTGCAACATATTAGCTCCACCACATGGCAGGACAATGTAACTACACAGATATCACAGAGGAAGGTAAACACTGCTATACCAAGCGAGAGATAAGATATCCTCCTGAGACCCGCCCATTCACTTGTGTCCTTTATAGTGGACATCTTTTAAGTTTTGTGATAGACTCTATTTTGTGGCTGCACTATGATAAAAAATAATAATAAAATAAATAAATTATTATTATGATTATTATTATGATTATTATTATTATTGTTATTATTATTAATAATGATAATAATAATAATAATAATAATAATAATAATAATAATAATAATAATAATAATAATAATAACAATAATAATAATAATAATAATAATAATAATAATGCATAAAAAATCAAAAATATATATAAATAAAATACATAAATAAGTAAATAAAGAAATAATACATACAAAATGAAAATAAAACATAAAAAAATAAATAAATAAATAAATAAATAAAAAAATAAAAAAAAAGGAGTCCAAAAACTTTTTGAGGCGACTGTAAAACCGACCGAATTTTTTTTTTTTTTGTTAGGTTTAGGTTAGGTTAACTTGACCTGGATTTAACACTATTACAGTCCATTACAGAGGACATGTTACAAAAATATGAATAGAAATAAAATTAACAAAATGTAAATGCTAAGGTGTTCATTTACCTCCAAATAGAAAATTAAAATAATAATAAAAATAATAATTTAGACACTTTTTTTCTTCGGGTCCCAGGAGGATATAGTGATGAAAGTGGGCTTGAATGATAAGTTAGTTAGCTAGTTAGTTTAGTCTTTATTTGAAGGGACAATGTACAGATACATTATGTACAAAGACAGAGATGTTCTGCACCAGAGTATAGCTACAAAGCTAATTTCCATCTGCAGTCCCTGGTTACATGGATAAAAAACAACAGTCTATATCAATAAAAGCAATCAAAGATTTTCTCTCTTAAACACACACATACACACACACAGCATCACACATTTAACTTTGACACACATCTCATTACGCAGTAACACAGCAAAACATGATATACACCCACTAACATTAACCCAAAACACACAATCACACACATCCATGTACTATTTACACACCATATCATTCACAATAACAATAACACATAAAAACATAATTCTTATATTTGATCTCAATGCTGTATTAACGGATTAACGGATTCACTACTGTATAACCTGCTGGTTAACGTGGTGTGTGCTGGCAGTTTTGATTATTCCACAGCCACTTTTTCAGTTCTGTGGAAAAGGTGGAATAGTCCGTTAGATTTATGAGATTAGTTGGTGTATCATTCCAGTCTTTAATGGCTCTGTAGGAAAAGGAAGATTTTGCAAATGTTTTGGTATATTGCATTGGCTGTTGGTGGAAGCTCGTGTTGTTACTCGTGTGTGTGTTGTTACTGTGGATGTGTACTTGATGAAGTTCTTAAGAGGAGTTGGTGCAGAGTTATTTAGTATTTTGTGGGTCATTCTAATTGAGGCATATTTCTGAATATTGTTGAAGTTTAAGAGTCTGTATTTTTGGAGGATTGTGCAATGATGGTGTTGTCGCGGCTTCTTGTCTAAAATTTTGAGTGATTGTTTGTGGAGTGATTCTAAAGGTCTCAGTGTGGTTTTATTGGCCTGGGACCAGCAGGTTATAAAGTAGTGAAACCGGGACATAATCATGGTGTTAAAATAGATTTGGGCTGCCTCTAGTGTCAGTGAGTTTCTTATACATTTGAATGTTTTGATATTGTATTTTAAGCTATGGCACATTTGTTTGATATGTTCTTTGAAGGTGAGATGTGGGTCCAAGATGACGCCCAGGTAGCGATACTCTTTTACATTTTGTATTTTTTCTCCGTTCACAGTTATGTTTGGGAAGGATGATTTCTTATTGTTATTTACAAAGTACATTGTGGCGGTTTTCTTGATATTTAATGTAAGGCATGAGTCAGTTAGCCATTTGGAGACTTTTTCCATTGTTACTGTCAACTTCTTGGACACTTGTTCTGCGTTTTTTCCCCAGGTATAAACGACCGTGTCATCTGCATGCATTTGAATATTTACATTCTCACACACAGATGGCAGGTCATTTATATATAGGGGAAAAGAGAAGTGGGCCAATGTTTGAACCTTGTGGCACGCCGATGTTAGTGGCTGCGATCTCGGATGTGATATTTTCAATCCGAACGCATTGAGTTTGTCCAGACAGGTATGATTTTATCCAAGAGAGAATGTTTGTAGACAGTTTAAAATGTGTTAATTTGGTGAGTAATATGGAATGATAATAATCCTTCATCCTCCAGATGTTGCGTGAGTTGCTCGGTGACTACTTTTTCAGTTGCTTTTGATAAAACCGGGAGAATGCTGGTTGGTCTGTAGTTGTTGATGTCCTGTTTATTTCCCGCTTTATGGACTGGAATGATTCATGATGTTTTCAGTGTGCTAGGGAAGGAGTTTTCAGCAATGGATTGATTTTTGAGTTTTGTTATCGGTGCAGTTAGTATGTCTTTATAGGTTTTTAGAAATAGGGTGTCCATACCATATATATCCTTTGTTCGTGAGCTGGATAGTGAGGAGAGGATTTTGTTCACTTTTGTTTCATTTGTTAATTCCAGTTGGAGTCCATTTTCATCATGTATTATAGTTTCACTGCAATGTGTCGGAGTGAAGTTTTTATTTAGAATTTGTACTGACTGAATTAAATTTTGATTAAAGAGGTTGCTAATTTCTGAGCTATTGGTAATAATGGTGCTGTTTACATTTAATGTTATTTTTTCAGTTCTTGTCTGCCCTCTACCTGTAAGTTTGTCGATACTTTTCCATAACTGTCCGATGTTTCCTTTTGCATAAGGAATGATATGATAAAGATAACACATCAGTGGTCTTAAAACAAGAAAATGGAAATACAAATGATTCTTAATGATGGTATCTGTACTATGATTTTTTTTTTTTTAATCAGCAAAGGCTATAAGTGACATTTATTCATCCAAAACTGTTATTCAATAAAAGGATTCCAATATGGATCACTTGTGCCACTAAAGTCTCAAGTATAAACCTGGTCTCTGTGTATGTTACTAAACATGTTTAAATATTGTATATAGGCTACAAAATCATAAAGAAATTCTCCATACAGTTTCATTTTTGTTATTAAATGTATGAATTGACTGTACCTCCCTGGGTCATCTCCTCGTCTTAGTATTACTTAAATTGCGAACCAGCGTTGCATTAGACCTGACAGCTCACACAAACCCATATACTATAAACTGTGAGCTGACGTCACTGCAGAATGTAAACGTAATGGGAACCTAAAGGCAATGGCAAAAATTCACTCTGTGTAACAAGTCAAGGCAAGCTGCCCTCAAGAATCCACTGCACTCCACATTGTCTTTGTTACAGCTCCAAGTGGAATTTCAAAGATCAACCTGGGTGTGGTACAATGTTTTGACATGGCATGCTTATTATAGTGGTTAATCGTGAGAAAAACCGAAAGATGCTCAGATATTAGATAGCGTTACTAACCTGTGTGGTCCAAAGTTGCAACAGTAATGCTCTAGTTTGCATTTCAACATCCACTCCTTCTTTCTTGAGAAAATCAATATAGTCCTGCCGCCAGGGTTTGGGTTTCGATTCAAGACATTCTGGAGACAGCAGGTCCCACAGTTTCTCTCGAGCTGACTTGAACAATTTTGTTTCATCTAATGGAAATAGAAAAACATAGAAAACATATTTTGAAATATTTTATCTTTTATATGGATGGCAATGGCAATGAAAGGTATATTGCACATGATATTCAGCGACATATGACTGTTTATTGAGAACCAAATACATTTTAAATAACAATATTTATTTGTTAAACCACTACCTGCACAAACTTAAAGGCGCACTGTGTAACTTGGTGTAAAGGTCCACTACCTACTTGTCTCCATGGAGCTATTAATGTTTTGCCTTGATTTTTTTCCACATTATGGAAATAAACTTGATCACAAGGTTAATGGTCAGATCTATAAAACACCTGTAATTGAACAAATACCAGGGAGATGTGGGGAGATGGGAGATGCCCTACCGTGGAACATTCCAAGTTAAGAAGTAACATGTCCATGGAGACAAGCAAGCAGTGGACCCTCCAACTCCTCCACCTATAAAATGTGACCATGTGTTGTGTGTGAACCTGACATTGAATAGCAAAAGTAGAAATTCAATTTGACATTGAATAAACAATATCTTACCACGCTTGAGCGATCTACGAGCCAGTTTGGTGAGACGATCATCAAACTTGCGGAACTCCTTATACACAGCAGAGGCATTGCCTTCAGTGCCAAATAATGTTAGATAACCAGCTCTGAACAAACACAGACATGACAGTCACCTATTAACAACTGAAACTTCATTCTGTATTATCAGCAGTCAATGCACGTCTTAAATACACCATGATAACTTACCTAAAAAGCAAGCTATAACACAGGCTGAAGAGTCCCTCTTGTCTCCAGTCTTTGTTGTCATTGAAATCATTCATCAGAAGATTTTGCATGTTTGTTTTCATCTTAGTGCAAAGTTGAGTTAGCCCTCCTGTGTGAAAATGCCTGCATGCAAAAACCACATTTGCACATCTAGCACACACAGTTTTGCATGTACAGTTATAGACACTGATTCTCTTGTTTTTCCACCTCTCATTTTGCATGTTTTACAATTGAACCATTTTTTAAGCTTAGCTTCATGAACATATTCATGTAATGCAAAATAACCTCTGGATGGACACATATGATTGTAAAAACTACTGCAGTAATGAGGAAGCTGTCTCTCTCAATGATACAACAAAATAAAACCTCTACAACACTGCCAATGCCAATTTAAATAATTTTTTTTTTTTTTTTGATGCACCACCTATTGTCTCCATGGAGCTTCTTTTGCTTTACTGAAATATTAGGCATTAAACATCTAACAAGCATTTCTTTCATTCATTTGGGATGTTTTTACACATACACATACACATGGCTCTCCACAAATTTGACCTGTAACTTCGTCTAGTGATGTCATCTGCCTGTCTCCGTGGAGATATATTTAGTTTAATGTCATACTGTGAAACTTTTCCAAACTAAGCAATAACAAGATCCCAAACCAAATAAACTTTACTTTTTTCAGAAACTTTTAAGAACAAATTCCCAGACCTCTTTTGAGCCCATCTTTCCAAATCTACCATAAATAGTGTACTTACTTTTCCATCCATCTTCTCTCGTCACTGTCTTTAATGCCGTTTAGCTGCAGGCCAAAGATCCGCTCCAGTAGTTTGTTTCGGCTGTTTCCCACCTTCAGTGAACCCAAGTCATTCAGCACTGAGTCAAACGAGTGAGGATCTAACAGCACCGTCAAGTACATTCCAGCAACACGCACCTATGCAGACAGGTAAACGTTCATGGTTTAAGTTAGTTACATAATGATAATTGTTGCATTTAAAGGTGCGTTGTGTAAGTTTTCTTAGGGAGCTGCCCCTTTGTCTCTATTGGCATTAAACATATGTATATTCTTGAAGATAAGCAGTTCAAGCAAGTCACAAGGCCAAGTTAGTAAGATCTGTAGCGAGGTCTGTGGAGAAGCAACCACGCTCACAGTACATAACGTATTTAACTGTAAGTACTCTTAATCCAAGTAAATCCAAGGTTTAGACCAATCTTTTAGTGACTCATGTGTTGGGTCATGGTTTCGATTAACTTGTATCAACATTTTTTCTATAGCGTTTTTATAAACAGTATACAAAATATATTATTCACCTATAGGTTTGACATAATGGTTCTTCAGCTAAGTGAAAAGAAGTATACAGTATAGTAGTATAGAATTGTATAGTAAAATATAGTGCAAAGTTTTTAAGACATATAATATCACATATTTCAAAATGTTCACATTTAGGTTCCCTCTCTATTTCTTCCTTCCTCATCTGTGGTGAATGACATGAGAAAAAAAGCAACTTAAATAGGTAAAAACTCTTCAGTGAAACAAAAACTACATTTTTGTTTCACTACAGAGTGAAACAAAAATATAGTTTTGAGTTTGTGTTTATTATTCTGACAAAGTTTCACTTGAACAATTTAAAATAGTCAATTCAAATATCAGTATAGTTGAAGTATAGAAGTATAGTTGAACATGTGTGTAGAATCCCTCAGTCGTCCAGGCAGAATCCATGGCAAAAAGGAGAAATTCAATTTGTCAACTGGACAAATGTTTATTTGGACGAATAGGTTTCATTCTGTAAATCCAAACATCAAATTCACTCGTGAAGATGTCAAGGATAACACTTTGGCTTTCTTAGATTGTGCAGTAACGACAGGAGAAGTCTGATGACTCCAAGTAGAGGTCTTCAGGAAGCCCACACAGACTGACTTATACCTGCTTTTAATTCACACCACCCACTGCAGCACAAACTTGTACTTATTTGGACATTACAACACAGGGCCCAAGTGGTTCCTACAAGCACAGAGGGAAAGGAGAAAGAAGAACAACATGTGGAGAAAGCCCTCTCTCTTTGTGGCTATCCTAAATGGGCTTTCAACAAAACTAAGAGAGGCAAGGACAAGAAACAAGACAACAGAGAATTAGAACATAGGAGAAAGGGTGTAACCATTCCTTACTTGGGCGGCGTTTTTGAAAAAAAAAAAAAAAAAAAGATTTTCAGACAACATGAAATCCCTGTCTATTTCAAACCCACAAACACTTTAAGACAGAAACTGGCCGACCCAAAGGACAAAACATCGAGCCACAAACAAAGCAATGTGGTCTACTCCATTCAGTGTAGTGAAGACTGCAGCGAGCGTTACATTGGAGAAACAAAACAGCCACTTTACAAGAGGATGTACCAAGACGGGAGACGCCAGAGTGGACCTCAATCTGCCGTACATCTCCACCTCGAACCCACGGGCCACTCCTTTGAGGACAGTGAGATACAGATCTTGGCCAGAGAAAAGAACAGGTTTGGTCTCAGACATCATCTGTCTCCCATTTATAACTCTATCCTCAAAACAATCAAAACAAACAAAGAAAACAATAGGGCAGCAGGTCAGGTCCAGAGGTTCTGCTAACAAGACCCCACCCTCCACATCTAATATGCCTACCTAACTAACAGAAACTGTAAACAAATAGATGTGGCAGTCTCAGAGTAATGTCATTGTAGTTAGCTCCTCCCCCTCAGACAGATATAAGGCAGTGTCCACCAGCATCTGACCAGAACTGAAGAAGCAGCTTGGATGAGCTGTGAAACGTATTCGACCAAATAAACTTTTGTCCAGTTGACTAATTGATACACTACATTGATACACTAATACACGAATGACACCAGCCAAGAGTTTATGTTTTCTTACTGTAAATATGTCTCCATGCTTCTCTTTCATCCGTGCCAAAAACTTTGCAGCATCTTTTCCAAACTCCAGAGCATGTCCCAACCAAGGTATAAGCCCTTTGTCCAGAGGTGGCTCATTTCTCCTCCTGTCAAGCCAAACAGTTCTCAATAAAGCAGGTTAGATATGTTGATACTTGTATAAGCCGAAGGCAAACAATGAAAAGTTTAGCTAGGCATGTCAGACTATAGCAAACAATGAAAATGTACATTAAAGTATACGCATTTACCTTGTGCGGTTAGAGTACAGGAGGAAAAGCATAAACAGAGCACTGAGAATTGCCAAAATAGTCCATACCATAGTTCCTGTAGTCTGGCAGTTTCTGTTTAGTAATGAGCCTCACATAGTGAAGGTGAAGTGCTTTTAAAGAGCTGCTTCCCCTGCAAAAGTCCCGTCAGTAGGCGGGGAAAGGTGTGGCTAAAAGACACTGGAGTCTTGCACAACAGAGAAACCAGCATTACCGCAGTAGACACCATAATGACACTAACCTCCCACAGAAAACATTCACAAAACAATTGATCATTTCTATCAAACTCTTTCATAATTCCAGGACAGAGAAATATTTTAAAAATGTGTTTGTGGATTTATAAGGATGAGTCAAAACTGACAACTGACGTAACATGAGGTTAATAGAAACCATGACCCATTAAAGAAACATGAATCACTAAGAGATATGTCTATATTTACCAGATTACAGTAGAATGACTGTACAACAGTAGCCAATGAATAAATCAAAAAGTAATATGATGATGTTGAACTACAGAGACAGTGACGACAATAAAATTTACCACAAGAAAAATTTCAATAA
The DNA here is from genome assembly GCA_036785185.1 of Paratrypauchen microcephalus. Classification (NCBI taxonomy): domain Eukaryota; kingdom Metazoa; phylum Chordata; class Actinopteri; order Gobiiformes; family Gobiidae; genus Paratrypauchen; species Paratrypauchen microcephalus. The sequence continues at coordinate 208,545 of JAVJIX010000060.1, forward strand.
GAGATACATTCCAATAATAAAACAAAATAGACCTGCAGAAAATAAATGCATTTCACAGAGGCAGACCTATTTAAAATATATACATGTAAGTGTAATGATGCAACATAATGCAGTATACTAGCATACAGCTCTGGAAAAAAATAAGAGACCACTGCAAAATTATCAGTTTTTCTGATTTTACTACAGGAAGATTTTTGTTTGAGTCTATAAACTTCTGACAACATTTCCCCCAAATTGCAAATAAAATATTATTGTTTAGAGCATTTATTTGCAGAAACTGACAAATGGTCAAAATAACAAAAAAGATACATGTTTTCAGACCTCAAACAATGCAAAGAAACAAGATCAAATTCATTTTAAAACAACATAATACTAATGTTTACACTTACAAAGAGTTCAGAAATCAATATTTTCTGCAATAACTTATTTTTAATCACAGCTTTCATGCGTCTTGGCATGCTCTCCACAAGTCTTTCACATTGTTCTTGGGTGACTTTATTCCACTCCTAGTGCAAGAACTGAAGTAGTTCAGCTTTGTGTTTGTGTTGGAATTCAACAGACGCTGGAATGGAATGGCCGTAATACATGTAGAGATGCTTATTTCAGAAAAAATGCAGTGGTCTCTTATTTTTTCCAGAGCTGTATATAAAATGAAAAAAAAAAAAAAAAACAGCACTGTGAACACTAGAGGTCGCGCGTTCTCCGTACATCTCTGCACACTGTTGAGTCAACTAAATGATCTGTTTTGAGGATTCAATATCCTACACGAATAAATAAACAAACAAGTGTAAACTAGATAAGTCAAAATATTATGAAAATATACTTTGTTCTGTGGAACATAATGGGTATTAGGATTGTGCAATTCACACTGGGATAATGTTACACTTAATCTTACGTGCTGCTGGCTTTCACTGAAGATTAACTGAGGTCACGTCTGTCTCTGGATAGTGATATTACTTCTCTCTCTAATTCGCTCTTCTCGCTCTAATCCCTATTTAAGCTTTGACAGTGTTTGTCACACTCAGATAGTGGGCTTGCAGGGGTATAGGCCAAATAATTAATTAGAATATATCATAATTAGGCTATTATGTGGATAAAATATTTAATTGGTCAATATGGCTTGTTTTAGAGTTGAAATACACAATAAAATTCAACTTATCATCATCAAACAAGAAACAAGCAAGAAAAGGTAAAGCGTAAACCAGGGGTGGGCAAACTTTTTGACTTGTGGGCCACAAAGGGTTCTAAAATTTGACAGAAGGGCCGGACCAGGGGCAGGTGGATTTAGTGTTTTGGTAATCCACGTCATAGGAGCAAAAAATAACATGGGATATGTAGAAAACATGTGCTTTATTTCAATTGAAAATGAACAAAAGCATTACAACAAAATGTCCATCTTTCAAGTTCCACAGTATTTAGCTGTTTATTGAAAACACAGAAAATGTAATTTTAAAAATACAGCTTTTTTACTACTAATAGTTACTATTTTAAAGCACTAAAAGTTCTGTTCTCCTTCAGGTTCTTTCGTTCTTTCGTTGACTGTTTTGTGGCAAAGTGACGGCTGATATTATATTGTTTAAAAACCACTACAGTCTCTTGGTATATCAGGCATACAGCAGCTGAAGTCAAAAATATGAACTTGTCCACTCCTTATTAAACACTCGACATTCTGTCCACTTTTCTTTTCTTAGCTCCGCTCATCTTTACAGGAGGCTGAGGGGTCAGAGAGTAAAGCACAAACGTAGAGCAAAACGCCTCAACAAAGGTCAATGTGTCTAGTGCGCAGCTTTTGGAAAACACCAGAACTGCAGGGAAATTAAAACATTAACAAGGTTTATTAATATAATTTCTTTAAGTTCGGCGGGCCGGATTAAAAAGCTTAACGGGCCGCATATGGCCCCCGGGCCGTAGTTTGCCCATGCCTGGCGTAAACACATGTTGGCTGCAGAACTACCAAAACCAGGATGGCGCACAGCCTAATAGATCTACTGTCTATATACAGGAAGAAAACTGATCTTGTTCAGCCACTAAAACGTCAAACGCTATTATATGAGGGGCCATTCAAGACATTATTCATTCTGGTCCTCTCACCTACATATATTCTCACTCTCACATACATATATTCTACTCTCACATACATATACTCTCCTCTCACATACATATATTCTCACTCGCACATACATATATTCTCACTCGCACATACATATATACTGACTCGCACATACATATATTCTCAGTCGCACATACATATATTCTCACTCGCACATACATATATTCTGACTCGCACATACATATATTCTCACTCTCACATACATGTATTCTCCTCTCACACATACATATATTCTCACTCGCACATACATATATTCTGACTCGCACATACATATATTCTCACTCTCACATACATATATTCTCACTCACACATACATATATTCTCCTCTCACATACATATATTCTCACTCGCACATACATATATTCTGACTCGCACATACATATATTCTCACTCTCACATACATATATTCTCACTCACACATACATATATTCTCCTCTCACATACATATATTCTCACTCTCACATACATATATTCTCACTCACACATACATATATTCTCCTCTCACATACATATATTCTCACTCGCACATACATATATTCTGACTCGCACATACATATATTCTCACTCTCACATACATATATTCTCACTCTCACATACATATATTCTCACTCGCACATACATATATTCTCACTCGCACATACATATATTCTCAGGGTGAGAATATATGTATGTGAGAGAGAGAATATATGTATGTGAGAGTGAGTATGTAGAGAGTGAGTATGTATGTATGTATGTATGTATGTGAGAGCTAAAGTATATATGTATGTGAGAGGTAAAGTATATATGTATGTGAGAGGTAAAGTATATATGTATGTGAGAGCTAAAGTATATATGTATGTGTGAGCTAAAGTATATAATATATATATATATATATATATATATATATATATATATATATATATATATATATATATATGTGTGTGTGTGTGTGTGTGTGTGTGTGTGTGTGTGTGTGTGTGAGAGGAGAATGTATGTATGTGAGAGTGAGAATATATGTATGTGAGAGGAGAATGTATGTATGTGAGAGTGAGAATATATGTATGTGAAGAGGACCAGAATGAATAATGTCTTGAACGGCCCCTCATACTATTACCACGTTTTAGCTAGAATTACTAAAGTTGATTTACACAGATACAAAGGCAGAAAAACTGGTCGTTTGCCATCTGAATCCCCACTAAACACTAATTGCGCAATGTGGGTAAATCTAAACGAGAATATGTGTCATCTGATGAGGCATGTTTGAAGTTGGTAGTACTCCCAGGTTTGTACTGCACACATGTTTGAAGCTGGTAGTACTCACAGGTTTGTACTGCACACATCTTTTACTACAACCATCCTTGGGTAGTTGACTGGACGCGGAGGGAGGGGAGGGCCGGGGCGGAGTCTCGCGCTCACTTTCACATCCATTGAGCCTTTCTGCCGCAGCATTGAACTTGTGCAGCGACAGACTGAAAAAAAACACACGGAGGACGGACGGGACTGTTGTGCACACAAGGCGCCCTGACAATCACTGCCTCCTTTGCCTTTAGCCGCTCTCCCGTTCGTGCGCCCTGCGGTCTGCACTAAGAGGAGCGGTCAGGGCAGATGAGAAAGGCAGATCACCATGCACTTTTGAGATCGACGTAGCCTTCTGGAACACAGCAGCAGCGTGAGGATCGGATCCGACGCAGGAGCAGCAGCAGCTCGTGGTGTTGGTTTTACGGCTGAAGTTAAGTAGGAGATGATCTGGTGGTGATTGTTGCCTAAAGAAACGCGCTACACCAACAGAGCCGCCGCATTGTGCTTGAACGGACGTCCATTGCTGCGGGACTGCACAATACAATCTCCCCAAAATGTCATCTGCGAAAGTCAAGAAGGACAAAGAGATTATTGCCGAATATGAGACACAAGTTAAAGGTTGGTAACGTGCAGGCCTAGACCTATTTTTTGCCCCATTATTGCGTAACTTTACCACAAGATTTGCTGGGGGTTTTCTCCATAGTAGGGTACTACAGGGTGGGACGCCTTTATTAGACATTTGTTAACCCATTCACGTAATGTGTTGATGAGTTAAACGTGCAGCCTACTTAAGGCGTTAGTTTTGCCTTCAGTGCTGCATGGATTCAAAGGAGAACAGGATGAAACTTGTTTGAAAAACTGTCTCAGGGCTGGTTTTTGCCATAACGCACCAACAAGCCCAGTGCTGCATGTGCAATCAGTGCACCAAATCCACGTTATAGAGTTCTATTGTGAAACTAGTATCATTTTCCTTTATGAGGTTTTTGCACGCCCATCTTAATATGTTGCAACTCACCCTGAACAGGCTTTTCAAGGCTAGAGGTCATGATCTCTGGAAATCTGTTATAAATCAAACAATAGTCTGTCTGATATTAAAGGTGCACTGTGTAACTTTGCTTGTGTTGGGTCTGCCACCTGCTTTGATCCCATGTAGATGTCATTGCGTTGCCTGCAGTGTTCCACAGTATTGCATTAAACTTCACTATTTCTAAGAAGACAAGCAGAGGAGTCACCGGGCCAAGTTGCAGGTCATATCTGCCGAAAGGTGGGCCCGCTCACTGTAAGAATGCATATTTTCCAAGGTTGATTTCAAGGTAGTTCATTAAAATGCTAGATAGAGAAGTTTGATAACATACTGTGGGACATTTCAGGCAGAAATAACATCTCCATGGAGACGAGCAGATGATGGACCTTCCACCAGGGTACTTAGTGCACCTTTAACATGTTTGACTATTCTGAATTGGAAGCAATCTGTACAGACTTATGAAGCATTTGTAAATCATGACTGAACTTGTATTGGTATTTCCTTGCTATAATTCCTGGCACTTGTGGCTGAGTGAAGAATGAAAAAAGGGGAATTCTTGAGAAGGTCACACAACAAACAGTTGAGAAAGATTATAAATAATGCATGTTGTCTGTATAAATTATAAACCATGAAAGGATTTTACTGTCTGTGCTAAATATGTGACCGGACGAAGCACCCACAGAGCTGCTGGAAGATGGAGAAAGAGAAGAGGCTCTTGGTTTCTCTGGGTTGAAGAAGTGGGTATTTCTTGTGGCTGTGTAGGGTTTACTCAAGGCAGCATTAGCCACACTTCAGTGCATCACTTCCTGGGCTGAAATTTTCCTCCATTACAACAAATGGGCAAAGACAGTGTGTATTTGAGATAGGATTACACTGAGCTGCACGCTTCAAACAATGCATTTCTGACATGTCTTCCATACTATGCATTTCTGCTTTAGTTTGTTATTAAAGTAGTAGTAGTACATGCTGTCTTCTTTACCTTGCCTGGAGTTGCCATAGTGACACTTCTTTGTTTTAGCACAATTCTAACTTCATGTTTCATATATAACTTTTCTTGTAGATGGTATGGCACTGTGGCTGAGTGACTAGCACTCATGCTTCACAGCAAGAATGTTTCGGGTTCAATCCCCAGATCACCCAGGCTTTTCTGTGCAGAGTTTGCGTGTTCTTCTTGTGTTTCATCCATCAAACCAAAGCATGCACCATAGGTTAAATACTTAAGTGAAGGTCGTCCTGACCAAGCCGAGTACAAGACTGTGGGTGCTCCTGGAGATGGCCCAGAGGCATTGAAGGATGGGTCAGATGCAGAGGACATAATTTTCTCTACTGGGACAATAAAGTGTACCTTAACCTGAACCTGCTTTTCTCCCAGGACATGTTATTGCTTATCTCTATGGGTTAGCAGGTGATGCCACTAAGCTAGATCAGATCTGTGGAGAGACAACCCCCTTACAGAATACATGATAAAAAAGAATAATGCACTAAGGTACTTTTGTAGCCACAGCTGCCCTGGCAGCCAATCTGTGCCACTGGCCTTACTGACTAGCACTAAAACTCATGTACTTATAAAAAGTATTTAGCTGATGAAGGTACAATGGAAAGACACATGACGCTGTGAGACGACACCTGTATGGCACATACAAGAACCTACATACAAGTGGAAAACCACAAGTTTTACATTTGGCATTTTATCTTTCGTTTTGTTTTTTTGCTGTGAGAATCAGTGCTGCTCTGCCTTTCGTCTCAGTTTCAGGAAAAGCTCTTGAGCTGACATCTTAAGCTCATTTACAAACTGGCTTTGGATCACTTCGGAAACTTTGGCGACTTAACACTGAAAGAGGTGTCCAATAATGCTGAGGCTGCAGACTGGAGACAGTGCACTCTGTAGCACTTGGTATTATTGATACTTAAAGTGTAGATTTTGTACAGTTAATGTGTGAATAGGTGTAAAAAGAAGGAAATCCCCAGGAGACCTATAGTAAGTATGAACAGACTGAAATACCACTTTATTGATGCCATTAGTAGAACAGTATAGTGAAACAGAAGAGAAGTACAGTCAAAACCATACCATCTCCACAAAGCAAGTGGCAAACCCTTCACCAGAAACGCAATGTACTTTTAAATTGCTGCCATAAACAGTCACATACTTGTCACAATGTTTTCTGGGCCATACTGCCACCACACTGTATTTAGTGCATTCCTGGAGCTGCTTGACGACACGCCCTTCTCAGTGTCATCACAGCTCAAGAATGCTTTTGACTGATCTGTCTTCAAATGTCAGGCAGTGTTACAACACCTCAAATGTCCCCATTGTCACTGGTGTTTCTGGGACATACTTACTGATATGGACTTAAGTGGTAACTTGATCTGGCTGTGTCCTCATAGCAGGGGTATAGCACCAAATTCTGGGCCTAGGTTTCACTTCCCTAGTCCGATGCCCCAGCCTGCTAATCTCCATAGAGGCAGATAAGTTTAATGTCAAACTGTGAAACATAACAAGCAAAGCATTTCCATGGAGGTGGTGGACTCTCCAGCAAAATGTTGCATAGGGCCCGAAAGAAGTGGAACAAAGTGTATCTGTGTTTGAATCTTGAGCTGTATTAGAGAAGAAAAATGTAATTAAGTATGAATGTAAATGCTATCTCATTATTACTGCAAAGTTAAACAAAGACCACAGGCATGATGTGAAATTATGTCAACGTGTCAGTCTGGGTTAGTGCACATGTGACCATCCACGCATGGCTAAACACAGACACTGCACGGAGACACTGTGAGGCCATAGTGACCACAGGGACTCCATAGTTTGTGTGTCTGTGCTGATGAAACATTTACCCCAAAGTACTGACCAAACTGAGTAGAATAGTTATAGACACATTCAATAAAATACATTTTACTCACAAACAACCATATAGTATTTACAATCTACATGAAGAGCATTGCATATGGAATCAACGCACCTATACACAATAGGCTAATCTTCCAGCTATAGCTACCCCTGCCAACCTAGTTCAAGATGTTGCTGCGATTGTCCATGCACTGCTGCTGACAGGTTGTTCAAATGGCATTGCTGGGTCAAATGCACAGGGCAAATTTCAGTTCAGTGACCAAGCACCACATCCCCAAAGTAGTTGCATAACACAACCAAAAGTTTCCTTCCATCTGCATTTGAGATGGTTAAGGTAAACACAAAACCACCATAAACAAGTTCTGTCTAGGCTTGCAATTTGGATCTGTTTCAGGGTGTGGTCTGAGGTGGAACAGTGAGGTCTCCAAATATCCCTGTGCAAACAATAACCCATTTGTCAAGATAATTTAATCCACCCACATGATGTCTAGCCTGGCCATGTAAGGAGGCTTATGATCTGCCCAAATGACCCCGGGAGATAAAAGCTGAAGTCCTCTTTAGGTCTGACTAAGCCTGTATTATTTACACTGGGTTCACAGTACTGGTTTGAGCCCAGTTTAGTTTTGATGTAGGCTTGGTTTGATCACGTTCAAGTTCTGCTTTATTTCTGGTCTGGTCCAGTTTTAGCAATAGTGAAAAAGTATAATAATATAGGACAACACTGGATCTTTCCTGAAAAGTTTTAGAATGGTCATGAATCTTCATCTTTATGACAACTAGTAAAAGACAGCATGCATTTTGAATCAGTTATCAGTGTCAAAATGTACATTCTATTAAAGAGACAGGTTTTAAATGCCATTGTAGTATAATAATTGTTAAGTTATCAAGCTTGTTCTTTAGTATCAAAAATAAAATTGAGTTTGAAATGTTAGTATCGTGACAACTCTAGTATGCACCATACAATCAGATTCTTGATTTTGATAAACCAACAACAGTGCAAGCACCACATTAAGACATGGAAGATAGGACCTTTGTCCTTGGTAAATTTTTAAATAACCCCCTTTGAACATTACAATGAGGAAACCTAGAGCAGCACGTAACTCATTTAGCTCAATCCAAGCTCTTGTGTAATCAGTGCAGAGAATGAGCTGTATTCTGGTTAGTAGTCCTGCTCATTAACTTGTAACTAATGGAAGTGTTTGCAGTCTTCATGTGATTATGTGTTACTCTGAAGGCTTGAATCATTCATTGAGTGCAGCCCAGTGGTCCCTCATAAGAGTTTAGGATCTAAAAATAACAACTACAGCAGAGAGTGAATGCAAACAGCTATTTCTATAGTTGATGTCTAACTGTTGGAAATGTGCACTGCTGAGTCTATTTAGGAGAAATCTGCTTGTCCATGTGCTATTAATATGTGCACATTACTCCAAAATAACAATATGGTGTAAAATACTACACAATGTATCACAAAAATGTTGCAATATTGGATAAATATCACAACAGATTTGTTTTTTAAGTTGAACATGCAAATTTTTGATGTTTGAGTTTTAAATATTATTTTTGTATAGGCTCTTGATTGACTATCTGACTGGATTGGCAAGATCTGTTGGAATCTAGTAAAATAACCATATAGGACGTCTAAAAGTATTTACCTGTGCAGTCAGAAAGATGAAGACAAGTAGGCCTGGAACCGTATCCCATCTCCTTGACCGGCAGATTAACCAATCCGAGAGACTCTTGGTCTGTTCATGTCAAGACAGACATGGAGACTTACACGCAAAACAGCGCATCAGAGCATGAAATTCCAATTTATCTCAGGTAACAGAAATATTTTTGTTCTGAATGTTACAACAATTTTCTAAAGATGTCCTCATTTGAGAGACAAGTGCTACAAATTAGCAACTGTGGTTGGACCATCCCAATTAGGACGGAGGTTTGACATGCTCTAGTTGCTTATATTACTTTTGTTATTTGTAAAGCAGTGTTATGGCATGTTATTTATTATTAGTTAATAGTTATTTGATGTTTTTAAAACAAGTCTATAGCGTCCCGAAATATGGAGAGCTGATTGGCCATGTGCAAACGTGGAAATTTGAAAATTATACAATCAGTCTGGCTTTATTTGCTTTTCCCAATCTGTTCAAGAATGTTGTTATTTGATGTAGCTTAGCATCTTATGGGCTTGTTTGTTCATGATGTTTACTGAGCATTTAGCCATAGAGAAAGTTGTTTGTTGTGCTAAATAGGCTGACTGCTGTGGGTGTCAGAACAGAGGCCTTTGGGGAGTGGTATCCAGGCAACGGGTCAAATTATGGGGACCACAAGGGGAACATGTCCTAAACACACAGGACATTTTACTAATTTTTTCATTCATGTTTTTGTATTCACAAAATTTATAATTGAAGCTTAGGTTCAGCCACTGTGGAAATCTAAATAGAGACCAATTCAATTGTTAAGACAGATGTAATTGTAAAGCTCAGAACTTAATGGTAGAAAAATATTTCAAATATTTTGTTGCTTTTAGGGATGTCACAATATGAAGCCATTATTGGGTTAATTATGATTTTGTGATTATTCACAAATTCATTCATCTCTGAATGATAATTTAAAACTAACAGTCACATAAGAAAACACTTTACATTTATATATATATATATATATATATATATATATATATATATATATATATATATATATATATATATATATATATATAATTTTTTTATGTTGTATATATGTCATTGAACTCAGAGGGTTGAGGTTGAGTCTTAAGGTCTTATATAATGCTGTCACCCATCAAAAACATACCCAGAGATGTGTTTTGTTTCATTCACTTTTGTTTGAGTAAACCTTTATTGGCCTGTCTTTCTAATAAAGGTAACATTTACCTTTACTATATTTTGAGTAGAGACCAGCAATTCCAGGGCTGAAATTATCCAAATGATTCTACAGAAATATGGAATTTAAATTTAATTTTTTTAAAAAATACTGTGAAGCACTTCCTGTATTTCCACATGATGAGTGTTTTCTGTTTGAAAAAAAAAAGCACCTCCTAAATATGCATGATTTGTGTGTTAAACATGTGTGAATGAAACAAAACACAACTACAGGTATGTTTGTGATGAGGAAACAACATTATAACACAGATCAGAAAATAGTATAAGATGAGCTCTTTAAGCTTAAATGAAACATTATTTGCATTATTATCTGATTCATGAAGTGTTCCAAAATCTTTCAAGGTTGCATTGTCTAATCCTTTATTCTTGTCGAAATGGCATTTAGCTGAAAACAATAGGTCTCTTCTCTCAGGGCGCAGTCTTTTCCATTGATACAGCCCTCTCAGTGCCCAGCAATAATACTATGCATGGTTGAAACACTGTGTCATAATGAAGCTTCAGAGAAGGTCTTTGTACTTCCTACCATGTGACATCCAGACCAGACGTCAGCTGTGCATATACGTATTTTCATCTTCTCATTAGAAAGTTGCTGAACATTCAGTACTTTCAATACTGTCTAAAAGAACATTACAGTAGTCAAATGGTAGGCCCGTCACAATAATTACTATATTGACTTATTGTTCAGAATATGATGGAAAGAACAGCAGACTGTTAGGAATGTTGGGTCAATTTTAATATGTGCATGTTTTCCTTGCAGATTTAAGTTGGATTTTTCTATGAACTTCTATGACTCATTATCAACACTAACTAACAGACATTTGTCTGTGAATGTAATGACAGTCAAAGTTAAAATGATAAAACTTAAAATATTGCTGCAGATTTTTGTGCTTACTTTTATTATTTGGAAGATCAAAAGTTTCATCAACTTTAATAATGTTTGCCTGCATATTATGGGTGCTCATTTATTAAATATTTGCAAACTTAATAGACAGAATCTAAGCATTTATGACAAAGTTATAAAAATGTAGACAAATTCTTGCAGTGACTTTTCACCAAACAGCATAATTTCCTAAGTGAATAGAGCCATGCATTTTAGCCTAACTTTCTGAAGGCTCTCTCAGTATAATGTATTTTGAGGAGCTGACCTATTTTCAATTTTCCATGCTGTCTGCTGCAATCATCAGACATGCATCTCCAGTGCACGTGAGCCTCCCCAGCAGTAAGACCCCCCCTCGAACCCTGCTCTGCTCACACAGCACACTAAATGCACTCTGACATCCATTTTTATCCAATTATTTGGACTGTGTTTCCTTTATTAGTGCTTGCACTCTTGGCTTAGATGGACCCATGCATGGGGTACAATGTGTTTATGTACATGCTCTGCTTTTGTGTGGCTTAAAGCTTCCTGACCTGCAGAAATGTCTGGCATGCAGACTGAGTGTTGTGTTCATACTTTACATCCAGTTTGTAAACACTTGCTAACTATTGTGCTAGCATGGCTTTTTCAGGGTCAATATTATGCCTTATTTTTTGTATATATTTAATGATAGTTGGAATTATAGCTAAAAAGCAACACTGATAATAGAAGCAGGATTCTAACTTCATTGTGTAGGCTATTTAAGGGTGCTGGGCATTTGTTGGTTTCAACTGTAAAACGGTTGCCCCAGTGGCATTGAAGGATGGATCAAATGGGTGTAATCTCTCATTTGTCCGGGAGTGGTCCATCGTAGAAAAGGTTTCAAAAGTAGTCACCTGGAGAATGTTTGAAATTTTAAGTTGAGAAGCTACAGTTTATACTGCTCTGAACAAGAAATCAGTCCTGCTCTGAGTGTTATAAACTTCAGAGTAGAGCAGACTTCTAAATCTGTGCTATAAACATTTCAATTTTTTATATACGTATCTCTAACTGATACTACTTTGAGAGAACAGTGAAGAGACTCCTGTCTATCTCTCTAGTAACCAGTTGTTGTTGTGTTTCCTCAGAGATCCGTAACCAGTTGGTGGAGCAGTTCCGCTGTCTTGAGCAGCAGAGTGAGTCTCGGCTGCAGCTGCTCCAGGACCTGCAGGACTTCTTCAGACGGAAGGCTGAGCTGCAGCTGGAGTTCTCCAGAGGACTCGACAAACTGGCCGAGAGATACTCCTCTAAGATCCGCACTGCCAGAGAGCACCAGCACTTCAAGTAAGTACTATTGTAACTAGGGATGCAAATTATCGGTTAATTCATTAACTGATAGTTGATTGACCTTATCGGTCGATTAACGATTAACTGATAAGCGGCGTTTTTCACCTGAATTTTAGTATTTCAATAGGGTCTTTAAGAATATAAGCTATAGTAACATAACACTGAGTCAAAAATATATCATAGTATTATTATATTGTATATTCCTCAATTAATTATTCCTTAGTAAAAAGCAGACAAATGTATTGATGCTGAATAACAAAATACAGTAATCCCTCGCTCTATCCAATCTTTTTTTTTATAGTGTAAAAATTTTTTTATAGAGTAACATTGTGTTCTGTCCTGATTGGCTAAGAGACTAGACCAGGACTGAACGTGGACTGGACCAGGTCTGAACCAGGTCTGAACCAGGACTGGACCTGGACTGGACCGGGACTCGACCGGGTCTAGACCTGGACTAGACCAGGATTAAACCACTGGGGCGCGTGCTGGTTTCGCCGCGCCCCGCGCTCCGAGCCGCAGGCCAGCCGCGCGGGGCTCGGGGCTCGGGGCGCGGGCTGCGGCGAAACCGGCATTCTGGGTTCGATCTCGCCTCGCGGTACACCCGGGGCTGCTGAGCAGTGCCGTTGGCGCTTGCGGTCGGCTGTGAGTCGATCTTAGCGCAGCGCGGTTGCCTTGTTTCATGACCACGCGGGTGCGCATGTCCGCGTGTCCGCGGTTAGCGGTTAATTACAATTAATGCATTTTGATCGACCAACGTCTTAATCGACAATTAACCGTTAATCGATTAATTGTTGACATCCCTAATTGTAACCAGAGTTTTACCAGTCAAAAGGCTCAATACTCAATATTTATGTTGATATCACAATGGCAAAAGAAATACATTTAATAGACAATAGAATACATTTTTCAACACAAAATACTGTAGTTTCTTCATATACAGTATGTTGTAAATATATACTGTATAGCTAAAGACGCTTCATTAATTATTCCGGAAATGAAACTTAGTTGGATTTATTATTCAGCATCAGTACTTTCTAGTTTCTCGTTTTGATACTAGTTTTAGTATCAGTTTTTGCATATCTCACTTTTTAAAGGTGCACAACTCAAATCCACTCCCAGTAATTAGGTGTTTTAGCAATAAATTAGTAAATTATTTAGGTATGTTTTAGCACAAAGCAGTAACATCTCCATGGACTATCCACCAGAAAAGATACGAAGTAGTGCACCTTACAGATTTATGAAATAAACTTAAATCTGCCAATGGGAACAAGTCTTTCTTAACCTTAAATACACATGATTTTATTATGTTTAGCCAATCACATGTAATACACAATAGTACCTTAAAGGGATATGCCACCCCCAGGTCAAATTTGGGCATCTCCCCACAGTCCAGAGACTAAAATAAGTGGTGGAAAGCGTTTTCCTGCTCACCCAGCCATTGTCCGAGTCTGTCGCCACTGACCGCCGCGGTATCTGGTGCTCCTCCGCCTTAGACTGGAGTCTAACGTCGCCAGAGAAAGATTTCGGCCAAAAGGAATTAATTTGCTCGATGCGTTTCCCAATTACTTTGTGTGTAGTGCGCATTCATATCGAGTGCAAATAAATGTGCAAATCAACACGGAGAGCTTGCCTTGGTCATTTTGGGTGGGAACTATTTTCCAGTGCGTAAGAATACAGCCGTATCACGCACCACGCTGCCAGGGGAATCCCTGTTACGCACCGGGAAGGGAGTTCCCCTGTTGCACAACGTGGTGCGTGATACGGCTGTATTCTTACGCACTGGAAAATAGTTCCCACCCAAAATGACCAAGGCAAGTTCTCCGTGTTGATTTGCACATTTATTTGCACTCGATATGAATGCGCACTACACACAAAGTAATTGGGAAACGCATCGAGCAAATTAATTCCTTTTGGTCGAAATCTTTCTCTGGCGACGTTAGACTCCAGTCTAAGGCGGAGGAGCACCAGATACCGCGGCGGTCAGTGGCGACAGACTCGGACAATGGCTGGGTGAGCAGGAAAACGCTTTCCACCACTTATTTTAGTCTCTGGACTGTGGGGAGATGCCCAAATTTGACCTGGGGGTGGCATATCCCTTTAAGCAAATGAATCTAGATATACCCCCTATTAGGACTAAATGAGGTTTGATTCATTGTTTCTATACTTTCACACATCCACAGTGACCACACAGAGCCTTGACTGCAAACACAATGACAAACAGACAACAGCGCACACACGCATACATAGCTAGGCCAAGACAGTGTCCTGAGGCAGCTGTGTATCCTCAACTAGGTCACTCTACCACCCCCCTTTACTTTTAATGTGACTGTCATGTCTGCTGTCAAGCAACTGCCCACCCCACACAGCCTCAATAGTTTCATTCTTTCACTGAAAATACTCAAGACTGGAAACAATTCGCTTGGTTTGATCCAGATAGAGTCAGATTGTTGTGTTAGTGTGAGAGAAGCTAACATGTACCCCACAGCAACCCGAGGTATTACTGCTTGGATGCTCAGACCAGCCTTCAGCTTGATTTGACTTTTAGACTTTTGACTGGAAGAATAAGATACAGGGCTCTACAATACATAGCTAATGTATTGTTAAGACTACAATGGCCACTAACTAGGGGTGCACAGTATACTGCAATTGAACTGAAATCACAATTTGAGTAGGCATATTATTAAAAGAAATGACTGCAATTATTTAGATAATCAGTAGTCGAGTTGTAAAATGAAACCACAGGGGATGGTGAAATTTTTCATTTATGTGACATATTTTCACCTGCGTGAAGTTGGCCCCCCATCAAATGCACACCTACACAAAAACTATGTTTAGTCCCGGTTTAGTCCCGGTTTAGTCCCGGTGTAGTCCCAGTTTAGTCCCGGTTTAGCCCCGGGCCCCTGCTGTCAGCTAATATGTCCCTTTGATGCAGAAATGATAATGTTAGGGCTGCAACGATTAGTCGACAACGTCGACATGAAATTTCATTGTCGACTAGTCGTATTATTTAAGTATCATTTCAATTTAGAACTTAATACTCGTCTGTGTCAAGAATCCGCATAAATCAATACGTGTACTGAAACTGCAAATCGCCACCGGTAGTGGTGAGAGCAGTATAGCCTCTTTCCGTCCTCATTCAGTCAGTGAAGACCGCCGAGCTGAATCAAAGTCAGTCTATACATCCTCAAAAAAATCTCTGACTGAATGTGCTAACAACAATGGCGGAGCCTGCGGCTCAGAGTCAGCCCGAACGGAATGTCGCGGCCTCATACTTTTCCCAATCGAAGGTGTGGGAGTATTTTAAGGATAATAAAAACAATAAAGTAAGATGCAACATCTGTAAAGTGGAGTTGGCGTTCCATGGCAGTACAACGGTGATGAAACGAAACGAAACGAAAGCACCCAGGACTCGCGTCCAAAGCTCCAGATGGGTAAGTTGTTGGCAGCTAGCTTGTGTTTACTTTTTGGGAAACTTTTAGCCTTGAGTGCCATTGTATTTTTAGACATTTTCGTGAAAGACAGGAACAATGGGCGAGGTTACATGTAGGTTTTGCGTGCGAGTCATGTTGGTTGACATGAAATGTGGCCGAATCTGGCGTAAACAACGTTTATTACCGGGCTATGCCCTGCATGTATCTGCATGTGAGGAATATTTCAATATTAGCACTAGTGCTAAATGGAATGGTGGCCATACTCAATTTGCTCACGAGTCATGGACAATCTTTTTCATTCCGAATGTAGTCTAGTCGTGTTTTGGCAGTATTCCCTTAACAGAACGCTGTTTCACAGAATACTTCAACTTTTAAAAAACTGGATACTGACAATATTCTGCTTTGAAACGGAATGCTTAAAGCACGCACGCGTAACTGCGCTCACTAAATACCAATGTTAGTGTCGTGTCCATTATCCTAGTAATATTTTTTTTCGTGACTAATTGTTAGTGGAGCTATAGATTAGTCGACTACTAAAATAATCGTTAGTTGCAGCCCTAGATAATATAACTCACCCCATGAGAACACGGTCAGCTCCGTAGTTTGCGTTGTTGTCTGATAATTCATGTGTCCACGTCTATGTGCGGGGAAACCGACATAATTATCCCGAGTCCCGAGGCGAGAGTTCCTTCTTACGTAGCATTAACGTAGCATACATACGGGGCTCGATCACAGCTGATCGGCGAACAGGCTCAAACACAACAACTCTAATCGTCATGATTGGCGGGAGCGCGATTGGTGGGTATGCTGCAACATGATTGGAAGCCGGAGCACAGTTCGGCCTATGATTGGCTCTTGGAACTGGCCACGATTCATGTAAGTCACCTATTTTGACTTCAAAACGGTGAATTTCGCCAAAAGTTGAGGGATTTTCATGCCTGATTGATAAAATGCCACGAGGGGTGGAAGAAGGGATGCCCGTTTTAGAAGAGGGATGATTTTGACTATTTTTTTCCCCAGGGGGGATGCCATCTCCCCCATCCCCCCTCAACTCGAGTACTGTAGATAATACAAATTCACCCACAGAGAACATAAAATATATAATATTTCAGTATTTTCTTGTGGATCAATAAAGTTTGTCTAAGTTGAAGTCTAATTTGAATGCTCCGAGAGTTGTTTAGAATGTGCCTAAGTAAACCTAAATGAAAATTCTTTTTATTTGGCTGCTTTTGCCACATTAACATGAACTTTTTTCATTTAGAAAGTTTCATTTCAAAAAGTTTGTGGCATACTAAATGAATAGTAATCAAGACACTTTCACTGTTGCTTGGTTGAGTCAATAAATGATTATACATATCCCGCTAGTGTTTTTATGATGCTAAAATTTATACTGATGGATGATACTCAATTTTGATTCTAAGGAATAGATTAATCAATACTCAACACCAATTCCGATACCAAAATGCACAAAAAAAAATTGCTGGATTTGCATTAAAAAAATATAGAAAGCAGTTGCATGCAATAAAATTTAGGTTAACAGTTTAGGCTTTGAAACTTATTTCAATCCCCTCTACACATTATTTTTCACAGAACATGAACTTCACTTTTTCATGTTGATGAAATTTGATCAAATAATACTGAATACGTATATTTATCTTTTGTTACCTTATCATGAAAACTTTTTGATGGTTTTATTTTTTATGTATAATTTAATTCTGTCTACACAATAATTTTAACATATAACGTCAAATGCCCTTAAAGGGTTTTAAAGTAAAATAATACAAAAACAAAACAGTTTTTAGTTTTCCACACTTCTGTATTGTCTTAAACAGGACTAACACCGGCCACAATCAAGCGACTTTAGTAACACTAATATGCTGGA
Organism: Paratrypauchen microcephalus; assembly: GCA_036785185.1. Lineage (NCBI taxonomy): Eukaryota > Metazoa > Chordata > Actinopteri > Gobiiformes > Gobiidae > Paratrypauchen > Paratrypauchen microcephalus. The sequence continues at coordinate 226,194 of JAVJIX010000060.1, forward strand.
CACAGAACTGTAAAAAAGTCACGTTATTTTGTCAAATTTGTGTTTGCAATTTGAGCATCTCCTCTCTGACAATTTTTTTCAGTGTGATAATAAAAAAAAAACTTTAGACAATAGAATGTCATTTTCAACAATAAATCATGTACTTTCTTTTATATCACCATCTGGTCTTATATCTGTGTAATGCCTCAGTTGTCCAGGTTGGTGCCATAGTGGTCCATGGGCTGGTTATGCTGCCATTCTGACATACCACCACTCCGACATTGACGTCTAATTGTCAGAGTGGCATTTCCATTTTTTATCAAACGTCCCTGCACACCATTTTTTTTTCCTTGGTTGGAGTGGCCGGACTTAAGCATTTTTTTTCCATTCCGACGCACAAGGTAATTATTAAAAATACATGGGCCTACTAGAATGAGCTACTGTATATATGGAGTACGAAAGCTTTCAGAAATATTTGTGTGCATAGGATAGAAATCATCACAAAATGAAAATTTGCGATTACTCTTTCTTCAGTACAAATATGAATTCACAGACGCGACTGTCAAAAATACATCATCACTTCACAGGCGTTATTTATTGAGCAGACGAAACATCAATAAACCAGGACTGATTCCAGGACTGAACCCAGGATTAAACCCAGACTGAACCAGTACTAAACCAGGACTGATCTTGGACTGAATCCAGGCCTAAACCAGAACTGATCTCAGGACTCAACCAGGACTACACCAGGACTGAACCAAGACTGAATCCAGGACTGAACCGAGGACTAAATCAGGACTGATCCCAGGATTTAACCAGGACTAAACCATCACTGAGCTAGGACTGAACCCAGGACTAAACCAGGACTGATCCCAAGACTCAACAAGGAGGAATAAACCACGACTGAACCAGGACTACAACAAGACTAAACCAGATCTAAACCAGAATTGAACCAGGACTAAACCAGGACTGATCTTGAGAGACTTGAGAGAGAATCCCGAGCCCACGGAGCAGGGTGTTCGCAAAGTGCGATCAGGCGACGGCTGCGCTTAGCCCTGTGGGGTGTGGAGCTCTGCGCCGGTCCTTTTGCCTGCGGTCACCCGACAGTCTACACGGGTGCACCTCTGGGCCCATCCCCACACACAGTCCTGGTTCAGTTCTGGTTTAGTCCTGGTTTAGACCTGGTTTAGTCCCAGTTTAGTCCTGGTTTAGTCCTGGTTTAGTCCTGGTTTAGTCTCGGCTTAGACCTGGTTTAGTCCTGGTGTAGTCGTAATTTAGTCTTGGTTCAGTCCTGGTTTAGTCCTGGTCCAGTTCTGGTTCAGTCCTGGTTCAGGCAAAAAAGGTGATGCTCCAAACTCTATCGGTAGGTTATCAGAATGGCGGCATCAAAAAGTGTTGGAATGGGGGGATGTTGGAATGACGGAATGTCGGGGTGGGGGTCTGTCAGAGTGACAGTATGTCGGAATAAGGATTATACCCCATTACTTGTTCTGATGCAGCTCAAGATCATCCTGAAGCTATTCAGGAAAAGTTAATTTTGCCCTGTGTCTGTTTTAGTATTGATGCTTGCTCAAATCAGTGTCTAGTTTCAGTAGTTTTAGTATCGATTAGTATCTGATTTCTGATAGAACACTATACCCAACAATACTGAAGATAACCACTTGGACATTGATAAGTGAAGCATTAGCTGGAGGGGAGACCTGAGAAAACAGGCGACATAATTTGTCTTTACATTGGTGTCCTAGATTCAGCCGCGTCACTTTAAATGGTCATCAGTGAACCTGCCAGACCAGTGAACCTGGTCTGTCAGACCAGTCTCATGACCTCACCACAATGAATACACTCAAGTCCCTGTCATTAAACCTCGCTCTATAATCTATGATCTAATATTGTATTGTAATGTAACAAAATGATTGGTTTCACAAAATAAACTCAGGAAACAGTTTAGGAGCCACTGGTAGCTGCAGTTTTCATTCTGAGACCACATGTTTGCTCAATGGAAACTTTGATTGGTGTGGCTAAGTTATGGTTGCACTAACAGGAAGTGAGGCACTTTCCTAAGTTTTGCTTTTCATCATCTTTTGACCCACTTCTGAGACACTTGAAAACTAGAGTGACATTCTTTACCATGTACCCTGCCCTCATGATTATACAAAGGATCCAACAGGTAGAGCTGTGGGAATAAATCATCACTGATGATCATTGATCGATACGTTTTCAAATGTTCATATTAAAAATAAATAAAAATGGCAGCCTTTATTTTATTATTCCTGCACAAAAAACTATACACACTTTTAATCAGTGCAACATTTTTTTGTTTGTTTTTGTTTACAGAGATTTGGCTGTTGACTCTCCATTAAAACCCCAAGTTGATCCTTGACGATTTGAAATAATTGGATCTCAGTTTAACTAAAATCTGATTAGTGGCACAGCTCTACCAACAGAGCAATCTTTTTAAATCGCATATTGTTGAAAATTGAATAAAAGTTTGTATTTTTGTTGAAAATGACCAAATAGTGTCACAAAATGTTAATTATCCAGAACAATAGATAACTGCTATCAGCAAAGCCATTTTACTCTAATCTCTACTACTGTTTAATCTACTGTCTAAATGATGTTTTCCAGATCTTCCTGAGTGGATAATAGGTTTATTACTTGTTTGTCTCTCCTTTAGGAAAGACCAGCACCTCGTCTCCACGGTCAACTGCTGGTACCTGGTTTTGGAGCAGACGCGGAGGGAGAGCAGGGACCATGCCACCCTCAGCGACATCTACAACAACAATGTGATTGTGCGACTGGCTCATATTGGAGAGGATGTCATCAGACTCTTCAAAAAGGTCAGAATGGAAAAGAAGCTATAGCCCAAAACGATTAGTAACTCAGACAGATTGGGTCATAAAGCAAACAGACATTTTGTATTGTCAACATTAAGGCCTCAAAAGTTTTATGGTCATCATACCTAGCATATCAAAGTAGGAGAAATTGAAATGAAAAAATGAATTGGATCGTTAATTTTTGATTTTTGATTTTTTGGTTTTTTTTTTATTTCTCAAATCAAAAATTAACGATTTCACATTTGTCTATTGCATTGCCTGGAGTGTTCTTATGGGGAATGGGATCACCTCTCAACAGATCTGACATGTAAGTTGGTCTGGTGGCATCACATAGCATAGTACACCGTTAAACAAGATGCCAGAATAGTAGTTATTATATAGTAGTTAGTTGTGATTATACATAAGTAAACATCACAGTAATTTCTTGGCAATGTTTTTTTTATTTTTTTAAGCAGCTTACACATTTTCTCTCTGTGACTGCACAATAGGCCTCATTAGCTGCCCACTGCTCCAGACAGGAGGCCTCTACATTATTGAAGACCTGGTTGAAAGTAGAGGACACATTTGACTACCAACACAAGGCAGAAAATGACATTAATTGGTTAACACGTGATAGAAACATAGAATGTCTGTTTAGTTTTCCCAAATTTCAGAGCTCTCCTGGTAGATGCAACACAATATTTGGTGTATATTATTTTACATGCTCATGATCATTTCAGTAATATAATATATAAGTAATATAAATTTACTTCAACATAAAATAACTAAATAGAAAAAGGTGTCATAATATAGAAAAGGTCACTTTCACTTTTCACTTTTTGAGTGAAATCTCACTAAAGCCATCTTCTGTGCATAACACCTCTTGTATTTTCTCTTCTAATACTTCTGAAAGCCCCACATAGTGCTGATTTAAAGCTGTGATGAAGTCTTTGCCTTGGGATGTCCAATCACTATCGTTTGACAGCAGCACCACTCTCTGATAATTTATGCCCAAAAGGAGGGCAGGAGGGAGGAGGGGGGTGTCCTGGTGAGAGGAGAAAGAGCAAAGGGGCACATTGTATCCCACCACATAAAGACAACTAGTAACCTACAGTGGGGATGGTCCAATATGGATTTTTTAAACCAATATGTATATACTATATTTGTGCTACTGTTGTGGCCAATAACAGATATTGGCCTCCATGGTAAGGACAAAAATTATGTTAAGTTGGTGTCATCATACCCACTTAACATACCACCGCTGGTGTTATGTATGTGTGTTAGTTGTGCTGGTATGTTTACTTGTTGTGGTCTTTAAATGTTCCTGACAGAAACACCTTATGTGTAATTTATTGTCCCTGATCTTTTTTTTTTTTTCCTACAAGAATGGAGTTTGCTGTTGTTTTGTTTTGTTTTTGTGTTTTTCAGCTGAACTGACAAGGAAGCTAAATCAATAATTTAAGTTATATTTTGGAAGACTGGGGTGGGATTCAATAAGTTTTTTTCTTCCCACAAATGTATTTGACTGTACAGTGGTACCTCACCTTACGAAATTAATTCGTTCCAGAAGTGGTTTCGTAACGTGAAAAATTCGTAAGTTGAGTAGCTATTTCAATGGAAAAAGCCTGATCCGTTCCAAGGTTTTTTTTTATAGTGTAACATTTTTTTTTATAGTGTAACGTTGTGTTCTGCGTCCTGGCGGGCTAAGAGACTAGACCAGGACTAAAAGAACGTGGAATAAACCAGGTCTGGCCAGAACTAAACCTGGATTATTATTAACCTGTTATTATTATAACATGGCAGTGCCGCGGGAGGAGCGCATTGCTCGTGTCTCCGCGCACCTTTCGGTGCGGGGCGGGCTCTGCTTCTATCTGACCTCCAGAGCCGGGGCGCTGACACTGTGAGCTAACAGGCCGAGGAAGGTGCTCTATCAGCGGTGTTGTGAGATGTGTCTATCTTGTGTCTATAGCTCAGTGCAGAAGAGAGAGTCTGCGAGTGTGTGCGCGCGCGCCGTGTCTCCTCCGTAGAGGAGACAATAAAGCCCCACTCTGCAGCAAAACTGCCTTTTTTTACTTGCATTCTCCACCACTGTAAACGCGCGTTGTCCACAAGGGAGTTAACCCCGGAGGGAAAGCTATCTCCGGCCATGGAGAAGACGATCTCCCCTGTGTCTCCCAACCACGGTTAGGAGATGAGAGCAGGAATGGATAACAGCGGGCAAGACCGCGGGGTCTCGCTCGGGTCGGGCGCTGGTTCTATGTGACTTCCAGGTCTAGACCAGAACTAAACCAGGTCTAAACCAGGACCGGAGCAGGAATAAATCACCCCGTGCTCGGCCCGCGCGTGCTCGGCCCCGAGGAGGAGGCACGGCTGCATCCCGCAGCCCCAGTGTAGCACGGCCTTGCGCCGTGTCGACGTGATCCTTCGATGTCGGCTCTTCCTATCACTGTGAAGCAGAATTCACCAAGTGTTGCATTGTTCACTCACTAATTGAACGTGAGCTGGGTTTAGACCGTCGTGAGACAGGTGAGTTTTACCATACTGATGATGTGTTGTTGTGTCTCCGCTCGTTTCGGGGCGTGCATCTGAGCGCGCATTAATTGAATTTTTGAGATTTGTTGTTTTTAAAGTGCTTTATAAATAAAGTTGGATTGGATTGGATTGGATTGGAGATTTCGCGTTTCGTAACTTGAAATTTCATTCGTATCTAGAGACCAAAATTTGACGTGAAGGCGTTTCGTAACTTGATATTTCCATCTTAATTACTCTTCTACTTCCATTTTTACTAATTGTCTGTTTAAAAAGCTAAATGTAACACGCTGAGGACAAACTGGGAAGGACACTTCAAAGACCAAAATCTGCAACCAAAATTTGCAAAGTGACACAAATGCTAACACATCCAGTGAAACAATAATCTGGTTGTACCGTTGCATTCACACTACTGCGGGGCTAATGAATTACAGATGTACTGGAGGAATGAGTCAGGCCTGGCTTCTGTCAAGTCTGTCAAGCCAAAGTCAAAATGTGCTTATTGTGCTAAACTTTGAATTCCTGTCACATTTACCACAAAATGCTCCACTGCTGTTTTGACAAGCGGTCCCTGGGATGTGATAAATAGCAGGACTGATTGGAGCTAAGCAGGGTTGTATAGTGTCTCTACAGAATTTTCAGAGCCACACTTCACCGGGCCCTAAGCCTCGTCAAGGGACATGTCCGATTCATCATAGCCTCTTAGCTCCTGTAACAGAGCTGGAGCAGAGACACAAGCAGCTCAAATGTGCTGCAGTTACCGCTTCAGTCTGAGCTATTTTTGTCTCTGAGCACTTTGGGCATTGTATTAGGTCTCCTCTGGTGCAGGCCATGATAACGTTTTAGTGAGCACTGACAGCCATTCGCCTGCAGAGAACAAACAACAAAGTCACTACTGACACTGCATTCATTTATTGCTAGATGTAAAACTAGTCAGGCAAAAGTTTGAATAATTTCAAACTTCAAATAATACACTAGTTTGTGACTTACGTTTTAATATTTCATAAACTTAATAATGCTTTATAATATCTACACTTTCATTAACCTTAATAAACTTCTTGATCAAGAAGTTTAAATCATCATTAATAAACTATGTTCATTATTGTTCATGTTTTATTAAGGCTAATTAAGGTGAAGTTATTATAAGTGCTTTAACATTAGGCTAACTTAAAATACTATAAGTTGTAATGCCTAACATTTGGAATGTCTATCTGTACCATCAGCCTCCTCTTTGGGACTTTTGTCAACGATGGATCAAAAAAAATGTTACCTTTTGTTTTATTGTTACAGAGCAAAGACATTGGCGTCCAGATGCATGAAGAGCTTGTGAAAGTCACCAATGAGCTCTACACTGTAAGTAAACCCCAACCACCCCCATATCACTGTCGTATTGAAATTGCAATATGAATAGTTGCCATTAATGTCAAAAATATCTTGTCTCATTATGCACACAACCTACTAATCCTGTAGTTTTGACCTCTATAAACATGTTCTGAAATGTATGTGCTTTTCTTGTATTAGTTTAACAGTTCAAATTTCACTCTACTCTCAGTTCTTAATGGTCTTTAATGTATTCAGAATGTGTACTGTGATATCTCAAATCTCTAGTCACAATCTCACTTGTCACAAAACTACAATTGGATTTTTTCTTAAATTGTTCAGCCTTACAGTTAAGCCCTGTGGCTCTAACTTGTACTACAGCAGCTGCCCTGACTGTGCTCTGGAGATAGGCCTTATCAGCTCACTGCTCCTGAACAGGTCTCTTCTTCCTTGTTCTCAGGGTCACAGAAGGAGAAAATTAGCATTCCTCCTCCTCCTGCTGTGCCTTTCCACATGAGCTGAAGGATAGTGCGTTATTGCAGCGCTCAGGGCACAGTCAGCAGTCTCTATGCTGTAGGTGCGCTTAGTAAACATAAGCAGCTGTGATGTTAGAGGCTAATCTCGCATGTAACTGGCCCTATCAGTGTGTGGTAATGGGATAACGTGTCAGAAGGTGCATTTGAGAATGTGGTTTAACAGACCAATACTGTACATGACTGAAGTTTGCATAGTGGTGCAGTGGCAGTACGGGTTCTATTGGTAATAAGTAGAGGCAATATTTTGAAGATATGTGAAATTAGAATATAGAAAACAGAATAAAAGGAAAGGAAAATAAACCGCAGTTAAATCTTCCAAAAAGTATAGACTTTTTTTGTGGATTTTTTTATCTATTAATTTTTTGACATGTTTTGAACACATTTCTGATGGATTGCAAAAATATAATCTTATTATAGACTATTCGCAAAAATATTAAAATATGTGTTTTACATTTACATGTATTTATGATTTATGTGCTGCCCACTGCTCCTAATAACAGGATGGGTTAGATGCAGAATTTCTCCAGTGTGAGATCAATAAAGTCACTTCTTCTTCTTTTCCATGAGGTGGCAGAAATATTTCTGCATTACTCCATAGGTTAATGGTTTTAAATATAATATTTAAAAGTCAACTTTTAAAGTGACTTTTACTGACTAAAATATATATTTAATCTATGTAGAGTATTATGCCTTACAGGCCTAGTACTACACAAAAATCTTTATAAAGACCTGTTTTTTTTTTTTTATATGCTCAGATGTTTCTTAAATTAATCATTATATGGTCTTTCTTTGGTGATTATGTTAGGCATTAAGAGACAAAACAAATTTTTTCTAATGGCTACGTATTCTAAGACAATATCATATTGATAAATCTCAGCCCTCACCATTGTCCGCCAGCTTGTACTTAATCACCTATCTTCTAATTAGAAGATATTGTCTAACTTTTCACAGCTATTCATGAAAAATAATTAACCAGTGAAAGTATTTGACACATTGTCACATCTCCATTGTTCTTCCTTAGTTTCTACATTAATAAGTCGACATACACAGGGAATAATGATTGGAGTTTTTCGACATGATACTTGCATGACAGAGATCCAGACTTATCCAGGCATGTAACATTATCCAGCACTTTACTGTTCTCCTCATATTGATTTTTCCTCAGTCCTCTTCATGCATTATTTAACATTTTCAGCTCTCACACAGACAGCATAAGGAATAGCTGCAGACTGTTAAAATAAAATATATTTAGTGTTATGTGATTTATATAAAAGTTTTCATAATCTTATGTGCTGTTCAGAAAGTTACTTTGACCTCTATGCTACTCAAAAAAAAAATCAAGGCACTTTGTGGAATTTTATAGTTATTTTTTGTATGATTGTTCTCACCTCTCCGCACATCTGCCCTGTAATTTGGTGTGTAATTTGGCTTGTCTCATGACAAACATTTCAGGCAAAGCGATAATATCTCCATGGAGACAGTAAGTAGGTAACAGATCCTCCACCTAAAAAGCTCCATTGTGCGCAGCATAGTAGTATTTATACTGTAAGGTAACGAGTAGTTTTATTAGTAACAATACTAGTTATAGTAATTGCAGTAGTAATTGTGTTAGTTGTAGCATTAAGTACAGCGTTGCTAATAGTGTGCATCCTACTAGGTTGGAGGTTTTAGAATTAGATGTTTTCTTGGGTTAACTGTAGGCTACTTTCCTCCTTAATTTTGTGTGAGTTTGTGCCTGTATATCACTGTAACAATATTGCATTGAATGCCCCTAGTTTCTATTTTTGTTCGTAATCTCTTCTACCATCGATCTCACTGTCCATTTCTATGCATCAGTGTCAGGCTGTTGCTAGGAGACGAGAAGTTAGGGCACGGTATACCAAGGCAATATTAGGTGTGACTTTTATATTGGATTTGGAGGCTCTCACATGTCATGTCAGTTTGTCAATAAACCTGAGTATTGTAGAAAGATTGTGTTTTGCTTACACCTTGTAATCATTGGCTCACATTTCTCAATGAATAGCTGTCAGTCTTTAAAAAAATGTGCTAAATTAGTCTATGCAAAAGTAACACTTCACTAGTCCACAACAACTATAAAACAGGAATATATAGCTAAGAGCCCAATAAATCCAAAAAGTGTGTGAAGGTTTACTTTTTAAAATGGAACAATAATAATAATGAATAATATTTTTGCATACTTTGTATCCGTAGTATACTGGTTAACATGTAATTAACCTAAAGAGTGTACCATTGCACAAACCAGAAATGGACTGATTCTAAATCTGGAATTAAAACTGATCAGAAACAAGTCTATTTCAGGGCTAATCTGGATTCAAACCAATTTGACTCTTTAGTCAAATGAAGTTCGGAAAATAGAACTTCATCGGACATCTGTGTGGTTCACACTCGAACCTACAAACCTTTGGTTATTACTTTTGGACTATATTGAAAACATTGAGGGTTATTGTGATATCGCTCGTACCAGAAAAAATGGATGTGTAACCTGTTTTTGAATATTTACGCTATGCTTTTGAACTCGCGCCAAGTAGAGTTTTTGCTTGATCTTTTGGACGACGAGACAGAAGAACAGGGCATTGTCCAGATCACGGCTGCTGCTGCCGCTGAGTTACAGACAATTTTGTTTTAAACCAACCACTGCAAGCAGAGCTAACAGCCTAATTAGTGTTTGTCTCTGCGCAGCAGCTAGTGGACGCTAGATGCGCTAGATGCGCTAGATGCTCGATTAACCCCTGGCTGCAGCCCGCAGATCGGGGAGTGGCTCAGTGTGGGCGGAGCTCAACGTTTGACCCCGCCCACTTTACCCACTACTTTACAGCCTACTACTCTGCTGTCCATCTTTTAGCAACATTACGCAAAAACTGCTGATCGGGTTGATACACATTTTTCAGAAAATATGGACAATGACTCTAAGATGACCATTAACTTTTGGGCAGAATCGTTTTCTGGCCATAATTCTCTCATGAATCGTCCGATTTATACTCATTTGCCATTTTTTGTATGCATTTATGTGTTTTTTTTATTTTTTACTTATTTTCAATGAAGTCTTATCATTTGTTGCACTGAAGGGCACACAGTGTGAATAAAATATATCCTGTGAGATTGACTTGTAGGACTTTACACAGTACAGTGGTACCTCACCTTACGAAATTAATTCGTTCCAGAAGTGGTTTCGTAACGTGAAAAATTCGTAAGTTGAGTAGCTATTTCAATGGAAAAAGCCTGATTCGTTCCAAGTTTTTTTTTTTTTTATAGTGTAACTTTTTTATAGTGTAACATTGTGTTCTGCCTCCTGATTGGTTTCTCAGACTCGATTTGGACTTTTCTCGCGTTTGTCTCTCGTTTGGACACTCAAACTTGGGGGACAGTGCCAGCCCGCCTTAAGAGCTCCCTAAGCGGGCATAGCTCAGAGGATTGTCCCGGTCACTGGCCTGGAGGTCTTGAAGAGGCCAACCTCACGGTTCTATCCAGGCCGCTCTGTGAGCTTACGCGGGCAGGTCTGGAGCGGGTCTGGACCGCCGTGGCTCTTGCGTGCGAGCGGCGGCTCTCCTCGGCTGTGGCTCGAGGCGAGGCCAGGGGGTGGACGCGCTTTGGAGCGGCGCTTTGGTCCACCTGGTCTAGTCCAGGTTTAGTCCTGGCTTAGTCCAGACCACCGCGGCTCCTCTAGACCTGGTCAGGTCTAGAGGAGGTCTAGACCAAACTCTGGCTCTTGCATTGGTCTCGTTCATGCGTTCATGCGCTCAGACTGCGTGCTGTCCTACTCGCTGCTCCCCTCAGCTGTGACTCGAAACGAAACCAGGAAATAATTTAATCCACCTGGTCTAGTCCTGGTTTGGTCCGGGTTTGGTCCTGGTTTGGTCCAGGTTTAGTCCTGGTCCAGTCCAGGTTTAGACCTTGGTCTAGACCTGCTGGCAGCTCCGCGCCGGGTCATGCGCGCAAGTCCGCGCGCAGTCTTCTCCCCCCCTCCCGCTTCCCCCCACACTTCACTATTGATACGTTTTGTTGGGAATCTGTGGGGGTTTGGGGGTTTGAACGGGGGACAGGTGTGAGTGGGGTTTAAATCCAGTCTGAGAAAACCTATAATGTGTGTGGCTGAGCGCGCATTATTTGAATTTTGAGATTTCGCGTTTCGTAACTTGAATTTTCTTTCGTATCTAGAGACCAAAATTTACTGTGAAGGCGTTTAGTAACTTGAAATTTTCGTTTGTTGGGTCATTCGTAAGGTGAGGTACCACTGTATTCATCTACCATCCACCCAAAATTATGCTTATATTACTACATGTTGATTGTATATCATACGTATGCATGCTTGGACAATATACTAACAGAGACTGTTAACAGAACTGTTCTGCGAAGAAAAAACAGTTTGTGTGATTTGTGTTATCTTCAATGATCGCTGAATATTCTGTAAAGGTAATATAGACTATCTGAAATAAATAGGTTATACAAACCAATATATATATATATATATATATATATATATATATATATATATATATATATTAGGGATGCAAATTATCGATTAATTCATTAATTGATAGTTGATTGACCTTATCGATCGATTAACGATTAACTGATAAGCGGCGTTTTTTTACCTGAATTTTAGTGTTTCAATAGGGTCTTTAAGAATATAAGCTATAGTATACATAACACTGAGTCAAAAATATATCATTGTATTATTATATTGTATATTCCTCAATTAATTATTCCTTAGTAAAAAGCAGACAAATATATTGATGCTGAATAACAAAATACAGTAATCCCTCGCGGATTTTTTATTTTATTTTATTTTTTCCAAAAAAATTTTTATAGTGTAACATTGTGTTCTGTCCTGATTGGCTAAGAGACTAGACCGGGACTAAACGTGGACTGGACCAGGTCTAGACCAGAACTAAACCAGGTCTGGACCAGGTCTGGACCTGGACTGGACCGGGACTCGACCGGGTCTGGACCGGGTCTGGACCTGGACTGAACCAGGATTGGGCCGCTGCGTGCCGCTGGTTTGTGGCTCGGGGCCCGAGCCGCGGGCCAGCCGCACGAAGCTCGGGGCGCGGGCCAGCCGCGCGAAGCTCGGGGCCCGGTTGCGGCGCATTCCTGGGCGCCGCGGTTCGATCTCGCCTCGCGCTTACATCCGGGGCTGCTGAGCAGTGCCGTTGGCGCCTGCGGCCGGCTGTGAGTCGAGCTTGGCACAGCGCGGTGCGCGGTTGCCTTGTTTCGTGATCACGCGGGTGCGCGTGTCCGTGATTAGCAATTAATTACAATTAATGCATTTTGTTCGACCAACGTCTTAATCGACAATTAATCGTTAATCGATTAATTGTTGACATCCCTAATATATATATATATATATATATATATATATATATATATATATATATATATACATTTCGTACAGCATTTCAGCATACAGCATTTCAGTGCCGTATGACTGATGTTTTAATGTGTTGCCTGATCTTTGCCATTTGCACTAGTGCAAAGCCAAATGTTCAGCCCAGCCCATCAGGGCGTGGCCAAAAGTTGAGCTCCACCCCCCTATTTTGCCCAACCCAGACCTGCGGGCTGCAGCCAGGGGCACTTGAGATGTCCAGTGTGCCCAGGGATGAGTCCAAACAGGTTAATGCCAGGAAAGGAGGAAGAACTGGAGGACGTTAAGAACTCACCTCGTAAAGTGCTAGAGCAAAATGCTAAGATAGCACAACAACAAAAATCCATAATGGATTTAATGGGGGAAATCAATGTCTTAAAAATGCAAAAGCAGGAGAGAGATAAAAGGATAAACGCTCTTGAGAAACGTCTTGCAGATTTGGAAGAATACATGAGAATAAATGATCTAATCCTCACTGGCTTTGATGTGAAGCCCAGATCATAAGCAAAAGCCATGGCAAAAGAAGGGCCAGGGTCAGCAGAGCAACAGGTGACAACGTTTCTCAACACCAAAGGCATAAGCATTGACCCATGGGACATTGAAACCTGCCACCCATTACCTAAAAGGGCAAATCGGCCCAATGCACTTATTGTTAGGTTTGTAAACAGAAAACAAAAAATGGCAGTGCTCAGACAGGGAAAAAACCTAAAGGAACAAATGTTTATTTAAATGAGCACTTGACCAAGCCGAACACAGACATTGCACGTCAAGCCCGCTTCTGAAGGAGCAAAAAAAAAATTCAAACTACATGGACAAAAAACTGCAAAGTATTCATAAAACTGAATGGTACACCAGAAGAGGCCAAAGTGATATGGGCAAGGGATGCACGGGAAATGGAAAAGTTCAAATGAAGTTAATAAAGGTGAAAACACAAAACCCTCACTTTCATATCAACCTTAGTTTCCCATTATAACAATTATTATAAATATAAATATTATTAATAATTCATCATCATCTGAAGACACAGACTTATTTATTTGTACTCCTATTTGTCCTGAACAGAATTATAGCATGTTAGATGAGACTGATCCTGATGCAAATTTCTATCGGCATTTTAACAAGTTTAAATACTATCAAGACTGTCAAGTACTTTATACAACAAACCAGACAGACACCCTATCGATAATTCACTTCAACAGTCATAGCCTATATGCAAATTTTGACAGTATCAAAGAATATCTTAATCAATCTTGTATGCCTTTCGATATAATTGCGGTTTCAGAAACATGGATTAATGATGACAGGCCTGATAACTTCACCCTAGAGGGATATGAAATGCTTAAACAAAATAGAACTCATAAAAACGGGGGTGGTGTTGCAATGTTCATTAAAAATCCCCTAGGGATTTTTTTTTTTTTTTTTTTAAATATGACTGTAACTTTAGATAAAATAGTGGAGTGTCTTACGGTGGAGTTGTCATTTGCAAACAGAAAAAAATGTACTTATAAGTTGCCAGTGTTGGGTAAGTTACTTTATAAATGTAATCCGTTACAGTTACAAGTTACCTTGATTAAAATGTAATTGTACTGTAACTTTTTGGATTACTTTTACAAAGTAATGTAACTGATTACTTTTGGATTACTTTTGGATTACTTAAGTTTAAATGAGCATTAAACCCATGTTCAACATTTTATTTGTGAGAACTGACAGTGTGAACCTTAAAAGAGTACTAAACTGGGAGGGAATTGCTGACAGGCAATCACAGGAGGTCCACAAGAAGAGATGCCTGCACCAGACTTGTAAGATTTTCAATCAATCAAACAATCAATCAAACATTTATAAGGCGCTTTTCATACAAAATTGTAGCACAAAGCGCCTTACAGTGGTCAAGGATTAGAAGATTGACCTTTATTGATCTCGCACAGGAGAAGTTGTTTCTATATTTGACCCGGGGACCATCCCCATGATTTGTTTTGTTATTTATGCTTTGGTCAGGCCCTAAGCTGGAGGATTTTACCTATGGCGCATGTTTAGGTTTCACACAGTTTCCCAATGTCAAGTGTTCTAGCCACTGACTGCCAGCTAACTGCATTACGGTACTTCATACATTTACAATGACACCCTTGCTTGTAAAATTACACAATCACTGTTTTAGACCAGCAATGCTGTCAGGTTTCACACATTGGATTGGACACGGGTCTCTTGATATCAGGCAAAGACTTTACCACTAGATCACATTTTAGACTCAGATGCCGTCGGTCTGTCGTCGAGACGGCGCACACTCGCTCTGTCCTTAGTGCACTACGTTTCTCACATGGCCGCCTGCGAAATTGAACAGGTCCCGCCTCAGCTCAATGAGCTGGGTGGTCTGCTCCTTGTTCCCTAAAGACAAAAATATTATACTATTGCGACTAGTAATACTTGGAATTGGGACATGGCCAATGTTCCCCCTAATTTTTAATGTTTCTGAGCAAACACACTAACTCCACATCCGAAATGAACCCCCCCCCGCGCGGCTCGCACTTTGCAGATATAAAAAAAATGCCCCGCGGCTGAATAAAAAGCTCTTTCATCCCTGATTTACAGTGCGCTGCACAAGTTTTCTTGTGCGCTGAGAATGTGCGAACAGTGCGCAGCTTAGAGTAAACGCTGGACATGGCGACACTGTAGAATATCCAGCATTACAACAGCAAAGGAAATATAGAAGTGTAAGGGGAAAAGCATGTGAACGGTAATACAGGTGCCGTGATCTATGCCGTTACGGCTACCGTCACACATGTTTAGTGTAGTTTATGAAGAGTTTCATGTAGCATAGTTGTAGGTGAGGAGAACCAGTACGTATATTTTATAGTGACGTCGCAACTCTCACTTGTGGATGTCGCTGGCGAGTCGGTCTTTGTAGTCATATATCCTCCCGCGCTGTGCATGCTGGGGCTTTTAAGTGTGCGGAGCGTGCATGTTTGCACGCTTGGTCCACGCCCCGATTTCCATGGAAACGACGGCGCCGTTCAAAGCTCGTCTTGACGGTGCAGGGGGAAAAAAACGAATGGAACGGCCCTTGTCGCGCCGGATATGACGCATATCCCGTTCCAAGGACGCTAACAAGCGTGCCGTCGGTGAATTGGGAAACGGCCGACGACTCGACTGTCGTCATTACGTAATGGATGCCGACGAAAAGCCAAAACCATACCGCAGAAACGATGAGCAGTTTGCCCTAAATGCACAAATTTACTAACTTTTGACTGCCTTAGTTCTGGGCCTCCCTCCAACCAATCAGAACTGGCCTGAAGCGTTTGGTTTCCGACTGGGTGGCATTGGGCCAAGTTACATCTTATCAGTGGTGGAGGGTAGCAGTGCTTACCTTAAGAGCTGTAGACTGCACGGTGAGGATACGGGAGCTCTACCGAGAGGAGTTTACGACACTACGGTGCGGAGGGGAAACACGGGAGCGCGGCAGGCAGGAGGGACCAGCCGACACCGCTCGCAGAAATGGCGGAACACCACGCTACAGCACGGTGAGGATACGGGAGCTCTACCGAGAGGAGTTTACGACACTACGGTGCGGAGGGGAAACACGGGAGCGCGGCAGGCAGTAGGAACCAGCCGACACCGCTCGCAGAAATGGCGGAACACCACGCAGCAGCACAAATTGTAATCCTGTTAAGTAATCCCCATTCTCAATGAATGTACCTGTAATCTGATTACATCGTTTTTTTCTTGTACTGTAACGGATTACAGTTACTTTTATTTTGTATCCTTTTACCGTAACGCCGTTACATGTAATCCGTTACTCCCCAACACTGTAAGTTGCATTTACAGAACGCCAGGATCAAACATTGATACATTTGTGGACTGTATAGAAAGGCTTTTCTCAAAACTTCAGCAAAAGGATTTTAACATTGACTTATTGAAATGTAATTATCATAAACCAACAGAAAACTTCATAAATACTCTATATGGTCTATCATTGTATCCAAAAATAACAAAGCTTACACAAATTTCTCTACATTGTTCCTCATCTTAGTAGCTATTTTTTATTGCACAAAAAAGGAGCACTTAGTCACTTTATATTGAATGGTGCAATAACTATTGTGCAATAACAGTTTGTGTAATAGGGCAATAATTATCTGTGCAATAATTACTTGTGCAATAGAGCTGGTGCAATAAATAGAACACTGTAAGGTTGTGCAGTGCACAAATGGACAATGGACATCAAAGATGGACAAATGTATCTGGCAATGAGCCGCGACTGTTTTCTGTTTGTTTGTCTGTACTGTATGTGTGAGTGTAACTGTGTTTTTAAGCTGCGGGCAGTGAGCCCAAGACAAATTTCCCCTTGGGGACAATAAAGTTTATCTTATCTTATCTTAACTGGTGTTAGTCATCACCTACTTGTTTTTGTGCTCTACAAGAAAATATACAAAAAATGTAGATAAAGAAAATTTTGAGACTAAATTCGCTCGACAGATTAATGAGGAGTCATCGAATGCATTTAAAGGAAGTCTAGAAGAACAAAATTTGAAAGCTCTAACCAATGAACATAAATGGTGAAATGGTCACATCTTTATATAGGCCTAGCTCTTTTCCACCTTCAGGCACCCAAAGCACTTTATTTACAACAAGGAACCACTCACCCATTCACACACACACACACACTCGCACACCAGTTTATTTGCCTTTCTGACCAGGTTAACAACTCTTTATGATTTAAATTGTCCAGACAGAGAAATTAAAAGGAGGGAATAGTCAATAGTCTGTGGATAATGAAAGGTCTAGCAAATGTGTGTAAAAACAGAATTCATTATATAGAACATTTTTAAAGGAAAGAAAATGTAGGAAACAAATGTATCAGAAAAGAAGTATAAAACTTACAGAAACAAGTTTCAAACAACATATTAAGAATTTGTAAAAAGCATATTAAAAAGCTGTGGAGCACTATCAATGAAGTCATCATATCATTGTGCACTGTCTTTCTTGTCTTTTGTATATATATTCTATATATAAAATAAATTCCCTTGTGGATCAGTAAAGTTTGTCTAAGTCAAAGGCTAAGTTATTCAAAAGGTACTAAGAGATGAAGCCTTACAAGACAATTTTATTACAAAAAAAATAGATGATTTAAAAGAAATTGCTAATGAGCTCAATAATTATTTTATAAATATTGGTCCTCAACTGGCCTCCAAAATAGTTCAACCCTGTGTAGGGCTTACATGTGATGATGTGACCACAAACCCACATTCCATGTTTCTCAGTGCAACAAATAGACTTTATTGATCCACAAGGGAATTTATTTGAAGGAAATCATTGATATTGTGTAAAATTTTACAAACAAAAAATCCACAGACTGTAATGAACTAGATATTACCATAATTAAAAGAGTTATCAATGTAATAGCTACGCCATTAGCTCACCTTTTCAACTTATCTTTTAAAACTGGTATTTTTCCAGAACAAATGAAAGTAGCGAAAGTTATTCCAATCCATACAGGTGGTGAAAAAAAAAAAAATTATCGACTAATCTCAATATTGCCACAGTTTTCAAAATTTTAGAAACGCTATATACAAACAGACTACACAAATTTATAGACAGATACAGTATCCTAAATGACAGGAAAAAACGATCACCAGTATTGGCCCTAATTGAACTTATAGTGGAGGTAACTAATAATACTGATGTGAAAAAGTATTCAATTGGGATATTCATGGACTTAAAGAAAGCATTCGACATGATGGACCATTTCATACTCTTACGAAAGATACAAAAATACAGGATCAGAGGAATAGCTCTAGTGGACAGTCTTACTTAACAAACCACAGTGCTAGGCCCCAAATAATTTCTTTTATATATAAATAACTTGTACTTACCTTCTGAAAAACTTAAATGTG
This sequence comes from Paratrypauchen microcephalus, assembly GCA_036785185.1. Classification (NCBI taxonomy): domain Eukaryota; kingdom Metazoa; phylum Chordata; class Actinopteri; order Gobiiformes; family Gobiidae; genus Paratrypauchen; species Paratrypauchen microcephalus. Next base: position 244,639 of record JAVJIX010000060.1, read on the forward strand.
TTCTCTTTTTGGACGCTACAATTCTGGGTTCATGCAGCATGCAGGACCTTCAAAGATTAATGATTGAGACTATACATGAAATTGCAAAGTTATAAGTGTGTTTTCACAAAAACTCTCTAAATATCATGAAAACAAAAGCAGTGTTTTTTCGAAACTGTGAAATAAATCCACAAATGCAAATTAAAATTGATAATGTAACTATAGAAAGAGTTGACCACACATTTCTTTGTGTAACTCTTGATCACAAAGTTTGTTGGAAACCACACATTGATAAAACTAAAACCAAAATTGGAAAAGTTATAGCCTTGATGAACAAATCCAAATTTCTTCTAAACAACAAAGCTCTGTATACAATCTACTGTACACTTATCTTACTCCATTTAAGTTACTATATAAAAGTGACACAGGCGTATTGTTTAAATTACAAAAAATAGTAATACAAATAGCTCACTTCAGATATAGAGATCATGTGAATGTCCTTTTTGCCATATCTTATTTAAAGCGAAACTAACCCTGCTCCCAGATAACATTCAAAAACTGCACAAATGAATTCAAAATTCCTTTTTTTTTTTCATTGTGTTTTATTTTGTACGATCATAAATGATAAACTTTTGTGCTTTCTTTATCGATATCATTAGTTTGTACAACCATAAAGGAAAGTATATTTGTGCATGTGTTTATGCATGTGTGTGTGTGTGTGTGTGTGTGTATTTATGTATTTATGCATATGACAGGTAAGCACTCCAAAGGTGTAAAAAAAAACATTACATTTAAACTTTCTGACCTGAACGAAAGTTTTTTCTCTTGTTGCCAGGTGATGAAGACTTACCACATGTACCACACTGAGAGCCTGAGCGCAGAGAACAAACTGAAGGAGGCGGAGAAACAGGAGGAAAAGCACAGTCACAAATCCAACGACGCTGGTCTCCTGCGCTATGGCCACGACGAGCGACCGCAGAGACGCAGCTCCGTCAAGAAGATGGAGAAGATGAAGGAGAAGGTGAGGGATTTCAGGGTGCAATTACCTCAACACATCATACAACGGCAGTTCAGATTGTAAGAACTGAATAGTTTACTGATTATCTCAAGCTAATGCCACTATGTGTATTCGAGCTGAATTAGAAGAAGAAGAAGAAGAAGTGAACTTTATTGATCTCACACTGGAGAAATTCTTCTCTGCATTTTAACCCATCCTATATATATATAATAGGAGCAGTGGGCAGCACACACATTAGGGCGCCCGGGGACCATCTCCATGATCTTCTTGCTTCGGCTTGGTCAGGACCTAAGCTGGAGCATGTTTTGGGTTGGTGGGGGAAACCGGAGTGCCCGGAGGAAACCCACCCAGACACCGGGAGAACATGCAAACTCCACACAGAAAGGCTCGGGCGACCCGGGGATTGAACCCAGACCATGCATGCAAACTCCACACAGAACACACACAGAAAGGCCTGGGCGACCCGGGGATCGAACCCGGAACCTTCTTGCTGTGAAGCAAGAGCGCTAGCCACTCAGCTACCGTGCCGCCCACATTTACCACAATTACCACATTTAATCCATTTTAAATGTTCACTATCAGGGATGAACAATTTCCGCTTTTTGGTGGAGTTCCGCTTTTTTGTCAGCCACCTGGGTCATTTTTATATCAGTGCAAATCCGTTGAGGAAAAATTTGGGGTGTATATATATGTTATAGTTGTGTTTAGTGTTGCCAACCATCCCTTGAAAAACAGAATCGTTCCGTACTGAGAAACAAAATTACGAGTCCCGTATTGAGCTGAAAAAGGGACGCACTTTGTCCCGTATTACCGCGTGAATCAAAAATAGTGTCTAAAACATGGGTGCCCAATACGTCGATCGCGATCTACCAGTTGATCGCCAAGGTAGTGTGGGTAGATTGTAGTGTCGTAGTACTTGACATCAGTCTTGGTCTTGAGATGATTGCGATCATATTTCATTACGGCCGCTGCTGTTAGCAATAAACTTTTACCGGTGTGCGGGACCGCGTGGGGCTTGCCCGCGTGCAGCCTGTGCACTCGACTGGAGCTGGGGACACTGCGCGGCAGCACATTCGCCCCCAGCGCATGCCACTTTTTCGCAACAGCGTGTACTTTTGCGTACCAGCGTGTATCACAGAGCAGGTTAAACTTTATAAAACATGCCCCCGGACCCCCTTAGCTTTTCGTTGACTTTCAGCTTTTTTCATTACTGGTCACTTTCATCCCTGCACTATGTAACCTGGAATATTAATGCATAAAACTTAGAGATTTCCATGGAAACTACCAGGAGGCTCCACCAAACCAAGTATTTTTGGCAATAAAAAGCTTAGGGAACAGTATGTTATGTCAAATTAAGCACTGTTCATATCTAATCTAATGTATAGGAAGCATTTATAGTTCATTAGGAATCCATTTTGCATCTTACACTGATGGCACTATCTTCTCTTCCTCCCCAGAGACAAGCAAAGTACTCAGAGAACAAACTCAAATGCACAAAAGCCCGCAACGACTATCTGCTCAACCTCACTGCGACCAATGCCCTGGTGGCCAAATACTACATCCACGATGTCTCCGATATGATTGATGTGAGTAGCACCTGCTTTCATTCTAATTATCGATTGTAGCTACAGCAATGCACATTTGTCTGCTATATTTCCTGTAGTAATTGTTTATATAAAAAATACAACCGAAGATTCAGCATTTAGGAAATTCTTGTAGTTCAAATTCAAACTTGCTGCTAGGCAAAGCTGGTTATGCATATGCACCACAAGCTCCACCAACTAAACCAAACCTCATAACACATGCCACATTATGAGCAATGAGAGTAATTGCAGGGACTTGCTATAAAACATAGCATTGTTGTGTTGCTAGGTATCAGATGACAGCACAACACTGCAAAGGACTATTATATTTAATGTCATAATGAAGGAATATTACTGTTAAATGCTGACTTTTCTTATATGATAGTTAGTTCAAATGTGTAGTTTCTACACATTGTTGGGTTGCTTTTTCCTTTTGGATATTTTGAAAGGAAATGTTATCAACTGGGAAAACTGGCTCAAGGCATTCATCACATTTCAGCAACACACATGTCCATCACAAAATTAACAAAAATTAACAAAATTCAGAAGACAACTAAACAGACGCTGATACACAGTATGAGATCATGAATGAACTTTGACCTCAGCAGGTAATGATTATGATTATTGGGAGAGAAAGTGCAAGGTGATAGATTGAGATACTGTCCCTTGTGCAAATACACAGGAAAAGACTGAAGAATTGTTGGTTGATCTGATAATCCAGTTTGTAACTCATACATTTTATCTCCACACAGTGTTGTGACTTGGGATACCATGCCAGCCTGGCGCGCACATTGAGAACCTACCTATCAGCTGAGTACAGCTTAGAAACTTCTCGTCATGAAGGTCTGGACCAGTTGGAGGGAGCAGTGGATGCTATGGACATCAGAGGAGATAAGCTCAAGTTCATGGACATGCACAGCCAAATATTCTGTCCTCCTGCTCGGTTTGACTATCAGCCTCACATGGGAGACGAGGTGAGGGGAAGAGCTGGATGAGGAGAGCCAGTGATGATCAGTGTTGGGAAGTAACTAAATACATGTACCAAAAATACATATTCATAATCCCGATTTTGAGTAACTGTATTCTGGTACAGTTTCTTTTGGTGGTATGCAGAATTCAGCTGATTTCCTAAAATTAAAGGAATCCATTGTAGTACTAGAAATTCAGGCTTGCTGAAAAGTATCAGTAAGACAAAATGAAACACAGCTCTTGTGCGTGGATGTGTAATTGAGTAATGATTTAATGCTTTGCAAATTGGTACTACACACACACAAAGCTGTTTTGAAATTTATGTCAAGTTTACAAAAATAAATAAATAAACCAACTCATTGTGAAAGTATTCTAAGTATTCAGAATGCGATACTCTTAATTGTACCATGTAACAGAATACATTACAAAATACATTTTAATCCACTTTAATTTCTTGGGCTCTTTTTTAAAGACACTAAGAAGTTAAAGTACATAAGAAGACAAAATGAACATCTTTGGTTCATTTTAATCCAGGTTGTCAGTATTTTGTAACTAAATACATTGTCAAAGTATTTTTCCAACACCGCATGTGATGAAGTATAATGTATGCATATGGAGGCTGATTCTTATTCAAGGTGCTGTTGTCCTCTGTGGCAGGTGTGTCAGGTGAGCGCCCAGCAGCCGGTCCAAACAGAGCTTCTCATGCGCTACCACCAGCTGCAGTCTCGGCTCGCCACACTAAAGATAGAAAATGAAGAGGTAAAGGAAAAAAGGTGTATAATGTTACATAGATGCGAAATAATAAACATGAAGACACTGGATATGATAGTACAAATGTAATATATTTAGAAGTGTTGCAAATTTCAGTATGGCATTACTGTGACATTGTTGTTGGCTGAATCTAACTTGAATAAGTCACAAACAAGGTTCTTTCTATAGATTTTATAGAAAAAAAAAAAAAAAGAAGCTCAAACTATACCATCAATACCCTGCCCTAACTCCTAACCCCTTAAGTAGTTACTAAGCCGAAATACTTCTTAAAGGTCCCATGGCATGAAATTTTCACTTTCTGAGGTTTTTGAACGTTAATGTGAGCTCCCCTACCCTGTTTAGGGTAGGGGAGCTAAAAGTTGCGAAATGTCTAAACTGAGCATTTGCGGTCGTTTTCTGCGTTAGAAAAAAACACAGCTCAAACGGGCGATTCTGAACAAGGAAACTTATTGACGTCACATCGAAAAAAGAAATGCAAATGCAGTTCCACCCTCCATCTGGATGTCCACCCCCTGTCTCTGGAAATCACTCCTAGAGAGTTTGGACCGCGAAGGAGCTACGCAATGTGAAATGCGTTTTTTTATTTGCCTGGAGGCACGTGCGAGTGTTTCTAGGCTCGGAAGTCCTTTACCCGACCCTCTGGACCTCTGAAACAGCAGTGGTTTAATTGTATTTTCTGTGAAAATGTCTTTTTTTCATTGAAATTCCTCTCCTTTCTTCCTCCGCGCTTAAAACGCGGAAGTGGGAGACAGCGCACAGTAACAAGGAACCAGCGGCGCATTTGGCCCCCCCACCCGCTCCTCTAACCTATCTGTGTCCTTCTCATTTGCATTCAAGCAACAAGGCCCAGAATGAGTTGTTCAGAGAGAGATATTCTGACTCTGACTGTGTACATGTGTCTTGATTTTGAAGAAGGATTAATTTACAGTATTAGGGAACCATTAAGGCACTATATAAAAGCATCAAGAAGTACCATGTCATGGGACCTTTAATAAATTTGTTATAAATTGAATCTTATTCACTATAATTAAAGCTGAATGACGTGTTTTGCCTACTTAAATGCCATTTTAAAAGTGAATGATGTTAACTTTTCTAGTGGTGGGATTCCTACATTTTAGCCTCTTTGTTCATGTTTTATTAAGTGGTACCCAATGGAATAGTAATACAGGTCATAATAATAGTATAAATAAAATTTGTTAATCAAGTGAAATGTGAAACCAATATACAAGTAAAATATAAGTCATTATTAACTGTACATTGACAATACCAAGCCTGGATTGTCCATACCCCTTCCTTTCAGCAGCAGTTTTAAATACATTTTGTAAATATTTAAAATACGCAAATGTCACGTTGTTGTGAAATGCATCAAGGTGATTGCATTTAGCTTCTTCTAAAATGACACAGACCTTCTATATTAAAGTCCTGAGTCATTTATCAGATTTTTTTGACAGGAAATTACTTTTACTTTTTACTACTTTTCAGAAGATGTAAGATAGCCCTTGAAGTTTAATTATTGCATTGATGTAGAGATTAACTTGCATTTTATTCTCTTTATAGTACATTCTAAAGGGGAATAAGAACTTACAACTAGTAATAATGAATAATGGTTTGATACTGACAATCCATTAACCAGTGTGCCTTAAAAGCAAGGACATTGCATATATTAAGTGTACAATACACTTAGGATTAAGGTACACTTTATTGTCCCTATAGGGAAATTTGTCCTCTGCATTTGACCCATCCTTAAATCCTGCTGGAGTAACCTGTCACTTGTACTTCTCTGTCTACAGATTCTGTGATCCTAATAATGTTGAGAGCTTTTCCCAGTGCCACACAGCACCCCATTTTAGTTAATTAATCATTGCCTAAGACATTTAGAATTTCTTTAGTGGACTGCGAATCTAATGTTACAGGGTAGGTGTATACATTTTAATTAAAATGGACAAGAAGCTCAGCCAGCTATTTTCAGATTTATTTATCAATGACCTTAAATGAAATTTAATGCTACTTGAGGAAGGACACTTGCTGTACAACAAACCTGGGTATTGTACACCTCCTGGTCCACATACGGCACTTTGGTTAACTCTGACCGGCCCCTTTAAGCTAATTTAGAATTACAAAATAAACATATTTTATAATTTTCCCTCATGCATTGACTAAAGCTGCATTACTTTTATTTTAGAGGTGTTTTTTAAATTACATTTTACTTTGTCATAACATATACTCTTACCAGTCTTACCAGCTCGTCAAAACAATGTTATTTACTGCTTTTTATAAAGCAATGCAATTAATATTATGCAGAATTGAGTTAAACATTTTGGCCCAACCCTCCACAGTATTTTTCTCATGTGGCCCCATGGAAAAATGATTGCCCACCCCTGCTCTACAGCAATAGACAGCCTTCTCCCTGGACTCTGATCCTTGTACCATATAACAGTAAACAGTAGGTCCTATGGGCTGTCACTTCACATCTGTATTCATGCTGTGTTGTGTTGGCCCTTCACTGCAGACCTCCGGGCCGCTCAGGACCCCCTGACAGATATTGTTCAAACGTGACCAGGGTTTGAGTGAAGGTCAGGGCTGGACTCATGAATATGGAGAGACACAGAGCTGGACCTCAGAGGAGAGATCAAACATGGTGGTCCTCTCAGACAAGAACAGGGAAAACTAGGATAAGGCTTTGTACTCTGTTTTTATCTATCTCATATTCTATATATCCTTACTACTTTTTAGAGATGGCCAATGTCAAATTGCTGATAATATTCCATAATGTTTTAAATGTCCTGTGTATCGTTTATACCACTATCTCAAGACCCTGTTTAAAGATTTAACAAACCTATTATCTTCAAAACAAGGGTATAAAGTGATATTTTTTAAGTTTCTTGACAAAATGTCCTCTGATCATTGTTATTGGGGTTCTCTCTTATGTCTTTGATTTTTTGTTTTTGTTTTGCTTGATCTGTTTCAAAATTTGTTGCCAGTGTAACATCTGTTATTTTCAGAGCAGTGTTGGCCATGTAAGAATTATTTTTACTGTAGGCTCTGATATAAATCTCAAGTTTTTAATAACCTGACCAAATCATATTCATGATTAAAAGTGGCATTTTTGCACATTATATAGGGGTATATTAAAATAGATTAAGGACTCAAATGCAGCTCTGTTCATGGCTATTTCATAATACATTGTTTTTTGTAGATCTTAGCAGTAGATCTGTGTATGTTGCACAACTTTTAGTGGCCATCTTAGTCATTTACTGTCACATAGGAGTAGATTCACACCACTTCCTGTCTGACACACTGAAGTTGCCTAATTGTTCCTGTCACCACTCTTCATGCTAATTGTGCTGCTGTTTACGGAGCCTGTCAGTGCTGTGAAAATTCTCTATTGTGGCATCATCTCTGTGGAATCATGTGGTTTGTTTATACACCATACCTATGAGAATTTTATTTTCTCTCTTTTTCATGTTTTATTCATGCATTTACAAAGTTTAACAAATATAAAAGCAACATACAATTTATGAGCATGGATGTCACAATATACATTTTAGTATGAGAAATTTTGTGAGAAGACATTTGAGTGAAATTTGTAATTTATTTATCACTTATTAAAAAGCTTTCAATCTTTAACTGTACATATTTTCTCCATAGCATTTTACTATGGCTGTTTATGTCACATCAGCTTTACAACAACAACAAAGATGGTTATGTACTTGACTAGAAGAATGGTAATTAATTTGACAACATTACTGAAAGAAAGTTAAGGATTTCACTGGTGTCAATAATCATAAATGTTAAATTGTGATTTTTGATTGTCATAACACGAAAGGTTGATATATTTGCTGACTTTTCAATCAAATTTGAATATGGAACTCTATTCAGGAGAAACTATAGTATATTTATATCAGAAGTCCTAATGAACGGACTCGACTTTTTTAGTACATTAAATGCTGGTTTTCTTTCCTGTGCATCAGGTGAGGAAAACCCTGGATGCAACGCTGCAGACCCTTCAGGACATGCTCACTGTGGAGGATTTCGATGTATCCGATGCCTTTCAGCACAGCCAGTCCACTGAGTCTGTCAAATCTGCATCCTCTGACTCCTACATGAGCAAAGCCAACATCGCCAAGAGACGCGCCAACCAGCAAGAGACAGAGGGCTTCTACTTTACTGTGAGTATACAGTAACTATATTATAGAGATGAGCAAAGTTAATGGAAAATGCAACATATTTATTAGAAAGTGGCAGCTTTGTTTTGTTGAATTTGCCATCAGTGTGCCTATAATGAAACATCAGGTATCTATATGCAGTAGTATTAATCAAAAAACAATGATTGGTTTTGCTATTTTAGAAGCCAAAACTTGAATAGCATTATGCCACTTCCTTTACCTGGAATGTTCCACAATATGGCATTACACAACAGTTTCTCTGTATTCAGTTACATCTGACATGTGACTCATCTTCTTGTCTCAATGGTGAGAAGTTTGATTGGTGGCAAGGCTGTCCCAAGGGTGCAGTCCCTTAAATGATAGTGGATATGAGGACATTTACTACATTTGATATTGTATGCAGAGCAAAAATAATTCACTGACTTTTTTACATTACATGCACACATTACACAGCACACATTACAAGCACACAGCACGCTGCCAGGGGAATCCCTGTTACGCACCAGGAAGGGAGTTCCCCTGTTGTGCAGCGTGGTGTGTGCTTCGGGTTTCTTTTTCCGCACTGAAAAATAGTTCCCACCCAAAATGACCAAGTCAAGCTCTCCGTGTTGATTTGCACATTTATTTGCACTCGATATGAATGCGCACTACACAGAAAGTAATTGGGAAAAGCATCGAGCAAATTAATTCCTTTTGGCCGAAATCTTTCTCTGGCGACGTTAGACTCCAGTCTAACGCGGAGTAGCTGCAGATACCGCGGCGGTCAGTGCTGACAGACTCGGACAATGGCTGGGTGACCAGGAAAACGCTTTCCACCACTTATTTTAGTCTCTGGACTGTGGGGAGATGCCCAAGTTTGACCTGGGGGTGGCATATCCCTTTAAAATACATACATGATATATGATACACTGACATGCCCAAAATATAACAGCATTTTTAATTCACAGAAATACAAGGAGTACTTGAATGGCAGCAACCTCATAGTGAAACTGCAGGCCAAGCACGACCTTCTGAAGCAGACACTGGGGGAAGGTGAGCATTACATAACAGATGTGGAGACCGCTGGGCCAGGGTCAAGTTCACAGTTAAAGGTTAAAGTGTTTACATGTGAAACTGAGCACACAGGGGTCCAAGCCATCTTTGTTAGTGTCAGTAAATGAATGTACAATAAAACATGAAGTCTAGGGCAGTGCTTCTTATGTAGTGGTATGGGTACATAACATTCTATGGTAGGGTGTTGCATTTGTCATGTTTAATCATACAGATCTAAAAGGTTAAATAAGATAATATGGACCACTGCTTGGTTCTTATTAAGTCTGGGTTAACATGTGTTCTTTATATATTAATGTGTTATATGTTTATATTTTCATGATTTCTAGTTTATTTGTATAGCACAAATCATGCACTAATTCTAAATACTGTACAGAAAAAAAGGTGAAATCACAATACAACGTCAATAAATCATGAATAAATTGTTAATTACCATGTCAATGGTGCCAGTTTTTCCTCACACTGACATCCATGGATATAAAAAACAATCTCATAATCCTTTTTAAATAGTTCTCATAACTTTATTGTGCATGTGAACAACAAATAGCTACATGGTTCTCGTCATCTTTCTGCTTATGTCCTCTTCTGCCTCTTAACTCCAGTGAGAGTGCTGCTTTTATCTGAGGATTAAGTTTATTTGACGTAAAGTAAGCTCTTGCTACGAGCTACTTCACGCATGATGTGATTTTCAAACAGACATTTAAGAGTCACTGATCAAAGTTGCTGCCTCCCTCACTGCAGCCAGTCCAAGAGAGATCATGAAATATCCATGTGGTACTGAACAGGGCCAAGTTCCTCACTTGTTTCCCTGGAGACCATTCCCTTATGGGGCGGGTATTAAATAAAAAAAAAAGGGGGGGGAAAGTTGTTTTTTTAATTCATTCTAACCACTGACAATTAATCTAGATTCATGCACATACAGAATTTGCACATACCAAATTTTTACTACATAGATATATTGCTCATGTATAAATAGTAAATGTAGTAAAGGTTTTCATGAAAAACGACTAAATATAAGATACAACATTAAAAATGGAAATTGGAATATAGTTCTTAAACAATAAAACAATAAAGTATTTATTTAATCCACAAATAACACTTAAAATTCAACCAAATTTGCCCTGACCTCCCGGTTGCCCCTGGAGACACTTCCCTTTGGGGCTGTTTCCTGGGTGACCACTGAATGACCGCAGCCTGGCTCTGAGTCAAACCCGCCATGCTGCTCGCCCCATTCACGGGTCTGAATAGAGGCCCGCTCTCTCAGAACACCCTTTTTGTGTCCATCTGTCAGCCCTCCACTGCACTTTAGGCACACAAGTCACTCTGTGCTCAAATTTACTAATGCAGCATTTGGCTTTTCTGTTACAGGGGAAAGGGCAGAATATGGAACAACAAGGTAAGATGCACAGTCACTGAAACATATCAAAGAACCGTCTCACATTCTAATAAATTGGATTTTGTCATAGTTTCAGATGGAGAGCCTTTATAACTCCAAAATCTCAAAAATTGTCATCCACAAATTTAATCATTTTTAACAGATTGGCTCCACAAACTTGCCATATTAAATTTATGGCTTAAAGGTTGTATAGAGGATTTTCCAAGGAAAGAAAAATACAGCGACTGTTTGTCCTTTTTCAAATGTTGTGCATGCGTGACTTTTGTGGCTAACTGGTAGTGGATTCTTGTTTGCCATCGCAACAAACTTTGTGCTAATTGTGAGGAAGCTACAGTTGGAAAAAGGCGCTAAGAACCACTGCGTTGGTTGAGTAAACAGCATCTGTGGAATGCGTGAGAGACATACATAAACCATAATCCCTGCGTGCCGGCGAGTCAGTTACGTTAGAAGCGTAGGGAGTTTGATTGACAACCTAACAGCCAATAGATAATAAGGTAGCCTCATTATCCCCACATCCACAGCTGATGGATTTTCATTCTTTTTTGTTTGGTTATCATTATTACAAGAATGCTGCATCTCTATAACACTATTTTGAACTTTCATTGACAATTTGAAACAAAAACAAATCCTCCATACAACCTTTAAAGTCCTTTAAACTGACAACAATCATGTCTTTGGGGTTGATTAATGGGACTTTATAATAATAATAGTTTTGTTGCTTTATGCTGTCAGATGAGGCATTGAGCCAAACCTTGAGCCAGTTTCTGTTTCATGTGGATATTAGTAATTAGATATATTAACTACAACCCAGGTCAAAAATCTGGAATTTGACAGTTAAACAGCAAATTCCACCATAGAACCAGACCTGTCCTCCCACTAAAATTTAAATAGGTATTCAATCATCAATAAAAATAATGTGATGTCCTGTGATCATATCCATTAAAAACATACACATTTAGGAAAACTATTATGCAAAATGATACACACACACCAGACAGTTTGCATGAAAATACTCATACACCGTTCCCCATAAATTTGAAAAGGCTTTTTATTTGCTGATAAATGTGTTATTTTCATTCATTTTATTTTTGATTAATGTCATTTTCCTATGCTGCATTACACACATCAGTAAGTGCATTTAACCTGATTGTGTCTAGTAATTCATCACATTTATTTACCACTTAACTACCACCATGGACACTCAAAGCACTTTACATTGAAGATCCACTGACCCATTAACATGAGCATTCAGTCGCTGATGCATAAACACTGGAGGCATGGAGGGTTGTGTCTTGCCCAAGGACACAATGTAGACTGTAATGGTGGGAGCTGGGCTTGAACTACCAACAGTCAAATTAGGGCTGGGGGATATGGAGAAAAAAAAAATCTCGATATGTGTTTGCTATATCTCGATATACGATATATATCTCGATATCTATGCAGGGGGAAAAAAAGGAAGTAGTAGGAAGTAGGAAAAACCAAGGAAGTAGTATATTGCCTTATTTTAATTGTAAACATAAAACCTGAGGGTAGACAGTTCTTATGAAGTGCTTCTTTAACATTTAAGATAAAAGACAAAAAAAATCTCTCATTTCGTAGCCAAGTGAAAAAGCACACATTAAATTAATTGTTTTTAAATATAGATTAATAGAACCTCAATCCATGAATTCTTGTGTGTTTTGTGACTGTAGTACATTTTATATTTGTGTGTGTGTGTGTGTGTATTTGCTTTAACTTAGCACATTATTCTGCATCAATTTTTTTCAAATATTTCACTCACTGGCAACACACACACACAGAGACAGAGAGAGACAGAGAGAGAGAGAGATTAAAACTCACCGATTGCCAAATGCAGCCTGTGCCCAAAACACTGCATCCTCAGCCACTGCTTGCTCTGTACCTGTACCGCACTGACAATGTTGCTGAGGTTTCTGTCTCGCAAAAAAGTGGCGAGTAGGTAGATTGTATCTAGGGTCAAGCGTTTTTAGCATTCGTATGAAGCCCGGTCGCTCAACAACCGCTATGGGCGTCATGTCTTTTGCGATATGGAAGGCAATGGACTCCGTAATGCTGACCCACCTTGCACTTGTTTTTCCATAGGGTAGACACCGGGGTAAAGATGTTTGGAGCGTTGTTTGTTGTGTCTTCTTAGAAGTGGTGGTGGTGGAGCCGTTTGTTTTCTTTGGTATGAATTCTCTCGTGGACGCTTCTGTGGGCTCCGCCATGTTGAATAAGTTATCAACAAACACACGCGGCTTACACGCGAGGTGAGGGGGAGGGAAGGGGGAACCACGAGACGCAGTGAAACGCAAACGCAAGAAGGAGGCGGGGCGGACAGCTCCACAACACAGTTCAGGAAAATAAGCAGAGTGTCGAAATCTTATTCTCGAGATTTTCGATATGCTAAATTTTAATCGATTTCATAAAACATCTCGAGATATCGCAAATCTCGATTAATCGCCCAGCCCTAAGTCAAATTAGTTAATTCACCCACCTGGCAGTACTTCATTGCAAAGAAAATAAACTTAATCTGAGTCTTAGTTGTTTGGGTGATATTAATGTGCAACCATTTGTTACATTACACGTTTCGGGTGGTGGTTCACTTTATAGAGATGTTATTGCCTTATCTGTAATGTTCTGCAGTATGGCATTAAACTTGTGCATTGATTCAATTACAGGTATTTTATTGCTCAAAATACAGTAGGAGCAGGCTTAGCTCTCTACAGACCTGACCTGTAACTTAGCCTGGTGGTGTCACCTGCCTGTCTCCATAGAGATAGATCAATTTAATGCCAAATTCTACAACATGGCAAAACAATAACATTTATATGACGAGAAGCTGGTGGAGGACCCTCCACAAGAAAATGCCAGCATTATGGTCAACAGTCTAGCTTCATGCATTCATTCACAATATCCTTGATAACCAACAGTCCACTCCACCCATGTCCCCCCAGGCCCCCCACTCTCCCCCCTAAACCCCAGAGAATGAGGAAGTATAGACCTCGATCCACCTTTAACCGTAAGCTGTTTAACGGCAATATGGCGGCCTTCATCAAGGTACCAGCTCCTCTGTGCCTTCTGTCTCTGCGTGAATTCAGTTGTTTACATGTCCTTAAGGGTCTGTTTTTCTGCCTTTGACCCAAAATACTGACTCCTTCCTGCTCAATGCTTTTACTTCTATGGGGAGGGGAGAGGTAACATGTGGTGATGGTATCTTTTACTCCCTTGCATTTTCTAAATCAATACATATTTTGTTACAACCCATGGGCTCAACCACAACAATAATGGCCCATGCAAAACAGGCTAGGACAAACAAGCTGCATTCAGAGGAAGTTGCATCTGTAGTTGTCATTTTGTGAATTTGGGTGCATTGGCCTCTTGTCTGTGTAGTCTGTCTTTCTCACTAACCTGGTCTTGTTGTTGTTTCCTCTCTCGTCTTACTGCTCTGTGTGTCCAGGGGGAGAAGAAATGTCCGTGCCAGGAGTCAGGTACATGGCCTATATAGTGGGCGTGGATAGTACTAGACTCGATGCTAACCACTCTGCCGCTCTTCTGTTTGCATTGCTATTCATTATGTGTATTGCTATGTTTTGTGCCTGCTCAACATCCACTAACTGTTTACTTATTTACTAAATCAATGTCAAAATTGCTTCCCAGTAATACTGTGTTGAATGCAATTAAATTAAATGAATTAAAGTGGATTATTTTCAGTTGTATTATTCCCGTAGTAGTCAATGCTGTTTTTCTCTGTAGGACTCTGGGCAGCCTATACCAGCAGTGGTTGAGAGCTGTATTAGGTACATCAATCTATATGGTGAGTATTTGGACTGAGCAATATGACAAACATAATCACACATTTCTTTACATGTAATGATTACTCTGGATTTAGGGTTAGAATCATTTTTGTTTTTTTAAATTTTATTTTGATGAAAATAAACAAAATACCAGATTTAATCAAACTTATTCAACAACTGAACTCTGCTTCAACCAAAATGCTTGTATTCATAGTAAATTTCTTGTATGTATTTGCAAAATACTGATATATACAGTATATATATATATATATATATATATATATATATATATATTAGGGCTGGGAATATTAACGCGTTAATCGCGATTAGATTAATGTAAGTCATGATCGCGAACAATTTTTTTAATCGCGATCAGAGTTTGCCAGCATTTTCCGCAATTCTACCATCCATATGCAGCTCATTTGGTTGTATTAATTAAACTCATTGTCGGTTAAACGCGCTATTTTGAGTTTGCTAGTATTTTGTTCCTTCTACGCATCCGTAGGCAGCTCGAGCGGGCTTCAATCGAGTCGTCGGCATTGGCAAGGAAGGACACGCTGTTGTCTTCAGTTTAGCCAACTTAGCCACTATTACTGGTTCATTGTTACTTTTTCCTTTCTCTGCACTTTTTTTAAATAAAAAAAATGGTGAGAAATACTTTGCATTGTGAGTTTAACTTTAGATTCGAACGGTCTTACTGCAAGATATCAATTTTAAACATGCAAAATAAATCACGATTAATCGCGATTAACTATGAAATTTCTGAGATTAGTTGCGATCAAGAAAATTAATCGTTTGACAGCCCTAATATATATATATATGATATGTGATATGTGAGAATACACCAGGGGGAGATCAAGCCAATCTAATAACAGATGGTACCTTTAATATCTACACTTTTTAACTTTTAACCTAAACACTTAATACAGCATTATGTTATTTCTCAAACAACAAACTAGAAAATGGCTGGATAAAGGTCTCATTATCTCCTTTGTAATAAATACATTATTTAAACAATTTGAAACCTATGGGGTGTCTGTGGTGTCAGTGTTAATTGATTGTAACGATGTAAACAGGAATAATAAGCACATGGGGCACACTTTTCATTTTCAGTGTCACTCGTAGAAACCATCATTACTACACTAACAATGTGCAAGTCGCAATGAACATGTGCTTTTAATTAACTGAGACGCCTCACAGCAGGGGGTGCTCTTAATCTTATAGACTCTGCTTCATTATTTTTCTTCACACCGTGCACCACACTCAAACACGGCTCCACTTTTCATCCACAGTCCATACATTTGAATATTATATGTTTAGTTCAAAGCAAATATTTTAAACTGAAAGATTTAGCCTTATTTTGTATTAGTTTTATTTAGCTTGTTTTTTATTGAGTTGAAAATTAGGCAGTGTTTTACATATTAATATACAGTAGGTTATACACAGAGTTGCCGTCATGCCATGATTTCCAATATACCTTGCTTGGCGAAAGCACAAATACTGTAGAATTTGGATGAATAATTAAATAATAAATACAATTTTTGTGTGTATTTTTGGCTAGAAAGTTACATACTGTGGCTTTAAAGAATACATTTTGATATTTGCAGGTCTACAGCAGCAAGGTATATTCCGGGTACCTGGATCCCAAATAGAAGTCAATGATATTAAGAATGCATTTGAAAGAGGTAAATATATTTGAGTGTCTAACCCTCTAATTGAACAGATTTTATTTATATATATTGTTTTTTTCATTAAAGTTGGAGTGGCCAGATAGAGTGATGGTTGTAGCTTTAGAAGTAGCATTTGTTGTTGTTGCAATTTCTGTCTTGGCTTTTTTTTTTTTTTTTTTTTATTCGGCAAATATAATATTTCCAATACATTAGAGGAGATAAAAAGGAAGACTCCACTCTCCTGATTTGTAATGTTATTAGCATTGTTAGTTTGTTATTGTTAGTTCCCTGATTGGTGAATGATTCATGAGAGTTAAATCTGCGTATAGGGGAGGACCCGCTCATGGACGACCAGGCGGATCATGACATCAACTCTGTAGCTGGCGTTCTCAAACTTTACTTCAGGGGTTTGGAGAATCCTCTGTTTCCAAAAGAGCGCTTCCTGGACCTCATCTCCACCACAAGTGAGTAAAAAAAAATTTAAAAATCAATGACCAGACTAATACATTCTTAAATCAAAACTAGACACTTGTTTGAATAAGTACAATTGATACTGGGGGGGAAAATGCATTAATAAGACAAAATTACATTACATTATCAATAAAGACAATTGGTCTCAGACTTTCTTAGCCTTTTTCTTAGAGTTGAAAATTTAGTTTGATATGTTAGTATCCTGACAACACTGCCAGTGAGTCAGTATCTGTAGCCATACATCCATAGTATATGTCTGTTTTTGGGGGAAGTCCGGTTGATTATTCTTTATTATTCTTTATTGTTTTAGAGTTGGATTCTGGGGCTGAAAGAGCACGTCACCTCCAGCAAATTATTGGGACTCTACAAAGACCTGTCATTATTGTCATGAGATATCTCTTTGCTTTTCTAAACCAGTAAGTTGTGCTTTGTATATTTTCCGTTTTTTTGTGTGTGTGTGTGTGTGTTTTTTTACAGTAACAGACAGATATTTTAAAGGTTAATTTAAATAATTAAATACTAATTGTAATTGTTTTTACTGTTACCAGAGGGTTGTAATCATAAGGACTGAATCATAATGCCAAATCATAATGCCTGAAGCTGATAATGTCATATTAATAATAATGTCATATAATGTGCGCTACACTTTCAGGTTAACAATAGGGAAAATACAGTATTATTAGAACAGCAGATCTAACACCTTGTAGCTTTTGTCTTTACCTATATATATAAATATATATATATATATATATTTTTTTTTTCTACAGTCTATCCCAGTATAGTGATGAAAACATGATGGACCCTTACAACCTAGCGATCTGCTTTGGTCCCACTCTGATGCCCATTCCAGATGACCAGGACCCTGTTTCCTGTCAGGCCCACGTCAATGAAGTCATCAAAACTTTTATTATTCACCACGAAGCCATTTTCCCAACCCACAAAGAGCTCGATGGCCCCATGTATGAGAAATGCATGGCTGGAGGGGAGGAGTACTGGTGAGCGAGGACTGTTTCTGTGTTTAGGTTTACAGTAAAATAATGTAATTTTGTAAGAGCTATGGATGCTTGAAGTAGCAAAGGAAAACGGGGAAGAACATAATACAGTGGTACCTCACCTTACGAAAGACCCTCACCTTACGAAAGACCCTACATACAACTACAACTACATCCAAGTTACGAAATGCCTTCACGTAAAATTTTGGTCTCTAGATACGAAAGAAAATTCAAGTTACGAAACGCGAAATCTCAAAAATTCGAATAATGCGCGCTCAGATGCACGCCCCGCTGTTATCCCCGCTCAAAAAGCACCTTTCTCGGCCTCTTAGCTCTAGCGCCGAACACGCAAGATTTTCAACAAAATGTATTAAATAGTGAAGCGTGGGGGGAGACACGACTCCGGAAGCAGCGCGGAGACATGAACGCACCGCGCGAGGAGCACGGCACCGCGCGAGGAGCACGGCACGGCGCTGGTTTGTGGCTCAGGCCACAAACCAGCCGCGGCGCCCGGACCGCGTCCTCTGAAGCCCGAGCCACAAACCAACCGCACGAAACCAGCAAAAAGCGGCACGTGGTAGTTTAATCCTGGTTTAGTCCAGGTCTAGACCTGGTCTAGACCTGGTTTAGTCCAGGTCCAGTCCAGGTTTAGACCTGGTCTAGACCTGGTTTAGTTCTGGTCTAGACATGGTTTAGTCCACGTTTAGTCCTGGTCTAGACTCTTAGCTAATCAGGACGCAGAACCAATGTTACACCATAAGAAAAAAACCTTGGAACGAATCAGGCCTTTTCCATTAAAATAGCTACTCAACTTACGAAAAATTCACGTTACGAAACCACTTCTGGAACGAATTAATTTCGTAAGGTGAGGTACCTCTGTATTGTTAAAGGAGACATGTAATATTTATAATTTACTTCTTTGAGATTTTAACCATGTTTAAATAGTCTTCCATCGTCATTAACTTACCGTGGCGTTGTCTTTGATTGATCCATGCGTGTTTCAGTAAGCACATTTGAGGCTGGAGAGCTCATCTTTCACCCACCTCCTATCCCCACCCACAATTCTGTAATTACATGTAATTACTTGAAAAAATCTGACTCCGGCTCATACACAAAAGAGGAAAGGCCAGAGTCAGAGAAGCTATTCTGTCATTTTGAACATGAAATTTGGTGTGACAGTTTTAGATTAATATTGCACTTTACAGTGAACAAAATATAAAATGTGGTAGTTTATTATTAATACCAAAAATAAAGAAAGTATAATATATCTTCCTTAAATGCTTTGTTTTTATCTGTTAATAGTGAAAGTCCCCACAGCGATGCAGGTGCTCTTGACGAAGTGGACAATGGCACAGGACCAAACACAAGTGATGAGGGTAAGTCATAACAACTAGTACATCAAATAAACAAATGTGACTGAATTATATTGTATTGTGTGTGTCTTGACAGAACTGGAGCAAATAGAGGCTATAGCGAAGTTTGACTACGTGGGGCGCAGTCCGAGGGAGTTGTCCTTTAAGAAAGGGGCGTCTCTGCTGCTGTATGCGCGAGCGTCAGACGACTGGTGGGAGGGGCGGCACAACGGAGTAGATGGACTCATTCCACATCAGTACATTGTGGTACAGGATATGTAAGGACAATATATCTTTGTGTTCAAAATTCAAATATTTCTGTAATGTTACAGAAAAAGTGAACATACAGCAGCTTTCAATCAGAAGAAAAGTTACATTTTAAGTCCAGACCTTATTTTCACCATTTAACATTTCATAGTTCAAACTGCCACAATGCAAACACAATACTTTGTTTTAATTTTACGATTTTAAGGCAGCTATGAATTAATGTTTGTGCAAACTGTTGAGGTTAGATCATTTATTTGTTTTGGAATATTATTATGACTATCACTATCATTATTGTAGCATGTTTTATCTTCGTGGATACATTAGAAGATTGTACTACATACATGTGGTGATGAAACATTAACAAGTTTACGTTAAGTAAAAACTGATTGTGGGAAGTCATAATGAATGTGATATGCCTGTGCATCAGGGACGATGCCTTCTCAGATGGGCTCCACAGAACGGACAGTGAGGCTAGCAGTGGTCACCATGATGTCAGAGCAGCCAGAGACCACCAGACTGAGCACACGCCTGAGCACCGCTTTGGATCTGCACACGGGAGGTAAACCGTAACCTCTGAGCACTCTATTATTTTGTAATTCCAGTCACATTTATTAAGAACATATATTTTAGATATTATACTGTTTTATGCACACAGTAACCACATTTAAGAAATTCTGCATTCAAAACCTGCAGTTTTGCTAAGAAGCTTAATTTACATCTGTTCAGGGTAAGAGTACGTTCAGATGGTGGTGCTGCGGTTACTCGCCACCGAAACACAGGGGACGGTCACAGTCCACCCCGAGCAGAGCCCCCTAGAGTCCTGCCGCGGCCCTGCAGCCCTCAGAAGATCGCGGTGAGCAGGGGTCCCATAGACAGCCCAGAGAAGAGGCGCCTCACCACCTTTGGGAGCGCAGGACACATAAACCATCCCGACAGAAAGGTCTTCTCTGACAGCCAGTCTCACCGCGCTTCCCCCAGCACCACACGCCATGCCAGCCTAGGGGACCACAAGGCCCTGGAGGCTGAGGCTCTGGCTGAGGTGAGGGTCATTTCACTCTTATAAAAACAGCAATTCATTAAACTGAATCTAATATTGTCTTTATATTGGTTTGTAAGGACATAGAGAAGACCATGAACACAGCTCTTCATGAGCTGAGGGAGCTCGAGCGTCAGAACGTAGCAAAGCACGCCCCTGATGTGGTGCTGGATACTCTGGAGCCTTTAAAGCACCCAGGGGTGCAAGATGTCCCAGGCAGCCCCCTTCACACCATGGTGATCCGGGACCCTGACGCAGCGCAGAGGCGCAGTAGCAGTAGCTCTTCTTCTGAAACAATGACCACTTTTAAACCTGCTCTGACCAGTCGCCGGCCTAGCGCCCCCATGAGGCCTCCCCCGGTACGACCCGTGAGGCCTGCTCCTGTGCTGGGACAGGGACCGCACCGCTCCAGCAGCTCCAGCTCCTCTGGTTTAGGCAGCCCCGGGATCACACCTACAGAGAGGGGCTTCCCTAAAGCCCCCTCCCCTTCACCCTCCACCTCCTCATCCTCCTCAGACAAACAGGGCAACATGTAGTGGGCAGGGAACTGTGGATGATTATAATATCATACTCACATTTATAAAGACACCTGGTGTGTCTCACTATGAAACTACCTTAACACTGCTGCTGATGGTCTTATTGGCTTTCTCTGGACTGGTCAATGATCAAAGACATGAAATAAAAAGCATTTCAAAGAGACTTCCACAATCTGATACTGCTATGCTGAGTAGTCATGCTGGACAGAAAGGGATGCACTGGAAAGCTTGTAGAGAAATGTTACATGTTTTGAGCTGTGTACGTAAACTATATGTATACTATTACAGAATACACCACTATCCATAGGCCCACAGGGTTAAAGACTATTGCTTTATCTGAGCGGAGTATAAACTCAGTTGGCCTTTTTCACATTATGGACAAATCTAACATTAGTTACAAGGAGTTTATATCTAAGCTGAAATACAGTTGCACATTGACAAACATTGATGCCTCAGAAACCTGCTCTGACTTCAATATGAGCAATTAGATACCATTTTTCTATATTAATATTTGGAGACACAAGAACATACAAATGACAGTTACACAGATTTTTGTTTAAATGCTTTGTCAACACAGCCTATTTACAATTTGCAATTATAATATTTTAAAAAGCACAGATGTGACAAGCATTTGACACGCCCCTGACTTCTCATGTCATTCTGATTTTCCTGCACTGAAGCCAGACCAACTGTGGCTGTCAGGCAGAGACACACAATCAATAGTAATTTGAGATGTGAGCTTTTTAGTCCTGCCCACCCTTTACTCATGCTGTTATGAGAAAACATGAATACATTTTCTTTTCAACCCTAGTAATCTATCATTTAATAATACCACAACAGTAGTTTAAAGTGTAAACCAGGTAACCATGATATAGAGGACAATGAAATATGTGGATTATGTATACATTCCATCTATAAGTAATGTAAAATAGAAAATATCGTATAAACATTACCTCAAAAAACAAGTACAAATCAAAAGTCTAATGCACTTCTACACTACAGGGAAACTGCTGCATTGTGAGTCCTGTATTTTACTAGAAAACAATTATAGCACATCCATATCAAGTGTTTACTGTACGTGCTGTGTGTCGTCTTGACGATGAAAAATATATCTGTGTAATAATGTAGGTATTTGAATGACTATATGCATACTGTTAAAGATGTAAAAATAACATTGTATGATAGGAATGGAATATAATATCTCTTTTGTAACTCTTATCCTTGCACAAACATTAGCGGAACAATAAATTCTTAAAATATTATTTGTGGGCTTATTTTGATTTAGATTGAATGGTGAATCTATCGCGTGATAGATTGATAAGCAGACGGAAAACGGATGTATGAAATTATAATAGTTGTACAGCGCCATCTCGTGGTCACATATTGATCTACAGAAAGTTGAGAATAAAAAGAGTAGAATATGTTTGACTGGAAGGCCTACTTTGTCTCAGTAGGCTAATTAGCTTATTTGTATGCTTACAATGTAGTGGCCTAAACAGGCCTAAAACATGAAGAAATAAAATGTGATATTAAAAAAAATGTAACGTTAAAGCTTTACCGTGTAATTTTTCTGGAGGAAAGTACGCCATCATGTCTCTCCATGTGATATGTCCAATGAAATGAATTTACTGAGAATGTTCCATAGTATATGACATTACATTTTATCTATGGAAACATGCAAGTGACGCTATGTGAAATTACAGGTCAGATCTGTGAAGAGGTGAGTCCTCACAATATGAAGGCAGATTTATCAAGTTATTAAATTCATATGTCTTTGTTTACGCTTTTTACTGTTATTCTTCTACATGTTACAATATGCACATTATAGCCAAAATAAACTGAGTGATATGATTTGCCTATCTTGCTCTGACCAGTAAATCAGTAAACTTTAAGCTCTTTTAGGTATGGGCTAGTACCATCTGTGGCCAGTGGATGGAGGCATTGTGTAAATGAAACATGAATCACAGTGTTATGGCAAAATTTGACTTAAATCTAAAGAAAGGGAGTAGCCTGTGATCTTACTGATTTACATAAATACTACAATCACAACTAAACCTGGGTTACCAGTGCCTTAACCTTAGAGGACACATACTGTTTTTTTCTCATTCTCATATATGCCTCATGTGAGAGCAGCTCAGAACCTCCAGAATCCCCTCCCTGAGCTGCAGCACTGGTTCATGATTGTCTGCTGGTGCTCGGGTTTAGTGTCGCCACCAAATTAAAACATAAACGACTTCTGTGTGTGTGTGTGTGTGTGTGTGTGTGTGTGTGTGTGTGTGTGTGTGTGTGTGTGTGTGTGTGTGTGTGTGTGTGTGTGTGTCTGTGTGTGTGTGTCTGTGTGTGTGTGTCTGTGTGTGTGTGTTATGGGTGTTTTTATAGCTCAAAAATAAAACATGCATTCTTACTGGGAGTGCGGTCACCTCCTCACAGATCTCAACTGTAAATCGCTCTGGTGTTATCTCCTGCTTGTTTCTGTGGAGACTGAAAAGTTTAATGTCATATTTTGAAACGCTGCAGGTAAAACAATAACATCACCATGGAGACAAGCACATAACTGGCGGACCCTCTCCCAGAAAAGTTACACAGTGCACCTTGAATGCAATATCAAATTTTAACAAGTTTATCTTGTATGTGGGGACAAACGCCAAGTTTATGAACAAATTAATTTCAGTTCAGCCCAACAGTCACTGCATGCACTTTAAACAAAATAGATTACTCATGCCCTTTAATGTAATAGGTTACATTTGAAAACATTACAAAATGCTTTAAGACTAATCCTAGCTTTGGATGGATTATGAACTGATCAGCTCTAAACATGCACAGCCTTTTCAAAAGTTTCATATATAGCCTTTAGGCTAAGCTGTAAAAAAACCATGACTGTGTAAATAGACACATGGACTATTTTCTGCTTTTTTAAAAAATTTATTTCTGATCAAGTTAATTCCACGTGTCTGTTTCGTTTCTACCATGGACTCAGCTGTAATGCAGTTAGGTGTGTGTTTATTGAGATTAAAGTGAGAATGTAATCACGTTAGAGCCTTGCCTCAGGCCCCCGTCAGTGCCATGAGCGGCCCGGACCACCCATGGACCGGTGCCTTTTATCGCCCAGCCCCTGCCTGAGTTCAAAAGGCCTTTTCATTAATGCACTGATACGATTAAGCAGCCACCAAAGTCAGATCTGAGGCCAAACTACAATCATTCAGTGATTAATGTGCTGCCTGTTTCAAAATCTTTATTTTAGACTGCTGATTCAAGACTGGTGCAATATGTTGCACTGGAACAATAGCCCACTACAATGTGTAAAGATTTATTATTCAGAGGTATTAACACAGGACCTTAGAAACTTAAGTTAAGTCTCCTTAAGTGTGGAGTTACCACAACTGTCTCAGGCCGCTGACACCTCAGCTGATGGTTATACTTTTGTAAATTAAATTAAAAAATATATATTATATATTTTAAAAAAAATTCAAATTTGAACTCCAAAGAAGGGATCTTCTTACAAATATCTCTTCCCCCAGTCATACTCAAAGATCTGTGAAAGACATTTACCACTGAGGAAAAATACTTTTGGACCATTTTATTTAAAGGTAAAGTAGTTTATGCACAAGCTGTATAACAAAATCATGTAGACTAGAGATGCGCGAATGGGCTTTTTTTCCATCCGCAACCACATGAAAAAAAAAGTAATCCGTCCGCTATCCATTTGCATGCACATTTTTTCAGGAATTTTCAAAACCGCGCCCACCCGTCATCCGCCAACTTATGATAATTGTAGGCATCTAGGCATTTTTTAAAATTTGGTTGTTCAACCACCCGAATTTAATAAAAAATATTATTTTTCGTCACGTCATCCACCCGCTCCGAGGTTAAGCCGCGGCTGTAACCGCAATCTGCGCATCTCTAATGTAGACCAAATGGATGGTCAGTCCTGAACCTGAGACGTGACCTGTATGTTTTTGGAGTATACAGTCTATGAGGACACCAGGGCTCTTGACCGGAAAAGGTGGCTTGCCCTCTTCGGGTGGATGGAGAGTCCCTGCCTTAAGTGGAGGAGTTCAAGTATCTCAGGGTCTTGTTCATGAGTGAGGGGAGGAAATTGACAGGCGGATCTGTGCAACGGCGACAGTGATGCGGTCGCTGTACTGGACCGTTGTGGTGAAGAGGGAGCTGAGCCAAAAGGCAAAGCTCTCGATTTACCGGTCAAGCTACGTTCCTACCCTCACCTATGGTCATGAACATTGGGTAAGGACCGAGAGGACAAGATCGCGGATACAAGCGGCCGAAATGAGTTTCCTCCGCAGCGTGGCTGGGCGCTCCCTTAGAGATAGGGTGAGGAGCTCAGTCACACAGGAGGAGCTTGGAGTAGAGCCGCTGCTCCTCCAGATTAAGAGGAGCCAGCTCCTGTCGGGCATCTATTCCAGATGCCTCCTGGACGCCTCCCTCGGGAGGTGTTCCAGGCATGTTCCACTGGGAGGAGACCTCGGGGAAGACCCAGGACACGCTGGAGGAACTATGTCTACCGGCTGGTCTGGGAACGCCTTGGGGTCCCCCCAGAGGAGTTGGAGGAAGTGTCCGGGGTGAAGGAAGTCTGGGAGTCCCTGCTTAGACTGTTGCCCCCGCGACCTGGCCCCGGATAAGCGGAAGAAAATGGATGGATGGATGGATGGATGGACAGTCTATGAGGACACCAGGGCTAACCTGGATCACACCATATGTAGCACTCTAAATTGAGTTACTCACAAAAAAAGAGTCTATTTTGCTGTGCAAGTTCACGCCAGAGCACCTGGTGAAAAAAGACATAAAAGGAATCAGGACCATCTGCCAGTTTTCTCAAAACATATTTCCGATAAGGTGTGATATTTTTCTTAACTCCCTTTGTGGCCTGTGTAAGTTAGGGAATAGCACATGTACTATATACTGTTCACCTTCAGTACAAACCGTCCATATTGTTGTTAAATAGGTTATTGCAAATACCCTATAGTTATATCTCTGTCCTACATGTGCTTAGCTCTGACTTTACTTTTGATCTTTGCTATCCACAAAGTTCGACTTGACAAATTGCTACATTTAGAGGAGCTCTCTCACTGTGTGCATCATTGGGTTTCTGTAGAGCAGAAGTGATGAGAGGCAGCTGTTGACAGACTGGCCATGTAAATCTTTTTTTTTACTTCCATCACTATAATTTATATCACTTCTCATTGTTATCTTTAGGTTTGGTCCTGTAGTCTGTTACGTTTTGAGGATACCGAAAGAAGTAACTATAGAAAACACAAACAGGATTTGTGCAGGTAACATGCATGTTACATGGAACCGTTGCAAGACACATGGAGGTTGTAGGTTCAATTCTCTGTGAATGGCTTCCCTGTGTACTTCAGAAATATAATATATTTATGGAACTTGCACACTGCATGTTGTTTGATGGATGCAACATTGATAGCATATCCATCTTTTCATGTTTTTATCCCTAAGGTGAATAAACATATAGAAGTGAAAATTCCATAAATACTCAAATACTATAATACTAATACTATTTGCTGACTGACAATGTGCTGGCACATGTGCACAACAGTACGTTTTGGCCACCAGGAGCTAGTACTTCAATTGCATAAAGTAACCATGACCATCAGGATCAATAAAGTAGGCTATTTATCTATCTAATCTAAATTAACAGAACTGCAACTTTAACACAGTGGTGGAAGGAGTACTCGATTGTAGAAGTACAGATGCCAAAAAAAATATGTATCACATGAAATAAATCTGGCCTCAAATTATAATAAAAAAAATCTTTATTTTTCAGTCCTGTTCAAAAATGTAGTGGAGTAGAAAGTACAGATACATGCTGTCAAATGTAGGGAAGTAAAAGTAAAAAGTATTCACTTTAACTGTACTAAAGATGCCTAAATTTTAGTACAGTACTTCACTACTTTTACTACAATACATCCCACAACTGCTTTGACAATTCTAGTGGCAAATCTGATAAACCAATGAACTTCCTTTGTGGCCAGTGTAAGTTAATAGCTCATGGTATGGGCTGTAGTTTTGGAATGCGTGTGTCATATACACACAACTTGGCTTTATTTGCTTTTCTTTGTAGTATGGAGAAGAATACTATGTCTTTGTTGAATTCCACTGTTTATATTTGACTTGAAAAGCTTCTAGTTGAATATTTATGATTCAGTATTTTTGTAATCATTTAGCGCACGCTGCCTGGTAGGATGAAACAGGTTTAGATTTAGTTCTTGTTCTAACGCAGCTGCAAACATTTGTCTTGTTATCTCTTCTTCATGTGTTTCGCTTTTTGGTTGGACCCCTGCGGTCTCCCACCTCACCATTGTTTCATGTAGTTCTTCCAAAAAACCCAGGTAATCACAAATGTTGCCCTGGCATTCAACTGTCATCTGTTGTCTATTGGCATGTATGATTTGATTTTGGTTCATATTTATAAAACTGAAAAAGTCAAAGCTGGTCGACATTTCATCAAACAAACGGCAAAGACATATGATTGTAGCAAAGGCGTGATGCAACGTGAAACCAGATGAAACAATCTAGAGGCAGATGAAAGCATCCATCTTAAAAAATGTCTCATGCACATGTTCAGGAACAGAGATTGTTTATGTTGAATGTATATGCTGTTTTTCCGTAAAGAGATGACCAATTTCCACATACAGTAAATACACTTAAATCTAGTGAGGAACAGAGCCTTCTGCTATTATTATAGAAACATAGGTGTTGCAGTGTTCTGTGCATTAGAGAGGAAGCTCATGTGTCTGCTGGAACACAGGCAGTTTATACTTTTGCTATAAGGGCAAAATCAAATAGCTGAGAAATTTGTGTGCATTACTGAGCTGGCAGTGGGTGCACTCAGTACAGCACAGAAATGACATTTCTCTAACAATACCAATTTGAAAAGCTGAAGTAAAAGTAGAACAAAATTGCTTCTGGTGATCTGAAAGTAGGTTGGGAAAGAACAACTAAGAGTCACCATACTGATGAAAACTACTTACTCCATACTATGTTAGTCTGCTTCTGAATATCTTTATTTACCCTGTATGGACAATTGTTAGGCAAGTGGGTAGTTGACCGTATCATGATTTTTATTCATATTCTCCAACTCCAAGCTGCAAAAACTTGAATTCTTATTGGATTTAAGCATCAGGTGATGTTTATTTGTCTAACAAGTTAGGGTGTCGGCTAAGGAGATCAACACCCTATATCTAGATGTGCATTATTAGGCAGCTTCTTTTCCTCAGGCAAAATGAGCCAAAAAAAGATTTAACTCTGAAAAGTCAAATACGTCTTTGAGAGGGATGCAGCACTCTTGAAATTGCAAAAATATTGGGATGTAATCATAGAACCATGTTACAAATAGTCATTGCAAGAAATGTGACAGATAAACAAGTGAGAGTGGAAAATGTTATTTTTTAGTTGCCCAGTAATTGTGCACTCATAGATTTTCTCCCAAGAAAGCCAAAACTTCACTTTTACTTTCTTAAATATTCAAGTTTGAGGTTTATAAACATTTTGGATTGAGCATGAGCACTCTATTATAAAATGTATCCTCATGAATACAACTTGCCTAATAATTATGCACACAGTGTAATTGAGAAACACTAGTAATGAAAATGTTTGTACTGAATATAAACTAAAACGAATATTAAAACAATAATATTAAAAAATAATTTACACCTAAAACAAAATATTTTTTTGTTTAAAGGTGCACTATGTAACTTTTCTGGTGGAGAATCTCCATGAAGATAAGCCTGAAATATTTCACTGTAGCTGTATTACCTGTCAGATCTGTGTAGAGGCAGCCCCTCATAGTTGGAATTTTTTTCAAGGATTTTTTAAGTAATAAAAACACAGATGAAGTTCAATACATATGCCATACAGAAGTAAGATAAGATAAGATAAAAGATAAGATAAGATAAGCCTTTATTGATCTCACACAGGAGAAATTTACTCACCACAGTAGCTCCACGACATTTGGACAAGAGGGAAAAAGTGCATGCAGGCAGGGAGGGGATAAAGTAAGAATAAATAATACAAATAGTAATACGTAATAATAATAATAATGGAAAATAGTAATAATGATAATAGTAACAACAAGCATCAACATGAAAAAGGAGGATATTGCACATCTGGCCTATATGTTAGTAACATCTCCAGGGAGAAAAACAGTTGCATAGTGCCTCTTTAGGGAATAGCTTTAAAACTTTTTTCACATACCATAAAACATAATATGGAAATTCATGAAATTGATGACTGAAACGAATGACAGCAGTACAGCACAAGGTCAGTTTGATCAGATTCACTCATATTGAACATCCTTACAGCGTTACAAAATGGAAAGTGCGGAAATCACTCGATAACATCTTAGTCAAACACTCATTTTGACAGCTGCTGACCGTACTGACTGGCCTGTCCCTGAGTCCTGTGTGAAATCTGGGCCTTTATAGCGCTGCACCAAGCTGAAATGCACAGGGGTAAGAGGACCCTCACGGATGCCTCTGGCGCCAATTGCCCCTGCCGTGAGTGAGAGAGGCAAACATCCATATTTCTGTTTCTAATCATATACTCCTGCCCCCTCCACTGCCCCACAAACCTGCCCCTGAACGGCTGTTAGGAGAGTTGACACAGCGCTGGACTAAAGCTGGTCTAAGACGTGCAGAGGTGATAAAAGCAGATGTGGTTTAGAGTAGCAGATGATTGAAGAGAAGTGGTGGAGGGGCCAAAATATGTGACCTAAATTTTCACACGTTTAGAATGGATCTGAAGGCAAAAGTAAAACTGAGGTCAAGTAAAATGTGAACACTATATAACAAGAAAGAGCAGTCCATGGCCATTATTTATAGAAGCTTCTGGTGTATGTAGGAGCTATTTAGAAAATGAAGAGTGACATGCATCAATTAAAAATGTGAGATGTTTTGCTGAATTTAAAGGCGCACTATAGCCTTCCACAGGGTCGGTATGGGACGGACCGCTGGAGGTACAATTTTCCAAAGTGGTCTGGAACACACATCCGAAAACACATCCAGTCTCCAGTGCAGGGCCTCTACACTATGTAAATCCACTAAACTATGTAAATCCACATCTAGTCAACGTCTGCTATGTCCGCTTGAAGTTGAAGCCAAACTGATAACATGAACCCAACTCCGCCATTTTCCTCCTCCTCCTCGGTTGCGGTAAAAGTCTAATTCCCAAATGTGGTGTGTATATCCAATGTGGAGCGCATGTGCGTAAAGATGCAGCCAAACAAGACCGCAAAAGTTCTTCATAATCCCTCCAGGTAACTGCGTAATTAAAGAGCAAAGTTGTTTATAAAAAGTTATTTATAAAAACAAGAGCGTGTGGTCGGTGGCAAGGTCTTTGCGCACATGGAGAAAAAGTGAAGATCAACTGTGCGCTCTGGTTCATTTGCATGCGTATTTGTTTTGAGTTATACTTGAACATCGATCAGAGTTGATGCTCGTTTAGTTTGGCACCAGTCTTTTGACAGCTGTCCAGTGGCTCGTGGCGCACGCCTACGTGACGCCATTGGGTGTGTCTTACCAGACCTGTGTAACGCCCAAAGCGGCCCTGGTCCAATGGAAACGCTCCCCGGGTGGGGGTGGCCACCTCCTAACTGTTCTGCGCCAAGGCGACCCCAAGCGAACTGTGCCAGTGGAAATGAGGCTTATGTAACTTTTCTATTAGTGCCTGCCAACTGTTTTTCTTCGTGGGGATGTGATTCCTTAGTCTGGAATGTTCCACAGTATGGCACTAAAATTACTTGCATTCATGCAATTAAAAATAAATAATTAGGTGTTTTTATTGTTTAAAAATATGGTATTCAAACATTTATTATTACTGTGAGGAGGAGGTAACCTGTCATCACTGACCTGTGATGTCTCCTGATTGTGTCCATAGAGATAGATAAGTCTAATGGCATATTGTCAGATTAAAGCCTGATCTCATCAGATCTCAGAAGCCTAGGAAGCTGGGCCTGGTTAGTACTTGGATGGGAGGCCGCTGGGAAAAGCAGGTGCCACTCTGGGGTAGTAAAAATTGTTGTTGTGTCTTTAGTGTCTATAGGCAAGACCGAGCCACCTTAACGTGGTGGAGGGGTTTGAGCGTCCGAATGATCCCGGGAGCTATGTTGTCAGGGGCTTCATGCCCCTGGTAGGATCACCCAAGGCAAACAGGTCCTGGGGGACTGGTTAATCTAAGAGCGGTTCAGAAGCCCTTATGATGAGAAACACAGCAAGGCCAGTTATGTCGCCCGGACTGGCGTCACCGAGGCCCCACCCTGGAGCCAGGCCTGGGGTGGGTGCTTGACAGCGAGCATCTGGTGGCCGAGCCTTCCCCCACGGGGCCCGTCCTGAAGGAGCAACGTGGGGCTGTCCTCCCGTGGACCCACCACCCGCAGGAGGATCCATAGGGGCTGGTTCAGTGAGATCTGGATGGCAGATCTCCGTAGGCTGTTTCCCCCTCGGGAAAGGGAAGAAAATGGATGGATGCCTAGTATGAATGTGGTGTGTATGTGAGTGACTGGTGGAGGGGTTGATGGCGCATTGGCAGCCTTGGCTCCCCTCTCAAACCAGGTCTTTTCCCTGGCCTTAAAGGCCCGTGGCTTCTAGGTGAAGATGTACGGCAGATGAAGGTCCACTCTGGCACAACCGTCGGTACATCCTCTTGTGAAGTGGCTGTTTTGTTTCTCCACTGTAGCGCTCACTGCAGTCTTCACTACACTGAATGGAGTAGACCACATTGCTTTGTTTGTGGCTCGGTGTTTTGTCCTTTGGGTGGACCAGTTATTGTTTGTGAGTTTGAAATAGCCTGGGATTTCATATTGTCTGAAAATCCACTGTATTTTTTCGGAAACACCGGCCAGGTAAGGAATCTCTACACCTTTCCTCCCGGGTTCGGATTCTCTGTTGTCTTGTTTCTTGTCCTTGTCTCTCTTAGTTTTGTTGAAAGCCCATTTAGGATATCCACAAACAGAGAGGGCTTCCTGCACGTGGTGTTGTTCTTATTCTCCTTTCCCTCTGTGCTTGTAGGAAGACCCCAGACAGAAACTGAAAACAAATAGGTGTGATAGTTTCATAGTAATTTCGTTGTAGTTGGCTCCTCCCTGCAGCTAGATATAAGCAGTGTCCACCAGCACTCTAACCAGAACTAACGAAGTAGCTTGGATGAGCTGCGAAACAACCAAATAAACTTTGTCCAGTTGACAAATTGAATTTATCCTTTTACCATGGTTTCTACCTGGACGACTAAGAGATTCTTCACACATCTTCACATCTTCAACCCACTGTTTTGATCTATGGCAGTGAATGGAGTAAGGTTTAGGAGCATTGTCAATAGAAGTTTATATTACATTATATAGTCTTTTAAGTTTAAAATGTAGTTAGTTGAAATAGTTGTTTCCATTTAAGTACATTTATCAAAGAACATGGACTGCATGTTGTTTTGTTAACTTTTTCCCCAGGTTAAAAAGAATGATATGCAACACTCTTGGATTTTAGGAACATGTTTTATATCCATTTTATGATAGATGCTCTGAGAAATATTGGCTGTTAAGATCTTATTAACATTCCTTCAAACAGAGACATATTTTTCAAAAAGAATAAATAATAAAATCAACTGCTTAACCTTTGCTTTGTTGTTTGCATTTTCGCTGTAATCATTTAGATTGTAAAATGACAATATTAAAATAAATAGTAAAATGAACACATATTTTGCTTCTTTGTTTCTCCATTTCTATTTCTCAGAAACCGGTTATCTGAAACTTAAATACACGGAGATTTCAAACATGACTAAAATGTTTTTGAGTGAACTTGAGCTGTCTTTGCTTTAGGATCTCTTTAAGGTCACTTGGCTTTACTCATTGTTTTGGTAAGATAACATTTTGGTCGTATTAAAATCCTCCATAATCCTATGCCTAGAGGTACGGCCTATGCATATACTGTAGCACGTCAGAGTATAACATCATAACTTTATAGGCTTCAGTGCACTTCATAACGAAACCTGTTTGTATGAAAAGAACTGACCAGTCACAACGAGAGAAATGTGAACACTGCCCCGACATACACTGTATTTTGATATGATTAAACAGGGCCAGATCAGGCGCAAGAGTTTGGGTTACACTTTACAATAACTACACCTTAACTAGTATAAAGCATGAACTAAGACTTCATATATACATAATGGATATATTGTTTAGTAATCGCTATACTAATAGGCTTTGTATTTAGGGGGTAGGGGTAGTAATAGGAGTTAAGATATGAATTTGTTACTTAATAAACTATTTTTGTTAATTAGTATTTATTATACTTAATTAAAGGTGCACTGTCTAACTTTTCTATGGGTCTGCCATCATCTTCACTCCATGTGGATATTATTGTTCTTTTTCTGGAATGTTCTACAGTATGGCTTATAATTTATCTCCATGGAGACAAGCAGGCAACATCACCAGGCCAAGTTACAGGTCAGATCTGTGGAGATGTTGGCCCACTAACAGTAAGAATGCATGTCTTTTGAGAAATAAAAACCTGTAAATGAATAAATACAAGATATATTTGTTTAATTCCATACTGTGGAACACCTCAGGCAAAGTAATCTCAGAGATATCCATGAGACAGGCTGATAGTGGACGCTCCACCAGAAAAGTTACACAGTGCACCTTTAAGTGTAACTATCATCAGCTCTTAAAACTCACCTGTTCACTTTAGCATGTCACTGTGATTAACTTTTTTGTCAAGTGTGTTTTTATGTATCTGAGTTTTTGTAATCTATGTTTATTTTATTACTGCTTATTCTTGTGTACTGCACTTCGTCACGTCAACTTTGTTGTTTTTAAAGTGCATTACAAATAAAGATAGACTGGATTGGATATTATAATGTGCTACCCCATAGATCCTTGTATACAGGCTCAGGTCAACTTCTAGTTGTGATACAATGAAAGTGACTCAGTAAAATGTAGGTTACAATAACTCCCTGATCCACTGTGTTCATTACTACAGGAAGCTCAGTAACCTTTGACCTGCCCCACAGCAGTATGGTCTTTTTCTGTGCTACATAGTTAAGTGAAAGTTGGGGGTCAGAGACATTTTACAAGAGGAAGAGGTACTTGGTTGTGATAGATGCATGAAGTGGCTAGATTTTTAAATATTTCATCTCACACTGCTGTTATGACATATTGTGAAAGGGAAACTTCACTGGTGCATGACTTTGCTCCATATGTTGGGTTTATGAAAGCTCTGAGACTAAACTCCACAGGTCAAGTCCAACAGCAGCAAAGATTTAGAGAGTAGCGGCTCTTGGCATAAGCAGTCTGTGCAAATGTACCCCCCATAAGTTCAATGTCTGTTCCTTAACCTTACTTTACACCAGGGGTCTCCAATGTTTTTCCTCCTGTGAGCTACTTTTTGTAAATCGAAAATGCCAGAGAGCTAGTAATTTTAGTGGTTGCTAGAAATTTAGTAAATATAAGAGCCATCGCAAACCATAGATCAGGTGCAGTTAGATGCTTATAAAACAACCCATTATCCAGTAATCAGTGTGCAAAATTAGGCATCAAAATGATACATTTGCAATGAAAATTTAATCAATCAAATTTGAGATATTCAGCACAATTCATATGATTCCTTGGCGAGCTACTTGAAAGGGGGTGGAGAGCTACTGGTAGCTCCAGAGCTACAGGTTGGAGACCCCTGCTTTACACTATAGCCTTATTTATATGTGAATGCCCTAGTATAAATTAAAGTTTAGTCAAACAATAATAAAAGAGGTTTTTGCTTTCCTCTTTGTCCAGAAAGAGTACATAATCAAATAATGACACTGATCACAGTTATAATACACCAAAAAGTGTTTGGTATTTATTTTTGTATTAACAGTGGTATTGTTGTTGCTTGTAAAATAATTTGTGGTATTAATAATCTTGGGTTTCAGAATTATGAAAAATGAGGACAGTTGTGATTAACAATTAAAAAATAAATAAATAAATAAATAAATAAATAAATAAATAAATAAATAAATAAATAAATAAATAAATAAATAAATTATTATATCTAGAAATAACAAGTTCCTTAACAGGAACTCATGTTCCAGCCTATGATGAGATATGCCAAACATTCATTGATACATTAGCGAAAACAAAAACAGAACATAAACATGAAGAGCTATTGTTCAATCTGATAAACTGTATTATTATTATTATTATTATTATTATTATTATTATTATTATTATTATTATTATTATTATTATTATTATTATTATTATTATTATTATTATTTGGCAGGGACAATGCAATCAGAGATACAGTAGGTACAAAACAAAGCTTGCAGCTGATGCGTGCCATACTGAGTATCAAATTTGGCAAACTAGGGGCCCCCCAAGAAGGAAGTACCACAGCACCTGGACAAACCTATAAACAGCCCTGCATTTAGATAAAACACTATGGTGCTGTAAAGTATAGTCAGTACATTACAGCTCAGAGAAGATCCTGATTTCATGGAGATCGGATGTCCCTCTCTAATATGAGATACAGATGGAGGTTTCCCACATGTGCCCTGGTTCAAAGATTAAAGCGGACAGTGTTTGTTTGCATAACATTTGAACTTCCTGTAGTAATGAGTTTCCACTACATTATATTGTTGTACTAATAGTGAAGTAGCAACATAGCCTTCAGCATTCACAATATTATATCAGACGATACCATCGATCCTGTAAAGTGTTATGTCATCATCACCACAATGTTCAAAGTTACAGACTGGAAGTAACTGGAGAATTAAATCATAAAACATTTTCAGTGATTAACCTACAGATCTAAATGGTAATAAATTTAAGTTTTTACAGTAAGGAATAACTTGATTTTTTGGTTTAGAAATGTTAATTTGTTTGCTTTTCTATTTCAAAGGATGGGAAAAAAAAATATATATATATATATATATATATATATATTAGGGCTGGGAATATTAACGCGTTAATCGCGATTAGATTAATGTAAGTTATGATCGCGAATAATTTTTTTAATCGCGATCAGAGTTTGCCAACATTTTCTGCAATTCTACCATCCATATGCAGCTCATTTTGTTTTAATTGGTATAAATTAAACTCATTGTCGGTTAAACGCGCTATTTTGAGTTTGCTAGTATTTTGCTCCTTCTACGCATCCGTAGGCATCTCGAGCGGGCTTCAATTATTTATTTACAATTTCTCAAAGTAAGCACTATTACTGGTTCATTGTTACTTTTTCCTTTCTCTGCACTTTTTTTAAATAAAAAAAATGGTGAGAAATACTTTGCATTGTGAGTTTAACTTTAGATTCGAACGGCCTTACTGCAAGATATCAATTTTAAACATGCAAAATAAATCACGATTAATCGCAATTAACTATGAAATTTCTGAGATTAGTTGCGATCAAGAAAATTTATCGTTTGACAGCCCTAATATATATATATATATATATATATATATATATATATTCTGTGGTTTATGCCAATTTCCCCATTGAAATTACATTATGTTCTACTTCCTTTTTGTTTTGTTTACATACTCAAAAGGGTCTACAGAACCAAGACCAAGACTATACTTTCCTCGCCCTACACTGTACACTGTATTCAGGGGTGTAGTACAAAATTCTGCGTACAAATCATCTTGGTGGGCTTGTATTACATGCTAAGAAAAAATCTATATTAAATTGCATTTTGCAGATTTTGTGAATGGCCCAGACTAGACCATCACACATCCGCAGAACAACTAACAACAACTCACACACATATTAAAATGTCTATTGTAACTACGGTTACTTACAATCAGAAGTATTTCATTCTCCTTTTCACATATGTGTTACCATTACAATATAGAGCTTCTATAACTTGGGTTTTGGAAAAAGTGCACCTTAGCAATGAGTCAATGTCAGTATGACACGTGAACGTAATCTTGGAAGCACACTTTGCTATAGGCTACATATACAAAGAAGCACTGATGAAAACCACATTCTTTGCTATACTAACCTATAGCCTATTCAAATATCTGATACAAGCTCACCCACAAGTATTACTTCGTCTCAACATGGAATATATTCAACTACTGCATATCTAAGGTGTGGAAATCAGAGGTCATTTGGTGAAAAATGTGTTTTCACAAGATGGTAATGTGCGCCGTCACTCAGAACTACAGTGGAGCAGTCTATAGAGTATACTGGGGCAGCGTGGGGCTCATGAAAAATGCATTAGGAAACCATTCAAATAACAAAGACTAGATATTTCATGATTGGAGAGTATCTGAGTAAAAAGGTAGACTTATTAGAGGCAAGCCTAAATGTGTGTGTTTAACTATATTATTATTATTATTATTATTATTATTATTATTATTATTATTATTATTATTATTATTATTATTATTATTATTATTATTATTATTATTATAACCCAGAGCCTACAGGTTGTTCAGATCTTTTAAATGCTTTTACAGATGAACTTTGTAAAATGATGCCCTGTGACTTTGAAGAATCGTCTCTGGCTTTACTTAACCATTTTTCACAGCCAGATGGGGTTCACAGACGTGCATGAATTACCACCTGAGTCTGTTTTTGTTGTTGGAATAGTACAATAAATAATAATTGATGAAACAGATATCTTATTAAAAGGGTACATATTTCATTACGTCCATGCTTGCCAGAAAACTATGAAGTTCAAGCCTTTTCCTGTGTCTAAAACCCAGATGCTTCTACTTAGATGTTCCTCGTTAATTTCTCCTTGCTTTGTTAAGTACTTTGTTTCAACTTTTTTTGTTTGTTTGTTTGTTTGTTTTCCCTGACTTTAAAGGTCTTATATTATGCAACATTGACTCATGTGAGCTTCAAGCCATGTTATAATGCTGTTATCTAATCAAAAACATACCCGAGTGATGGGTTGTTTCATTCACACGTGTTTCATTAGTTTGTCTATGCTTTGTTCCAACTTGTGATGTCATCAATCAATCAATAAATCAAACAATATTCATGAAGTGACCTTTCAGGTTAACAGCTATCTTTTACTTTTTATTTGGTACAGATTGGCAATTTATTGAATATCATACAAATGTTCCAGTGAAGGTGTATGGGTGTTTAAAAACACAACGGAGCACTTCCTGCAT
Source organism: Paratrypauchen microcephalus (assembly GCA_036785185.1). Classification (NCBI taxonomy): domain Eukaryota; kingdom Metazoa; phylum Chordata; class Actinopteri; order Gobiiformes; family Gobiidae; genus Paratrypauchen; species Paratrypauchen microcephalus. The sequence continues at coordinate 282,808 of JAVJIX010000060.1, forward strand.
TGCCTCATGGCATCATAAAGTGGAATAGAGTGTTTTCAATGAGAAGGCAGTCTAAATGTGCAAAAGTGTCTGAATGAAACAAATCACAACTCCAGGTATGTTTTTATTGAAAATTATAACATAGATCAGAGGATAGTGTAATATGGGCCCTTTAAATAAATTGTGAGGTAGTCAGATCTATGGTTGGTCATAGTAATACATAACTGCCCTGTGGCTGACTGATAGAGATATGTCTGCTATTCTGTGCCAATGGCCTCTGCTTCCATCACTCACTCACACATGCATGCATTCATACAGACAAGATAAGTGTCTTGCTTAAGAACCCATTTTGGGAATTGGTTTGTGAATTGTTCATGGTTATCAGTCACCTGCTTCATGATAGAGCCACTTCCACTAAATAAACAGACCCAAGTTCCTTAAAAATAGATTTCAGCCAAATAACCACATAGCACTAATAAACAGTTTGTTCCTAAATGGTCTAAACATTTATGTCTTGTGACTGAGGATATATGGACCAATGCAAGAAAAAACAAACTATAGTAAATGGAAGATTCAATGAGGGCTTTATTGTTGTTGGAAACTTGCGAAAACAAGCAAATGAATGCTAAAGATATGACATTTTAACAACACTGTGAATAAGGACATGCATGAGAAAGTTCATTGCACCGACACCAGGATGCAGGACTCCCAAGGTTGTGTATTTGATTTCCACTAATTGTTGTTTGTTCATGAGCAAGACACATTATTCAACTTGTCTGTTTAAAAGAGCTAAGGTTTACCAAAGTGCTGAACAGCAATACAAGCAGCATTTACAGTAGAATAAAACATACTAGTCAGCAAAACAATTATTTAAAAAAACAAAAACAAGATACCCATGTGTCTCTCACAATCTCCAGTCAAATGCCAATGAAAAGGAACATTTTGAACAGATATTTAAAGGTCCTTTATTATGCAAAATTGACTCTTGTGAGCTAGGATGTTATTAAATCATCACAGACATACTGGGAGCAGTGTTTTGTTTCAGTGAGTAACCCTTTATTATTAAAGGGTGTCTGTCCACATCTTCAAAGCTTAAAATGCTCTGTTCCAACTTGTGATGTCCTGTAGTGGTAGTTTTCCTACCTTTTACCTTTAGTCAGTGGTGAAAGTAGTTTTCATTTCTTACAGGTGCTATAATGTCCAGTGCATCACTTTACCATTTAAAAAAAAACAAAAAAAAAACACTTGTTTTACCTGTTTGTTTGTTTGTTTTTTAACGTTTTACACCTTTTTCATAGATGAATAACATTTTTAATAAACTTATTTCATATTTTTTTAGTCAGCATAAACCCTCTCTTACAGGTGCAGGCAGCGCGCCGGCCTTAAATCTTCTACCAGTGCGCAACACCGCCTTGCAATGGTTTAGGCTACTTTCACGGCTACAGTCAGATAAGTTTTGACAATCCTTGCTTAACAGACTGCAGATATCTCTGGTAACTTTCAGTTATTCTCGAATGGCATAGTGTGGTTGTTTGTGTTTTCTACTTAAAAAGCGCACCTTACTTTTTTTTTCAAATGTGGGTTTTGGCCACCATTAACCATATTCTCTAAGCGGTGCTGCGTACTGGCTGTGAATTTTATACTGGTGCTGCATTCCGGTGCGCACCGCTTTATTTTCACCACTGCCTTTAGTTCAGTAGAGATTGGCAATTCCAGTGCTGAAACTTCCGAAATGATTCTAGTGAAAGTGCATGGAATTTAAAAACACAGTGGAGAACTTCCTGTATTACAAGTTGTAATACAGGAAGTTCTCCACTGTATTTTTAAACATTACAACATCACAAGATGGACAGTTTCTGAAGGAAGCATGTAGCCCTAAAATTCAACAGAAACATCCAAAAATTATGCTGCAGCTGTAATTATCCCCATGAGCTGTGAGGACTGCTCTGTGTTTAATGTTTTTGCACAAATCCAAAATGGCAGAAAGCTCATTCTGTTCTGTTTGTGACCACCGCCAGGCTGACGGGCTCTGAGGGGACACACTCAAACAAATGTCACGATGATCAAAAGATGGGGGGAAATAATGGAGATTCCTATATGGCTCAAGACTGATTTAACAAAATTAAAATTTTTATTTGAAAAATGTTTGGAGCCTGCTGTGTTTTGATAAATTAGACCATCCGAGAAATTAGTTTCACTCTCAATCAGAATAGGGAACAAAGTCATTATTTTATGGACCTTACACAGAAATTAAATCAGTAAAATGTGAAATTTTGATCCCAGGTTTAGGAGAAGAAATTTGAGAAGTGTGGTGAACTAATGTGAAGTTTTGGTTATTTTTGGACAGTGTGTTGGAATTACAGAGTTTGGAATAAGTTTCTGGTATAATGCCCAGACAGAGTTGGCATGGAATTAGGAAATTGGCAATTTTGAAAGTTAAATTGGAAGTAAAATTTATAGTTTCTTACCAAAACAACAACAAAAGTTTAGAAATGTAAATATAATTGCAGAAGGTGAAAACCTTAATCCATTATCTTTCTATCTGTGAACATTATCCAGAACATTTAGACAATCCAATTAGTGATGTCAGATCCAAGCCAACTGTAAAGTTTCATAAACAATAGCTGAATATGTGTGTGTGTAAAATCCCTCAATCGTCCAGGTAGAATCCATGGCAAAAGATAGCAATTCAATTTGTCACCTGGTTCTGAACTTCAGTTCAGTTCTGAACTGAAAAAGGCAGCTTGGATCAGCTGCAAAATGTATTTGACTAAATAAACTTTTGTCCAGTTTACAAATCAAATTTCTCCTTTTGCCAATGGCTGAATAACTCACATAATTATGTTAATGAGAAGTAGCATTTCTAAAAATGCAAAGTAAAATGTATTTGGTTCTGCTTTGAGTGCCCAAGATTAAAGTATAAATGTACACATTGTGTTATTGAGGTGTCTAACATGCAGGAAATATGCCATACCTCTTAATGAATTCTGTCTCTGTTGACTTGTCCGGGGTTTGAAAATATTATTCTTCATTTTGGTGGAAAATGTAATTTGTCTGGATATTTTTCTTGGACATACCATCAATATGACATAATTGATGTACGCTGGAACAAGAATAGACATTACATGTAAATTGAGTCTGGAATACAAAGGAAGCTTTGTAGATTGAATAAAAAAAAATAGCTGCTATACAAATAATTACAATCCCATAAATTATTGTTATGTAGTTATTTCCACTTACTATGCTGTTTTTTCATATGATTATATTATGTGATCCAATGTAGGTCTTTCCCACATCAGGTCAAATACAGGTCGTACACAAAAGGAATTATAGTGCCATAATCGTGTTTAAATTACACTGGAGTTTGTGGTAGATAAAAGGGAATTTCTAAATAAAAGGAAGCTGCAAATTTTTCTGTATTTGTATTTTTATAATCAAGAATAAATTCCAAGAGATAGGTCACAGCAGTCAGCTGACATCTCTGGCGAAGGTAGAAGTGCTAGTGTGTAAACATGTCAGATAGCTTTTTATAATAACTGTCTTATTAGAAGAAAATACAAATATAGACATTTAAAACCATATCTGGAACATTTTCCATGCACTTTATACCATACTAAGCAAGAGTATAGCCAAAGAACGATATCTCCATGAAGACAAGCAGGTGACGTTAGCCTCTAGGCCAAACAGGAGTCAGGTTTGTGGAGATCATCAAATTAATCACTTTTTTATTGCCAGAGGAATAGTGTTAATAGTGACATGTCCCAACAAGTGTGTGCCTGTTAAATGTGAAATATTAATATTCTTTGCAGATGCACTTGTTGCTGCAGTGGTTTTCTATAAACACTGAACAGGCTCATTTCCTGTATGTAATGCATGATCCGCCGATAATGCACAGGCAGAAAATTAAAACAAGGCCCATCAGGGAAAAATTAAATCTGACCATGATGTTATCGGAGGAGGATGCTTCTAAACTTGTGCAGCAGGCGTTGTCAATGTATTTTTAGGCCAAATTAAATGCTACTACTTTCTGCATCTATATTGAAATTAGAACATTAGAAAAGAATAAACCCTACATTATTATTTTTATTTTTTTTATTTTTATTTTTTCAGTTTTTAAGCAATAGCATATAAGTCAAGTTGCCATAATGCTACCAGAAACATACTACCAGTAGTATCTAAATTACACTGAGACATATCTAGAAAACATAGATATTACACAGTAAAGTGGGTGTTTACTTGCCTGGAAGAATCCATGACTCATCGCTGTACCAGCGAGTGAGTCTGGTAACGCTTGGTCCAAAATGCGCTGCGGTTGCGCGTAGACAGACAGCTAAGTGAACCAATCAGAGATTGCGCCATCTTGATTCAAAACTGAGGAGGAACTTCCGCTGCCTAAGAGTGACTTTGCGGGCAAAGGCGGGTGCACTGACGTCACCATCTTTAAACGAATCAGAATCGCGGAGTCCGTTTTAACCGGAGGAGCGAGGGTGGAGCGAGGGTGTCCAAATGGTATCGCGCTGTATAGGAAATACAGAGAGATATCATTTGGCTGGCCAGGTAAGGTGTTTACAGCAAAAACCAAAAAATGTATACTAAGGCAATCAAATGAATGTTTGCTGGTTTACACAACAAAAGTGATTTATTTCACTTAACGCAATTTATTTACAACTGCTAAAAAAGAGTTTGCTGACAGAAATGTCACAGCAAAAGTGTGATAATTATTTGATTTCTGGAGTTCAGATTATGAACATGTCATGTAAACAGTTGCATCTTATTTCTTTCTGATCGTTCACATGTGCAGGCTTGTGAACACTCCTCATAAATCCAATCTCATCTTTGAGTTATCTGATTATAGTTATCTGACTTTATCTGCTATGTAAATACATTGCTCCTTACCATATAAGGCAGCATAATTTGTATTACCAACCATCATTTTATTTGATCTTAGGGATTTTCTCATGTGCTTTCTTCCTTGCCAAAACTTTCTTACATGAAACATTTTGAAGTAATTTGCGTCTTTATTTTCTGTCATGGATCTAGATCTTCAATTTAACAGGGCTGTCCATCTGAGGCCAAGGATTTGAACAGGAATTCAAACACTGTCGGCCATCTTGTTTTAATTTCATGCTGCCTGATTGGTAAACACGAGCAGTTCATATAGTGAAGCTGAGCGACTCAACGCCTGTGAAATACTTGACTCAATGTGAAAAATCAGGCCTCAGATAAATGAGCTGTTGATAATACAAATAGAGAATGCGCATGATGGCGGCTGGTACGGAGTGGGAGGCACGTTCACATATTCCACTGTTTGATTTAACAGTGTTTGATCTGCAAGAGGGGCTCCGAAAGTTATTTCTTTTTATTACAAGTTTACAGCTATGCAGGAGTGTTATTCAGCAGCTCCAACCATTGCTGCTGATGCTGCTATACTACCACCAGTGTTGATAAGTAACTGAATACATGGACCAAGAGTTCATAATCTGAATACTAATTTTGAGTATTCCAGTTAAGTTACTTTTTTCATTTGGTGTTACACATAATACAATTTCTTTCATAAAATGTAGAATTTAAACGGCATATAACTAGTGAGAAAAATAGAAAACACAGCTCTTGTTACAAGTGCATGTGAGATTTTTCCCTCTCCAATCAGTAATAGGAAATGCAAACATAAAGCTGTTTTTAATGCTATGTTGTGTTTTTACCCTAGAATTTAAATGCAACTCGGTGTAAAAGTATTCTAAGTATACAGTACTCTGATCGGACCATATAACATATAACATGTTACATGTTGCAAAACACAGCAGGTAGTTAGTTCATAGTTCATAGTTAGCTTTATTGTCAATTCTGCCATATATACACGACATACAGTGAATCGAAATTTCATTTCTCCTTGGCCAAGCAGAGACAGAGATAGTGACGTCCAGGGCAGGGGTCGCAGTGCATGCACGTGCTGCCATCTTGGAGATAATAGAGTAGGAAAAGATGTACAATCAATAACAATATTCACAAACATATTACAACAAAAATAATGGGACAGATAACACACGGCGTCTTTTTGTGTGGTGAACAAACGGGAGGGTGGGGAAGGGGAGGAGAACAGAATATTGATTAAAGTGATTGGAACTGAAGCTGAGGCAGACATTACTAAATAGGCAGGGCAGAGTGTTTACAGAATACATGTTCAGAGTGTTCCAGCCGAATTTGATAACATGTCCTTTTGTTTATAGTGTGCCGTGATAACCACAGCTGTGTCCTTGGGGATGTGTCGAGTGCAATAAAGCAGAGTCAAAACAAAGAGTCCTGTTGATTCAGAGATTTCAAGGAGACTGATTAATTACACCAAGGGGGATAATTTAACATGATCAATACATTTTTAGTACCCAGGCGAACGAACAATTAGCCAGAACCCTGGTTCTGCCAGGCCCCCAACATCATGTCACTTTGCAGAGTCGCTAGAGCCCTAGACAGTTTCTCCTGGCATACAGCAGTGGCCGCAGACTGTGCTGCGCTGTTTCTGCATAGTTCTGTGAGCATGCTCATGATGGTGTCCAGACGTCGAGAGGTATCCTCTGGTTGGAGATGTTCCTCAACCTGTATCACTTTCTGATGTAATCCCTTCACTAGGTCAGCAACATCTCCACTGTGGTGTGATATTACAGCACACAGCTTGGGCCAGTTTTCCAATTTTCCGCTAGACCATGAACATCCCTAGGCCAATCAACAGATGTTGATTGGATGTTTCAAAAATCCGAATAAGTAAATGTCCTCAGCGTCCACTAGGAACAGTGGTGCCAAACACACAACATTCGATTTGTCCCAAGTGTCCATCGTGTATCCGGCAGCGAAAGTTCTGCCCAGACAGTTCGGCTCTCCCGGACCGGCATACCTACGTGAAAAAAGTGTGTCAGTTGCATTGAGGGACCAGCTTATCAATTCCATAGTTTAAGAAATCTGTTTCAACAGGAGAAAAAGAGATGAGATGAGAGAAAAAACACCAGACACAGAGCAGCTGATAAGGGAGGAAAAGAAGACATGTCCTCTCACAACAGCAGCTAGAACAGAAAGGTATTTAGTATGATGTAACTAAATACATTTTCTCTTAACTAAATACACTTACTACTACTACTACTACTACTACTACTACTACTACTACTACTACTACTGCTGCTATGGTTACTATGGCTACTATTAACAGTGGTACAACAGGACTACTACTAATAAAATATATGTTGGTATATTCATGAGTTGTTTTCTATTCCAGAGGTAAAACACTGTCAAAGGAAAAGAATGATGTCAGAATTACTTGTAACTATTTACTCCAAGTAAAGTAGTAATAGGCCCGCAACAATATTATTTTAAACTCTTTAATGACACTATATGCTTTACAAGGTTAGGTTGGTTAAAGGATTTCCATGTGATGAGTCAAATGTACAGTGCAGAATACAATCTCTTCCATTTTACTTAGAGATTTATCGCATTAGGTCTTCTGGCCGTCTGGTGCCAGTACTGCCCCAGGCCTGCTCTGTGCTATAGGAATCCTCAGGTTGCATAAGAGCATGTGTTGATTTAATGTGGGTTTAAGAGCCTCCTCATCACCTGGACCAAATGTATGTGTGAAATACAGTTTTGTGTACAGCAGTGTCTGTGTTAAAACAGAGTATATGTCACTTATGTAATCTGGTCTCTGTGCTTTTGGATTAATAAAGTGTCATTGAATTCACTTGGAGGCAAAAAAAAAAAAAAAAAAATTGCTAATTATAAATCAAGTAGTAGACTTGTAACTAAAGTAGTTACAGCTACCACCACTTCTGTAGTTATTATCCAATTGTATTCCTTTTATTGCTTCCACCATTATATTCTTAAACTGTGCCTGTTTCCCTCATTTCACTATTTACATTTTTATAGTCAATAAACTCTTGTGAATTGGCATTTACTTGTGTACTTGTTTTGTTTGTGTGTCTCATGCCAGGTGGCTGCAATGAATTTAAGGGACTTTAAGGGACCAGTAGTGTTCTGATTCTAATTAATATGCTAACCTATTTTCACTGCATACAATAGGAATCTGACTTCAGGTTCACTTTATAAAATATCAAAGTGAGTACATGAGCGAATGTGTAAAAACATAAAATATATTAATAAAATAGAATTCATCATGATTTGGTTGATTTGGTTTCATCCAGATCTGAATCCATGATCTGTCACAGTATCAAGGTTCTACCAATATATGCACTGATAACTGAAGCAGACGTCATCTGTAGCTCTCAGGACAAGAGGCTTAGGTCCAGCAGCAGTCACAGATTTGCACACAAGCAGTGCCCTGGGGCCAGTGGACATACATGGGGCCCTTGGTCTTTGTCCAGGTCCTTAAACTCAGATTGGCTCCACATGCACTCTCCCACTACAACCTCCAGCACTCATTCTTACACTATTGATTATGCTGCTTCTGTAGCTGAAAATTTCAAATGTTCCTTCAAAAAAAAAAAACTGTTCAAAATCATGTGACTCCAGAAATAAGAACAACAATATTATTAAAAGGACAATTACTGTAACTACTGATAAACATGTGTCACTGAAATGATAAAAGAGGCTTGTGTAGTCTGATGTTAATTGCCCCTGCACTGGTTCTACTTGAATAATTACCACACAATCACAACATTTCACATAGGCCTTCTTAAACTTCTTGGTTTTGGAGGTAAGAATATTTCATTAACTGGTTGCTACAGACAGAGACCTGTGTACAATTTCCAAAGAACAATATTTTTCCCCAGTGACTCACTGGGGCATTCATGGTGGAAGTGGCACCAATTTTCAAGGCCTTGTGCTTCGATACATTTCTTTTCTTCATTATTTGAGAAATTAAGTAATGGAGCTTTGATTGTTAAACCAAGTTCAATGACAAATCAACATACACTCCATATGAAAAATTTAGATAAAAGTCCCAGTTTGTAATTACATTATAACACTAGATGCTATCTGTCTATGCAGACTTATAGTTTCCAAACTTTGTGCTGACAGAAGAAGACCAGAGAGCACAAGGTGAGGGGAGGGAACAGGAGGTTTCACATCTGCCAACAACTTGTACAAAAAAAAAAATCAAATAAACTTACAGGTGGTAGCTTTAAACCCGGATCTAAACCTGGAGTTTATTGAACTAACAGGACCAACCAAAGTCTACATCAGGATTAAACTTCACTCAAACCAAGTGTGAGCTCACCTTCTAGCTCCCCAAAGATGCAAAAGCCTCAGAGGTGAGAAGAATTGCGTGTTATGGACAGTGGTTTGTTTTCTTTGGCAGTGTTCACACCAGCCCTGGGCCTTGTCACGCTAAGATGATTGGGTTGGTGCAGTGATAGTTGACCTCTGTGCCTCACACATGCTTCACGTTAGGCCAATAGACTGACTGCTGGTTTAGACTTGAGCTATCCATGGGGCAGCTGAAGCAACACACTCTTTGGCATCATGAAGACAGACTTGAACCCTCAACCACTGCGGGATACCTGTGGAGTTGCATCACTCCGCTGCCACAGCATAGGAGCAACCATTCACACAAAACATCCAGTGATAAAAACAGTAGAGGGGTCAGATGAAGTCAGGGACGTAACATAGGGTCCATTCACTGTCCTGCTCCATGTCAAATCTAAACTGAAAGGCTTGTGTAGAGACTCATCTGTTTCAGCTCAGGATGTGTGCTCAACATGAAACTAAATATTTGTGGATGTTCTTCATGTGTCGTGGAGTATCAGTTCTGCTGTGATAATGTGATTTACCGCAGCCGCTCATGGTTACACACTTCTGGATCAAGACCACTTTGTATAGTTCAAGCTTACAGTTCATGTGCATTTTGTTGTATTTTGCAATCAACCTCTAGCAGTGCAATCATGTTGATGTGGTGATGCCCAAAAACTATGTCCTTTGGGGTTGTCATGACGGACTAAGTAGATAGGTTCACCCAATGATAGATTGGCAGTTTAATTCTCATAGTGGCATTGCATTCTGACATTGCTGATTTTTGTGCAAAAATCAACTTCTATGGGCTCTAGTGATTGAATGTATATATAAATGGGCATAGCTATTCATGATGCCCTTTCTTTCTTTATTGTACATTCTATACTCTAAGACGAACTGCCAGAGAACTGCCCTGAATTTGGGAAATGCAAAGATGGCTGCCAATCTGAAGCCACAGCTTCTTCGACCATCATAAATCAGTCTTACTCACATCAGTTTCAGAAATGCAAAGTGGGTGAAGTGTATTGTTCAAGGGCACAGAGTCAGTGAGCAGTTGCTATCTGAAGTTGCAGACACTCTTGTATCTGGGATGTTGTCATTTTGCTCTGTGAATAAAGATTTACAGCAATTACGTAAACATGTTTAAATCATTTCGATTACACTGCTAAAGTACAGACAACCTCTCATGTGTATCTGGTGACTGTGTCTATCATGTAAATCAGTGCTCCCTGACAATCATTCATGTCAATTTGAAATGTAATGTAATAATGTGTCTTTGAAAAGTAAGACTCTCGTACAATTTGGCTGTAGTGATATCATGAAGACGCCTATGTATGCCTATAAAATGTGCAGAGAAAGTATGATGATAACAATGAAGCAGTGCCAGGCCTCAGGGGAGTTCAGCTGTTACAATGACGGCCTTATAGACTCCTGTTGTGAGAGGCAGCCAGTTCAAACAGATCTGAGGTAATAAAGACACAGCAATGGGTACAGTTTGTTTAGAAGACAAGATCTGTCCCTATAACATGTTTGCTTCTATAGGGCTTGTGAAGTGTCTCCCCCTGGTGTTGTCATACTATTCTTTTTTATGGCAAACCATCATTATTATCACATGTGTACTTTTGTGGTTACAGTAACAGATTTGCTGGTGCTGTTCACCAACTGTTAGTGGTTTGCTATCTATCTAGATGGGCCAAGAAGGACTACGGGAGGAAGATGGAGGAGCAGCTAGCCCAGAACAACACATGGGGCGTGTTGAGAGGACTGAGGAACATCTCTGGTTTTGGACAGAGTGGCAGAGGGACAGCTGATGGTGATCAGCGCTGGGCGGATGGATTAAACTGTTACTTTAACAGGTTTGATTCGCCCCCCACCCCCTCTGGCCCCCTCTTCCGACTCCCCCCTCTTCACACCTCCCCGGGCCAGTGGCCACATCCCCCTCCCTCTTCACATGGACCCAACCCAGCACCAGCCCCTTTCCACCCCCCCACCACCATACCCTGCAGCCCACCCCAGTCGCCCCCTCACTCCACCCTCTCCATCACACCGTCAAGGTGAGGAGAGAGCTAAGGTGACTTAGGTAGAGGAAATCTGCAGAACCTGACGGTATCTGCCCCAGGCTGCTGAGAACCTGTATAGACCAGCTCTGTGAGGTTCTCTGCTACATCTTCAACCTGAGCCTCATCCTGGAGAGGGTCCCCGTCCTGTGGAAGACCTCTTGTGTGGTCCCGGTTCCCAAAACAACAAACGCCAGGGAACCGGCCCACTACAGACCAGTCGCCTTGACCTCCCACCTCATGAAGACCATGGACAGGGTCACCAGTCACCTCCGCTCTGTGGTGAGCCCCACCTTGGACCTGCTGCAGTTTGCCTACAAGCCAAACGTAGGAGTAGAGGACGCTGTCATCTACTTGCTGCAGTGGGCGCTCACCCACCTTGAGACCGCTGGGAGTGCTGTGAGAGTCATGTTCTTTGACTTCTCCAGCGCCTTCAACACCATCAGGCCAGCAATGCTGCGGGGGAAGCTGGAGGGCGCGGGAGTTGATGGACATCTCACTGCCTGGACCATCGACTACCTCACTGACCGTCCACAGTACGTGCGGCTGCACGGCTGTGAGTCAGAGGTGGTACTCTGTAGCACTGGGGCCCCCCAGGGAACTGTCCTCTCACCCTTCCTCTTCACCATCTACACCTCGGACTTCACATACAACACGGACAGCTGCCATCTCCAGGGGCAGGACATAGACACTGTGGACAGTTTCAAGTACCTGGGTGTTCACCTCAACAATAAACTGAACTGTCCCACAACACCGACGCCTGTACAAGAAGGGCCAAAGTCGCCTCCACCTCCTGAGGAGACTGAGGTCCTTTGGAGTGTGCAGGCCTCTGCTCAAGACTTTTTATGACTCCGTGGTGGCCTCTGCTCTCCTCTACTCTATCGTCTGATAGGCCCCAAGCAGCACAGAGCGGGACAGGAAGAGACTTTATAAGCTGGTCAGAAGGGCCAGCTCTGTCCTGGGCTGTCCTCTGGACTCTGTGGAGGCGGTGGCTGAGAGGAGGGTGCTGGCCAAACTTACGTCCATCATGGACGACACCTCTTACCCTCTGCACCGGACTGTAGAGGAGCTGAGCAACTCCTTCAGCAGCCGACTGAGGCACCCCCAATGCAAGAAGGAGCGCTACCGCAGATTAGAATCAGAATCAAAATCAGAAAGGTTTTAATGCCATATGTTTGAAGAAGTTCACAACATTAGGAAATTGATTCGGTACTTGGAGCAGAATGTAAACTAACACTTAACATGCAACAGATAAAATAGAATAAAATACAATAGCAGAAAACTTAAATTAACAAATTTACAAGAATACAAGAATGTAACAGTGCAGGTGCAGGTAATGGTCAGGTGCAGAAAAGAAAAACCAGCACAGGGTCATGTGACTGACACAGAGCAGGGGGTGGGGTCCTGTGACTGACACAGAGCGGGGGGTGGGGTCATGTGCCTGACACAGAGCGGGTGGGTGGGAAGAGTCCTAGTGTTGTTACTGTTCAAAAGTCCGACAGCAGAGGGGAAGAACCTGTTTTTATGGCGGTGGTGGTAGCCTCCTGCCTGAGCCTTCATCCCCACCGCCATCAGACTGTATAACTGTATAGTCCAGACGTGCAATATTTTCTATACTCTCTTTTTACTTGTTTTTATTATTATTACTATTTGTCTGTATGCTCTTTTTTTGTTCTAACTTTCTTTTGCACTAACCTGCCTGGAGCTAATGTGACAAGTTAATTTCTCCTGTGTGAGATCAATAAAGTCTTATCTTATCTTATCTTATCTATCTATCTATCTTTGCAATAGTTTTTTATTACACTCAGAAGTTACTTTTTCCACCAAAGCTGCCCTGGAGCTGACAGAAAAGTGGCTGCCAATCTGAGGTAAAGGTTTCTTCAGCTATTACCTCCTTCACAGCAACAGGTACAATTTGTTTAAATGACAAGATCTAAAACATGTTTATCACTAAAGGGGGTTTGAAGTGTCGCCCCCTGCTGGTGCTATTCTGTTTCATTACAAAAACATCATTATTATCACATGTGTACTGTAATGATAGCTTTGTTATGGGTGCTGTTTGGCGCCATTATTGGCACCCGGTGTCACACAATACATTTTCATTTGCAGGAGACTTCACAAAGATAAAAGAGTTGCTTTGTGTTTGATGAAGATAATCTCGTCCCTCTCATTTTGACTGTCAAAGGGAAATCTCATTGATATTTATAATGAGAAGGACACAAAGGGAAGCAGTGTCCAGACTCAAAGATTACCTGTCATCCTCATCACAAACACTGTCCTTAAAAGGTCTATGGAGCTGTGTCCATTGTAAAACACTCTGTGACTTGGCTTTGTATCGATATGCTGATAACATAAGTACATGTTGGCTTGGATAAGTAGAAAAGGCCTTGGGCTGTTTCCTTGTAAAACTCCTCAGTAAGTATTTTCTACATTTCTATAAGGATGTATGTTTTTCCTCCCCTCAGGATAAAGGAAATCTAAGTATTGTTGTGGAAGTGATGCATTATTCCTCATCCTGTTGTGTAGAGGAGGACTGAAGGAACTGGTAACATGATGTTATCACATTTAACTGACTTCGATACCATATAATCAGTGATCCTAGTAGCAGATATATGTTTAGGAATTGTATATCCTGAGGTTGAATCGTTCATCCAAAAACAGTCCAAGACACTGTGTACAGTATGTAAGCTATGTACTTCATGCATGATTCACAAAGTCCATACAATGAAACGTATTAGAAAGGTGTTACGTCACAGTTGGTTGGACACCTACTGCGTCTGGTGGCACTGCGCAAAATGTTAGATTATGAATACCAGAACTGAGTAATGTAATGCATTGTAAAACACTGTAAAACAAGAACAATGTGGCATATTATGAAAACAAACAAAACAGAATATAGAGTGCAGTTTGCCCAAACACCATTGTATACACAGAATAGACACACTCTCTTTACTGTGTAATGGATATGCTTCCGGCGGATTTTGCATTTTTGTTCATGTCAGCTTTGTTCTAGCTCTTCGATGTATCAAAAATACATGTGCTGTATATTTATGCTAGGCTAATGATTGGAGGTCCCTGCTTTACATGGGAACTTCTGTAAAGACATGAAAGTCCTATTCTTCTCTGGTTAAGAGGACATAGCATTGCCTTTGATCAGTGGGGCCATGGGGTTAAAAAGTCAATAGCTTTTCACATTTTTCACATTATTACAATACTGGACTAATATATCGTATTAAATTGTACAGAAGCAGCTTCATTAGCTCCAATGATGATTGGTAGCCTATAAAAAACTTACTGGCAATGTGCAAATGTTACATACCTCTTATGGCTATGTATTCTGTTGTGTTTTTGTTGCTGTTGTTTTAACAATATGAAAGTGTGTATTCAAAGCTATGAGCTATGTAGACATGAATCTGTTTGGATGCACAAATAGTGTACATCTATGATAGTTGACCTTTGGCAGCTTAAACAACATTCAGATTCTTCACTTCAGCTATCATTATTTGTGATTTGTTTTGAAGACCCGGCACTGGACAGCATCCCTGTTTTTGGATGTAATTCAATTCTGTTTAAGATAACATCGTTTTCCATATTTCAGGAGAAAACAAGAGGCCTCTGCGGTATCAAAGAGGAATTTTCTGTCAGAGCAAACTCAGATCAAACTTTCTACTCTTTAAATAAAACACTGAGCCCTTTTATGCATACAGTGAATGCATTCATGAAGATTAGATTAATTAGATGAATATAATAAGGAGCACATAATTCCTGCTAGGTATGAGATGGGAGACAACCCCAACTTTTGTGGAGAGAGAGAAAGGAAAGGGTTACTGCCAGACGCTCTCAGCGCAGCAGAAATGGAACAGGCAGGCAGACAGAACTGGGCTGCGTAACACAGTTTAAACAGTTAGTAGACTAGGAAGGGTCTTAAAACCTGCCTTTTCAAATGTAACTGAACATATTAAGTAAATGTTTGCGTGTTGTAGTCTGACATTACGTTAGTGAACTGCAGTTTTTTGTGATGTGACTTCTAACGGAGCCAGGAAGGTGCTTTTACGCACGATGGAGGAGCTTTTACGCGAGCACGATGGGAACGTCTCGTGGTCAGATTTGGGCCACAGAAACGACACTCATTTGGGAAACATCACAGTGAACCCTCTAAAGCGAAATGAAGACGTGGCCAAAGTAGAAGTAACCGTTTTGGTCCTTATTTTGCTCCTGGCTCTCATCGGGAACATGAGCGTCTTGTGGGCGATACGCACATCCAAGCACAGCCAATCTCGGATGTACTATTTCATCAAGCACTTGAGCCTCGCAGATTTGGTTGTCGCCGTGTTCCAGGTCCTCCCGCAGCTCATTTGGGACATCACCTTTCGCTTCTATGGGCCGGATTTGCTGTGCCGCTTTGTTAAGTACCTCCAAGTGGTTGGTATGTTCGCATCCACGTACATGCTCGTGCTGATGTCCGTGGACAGGTGCTTGGCTATATGCAAACCCCTTCGCTCCGTGCGCAAAAGAAAGGACCAGCTGTGTATCGCTGCATCCTGGATTCTGAGTCTGGTTTTCAGTGCTCCTCAGATGTACATTTTCTCTTTACGGGACATGGGTAACGGCGTGTACGATTGTTGGGGGGACTTCGTGCATCCGTGGGGCGCCAAAGCGTATATCACCTGGATGACTATAAGCATATATATTCTACCCGTGACTATTTTAACAGTCTGCTATGGGCTCATTTGTTTTAAGATATGGCAGAATTTTAATATGAAAACAAGAAGGGAGCGCTTTTTGGCACGCGCCCCAAGAGCCCAGAAGTCTGCGCATCACCTGTCCCGCGTGAGCAGCGTTAGGCTCATATCCAAGGCAAAGATACGCACAGTTAAAATGACTTTCGTGGTGGTACTCGCGTACATTGTCTGTTGGACCCCGTTTTTCTCGGTCCAAATGTGGTCTGCCTGGGACCCGGCTGCTCCCAGAGAAGGTCAGTCTATACCAGCAAATATTTCACTTTTTTCCACGTTAGGGTGCACGCTCCACTTAGTCTTGTATTGTGTGAGCTCTCAGCTGAAATGACCAAAAGTTCTATATTCTATAGTGCCATAAAAAGTCATATTAAAGTATGTAGACCAATCATTTTCATTTCAAATTCCATGAACATGACCTGACTGTCCCTGGATACGAAGTAAACATGGGAAATCAAATATTGCCCTAGCAGAAAGCCTGTTGTAATGTTGATTTAGGCTTATTTTTTATTATGTGTGATATTTGCTTCTGAAGACAATTATCCAATCAGAAAATAGAAAGAGTCTCACTTTGGATTGCCAGTTCCTATGCCAAATCCAGTTGGTTAAAACATAAGGGCTCTCTCTGATCTGAGTCCTCACAGCATCATTAATCAGTGCTAGTGCAGGTTCAGAGCTTCACATGAGGCATGGCCATATACTGAGAATGAGGGAAACATGATGTATCCCCTATCAAGGTTAAAGGTGCCATATTATGCAAAGTTGAATCTTGTGAGCTTTAACCCTCCGGTCGTGTTCGCCTCCAGCCCCCTACTTTAGTGTTCCCGGTCAAAATTGACCGGTCTGTTTTAACTGCTCTTCAATTAGCACACTTTTTTTTTTCAACACCAATTTTTTTATTAAACATGTTTTAGTTGAGAACAATGTTTCAAAGTAGTGTCTAACAACAATTTATAGAAGTAAACATTAAATAACATCAGTTAAAATACAATTAGGCACTGAAAATGAACTACAAAATGAACATATAATACAAAAAATAAATGGAAAACCAAACACCAAACTCAACAGGGTGTGTGTGTGTGTGTAGGTGTGTGTGTGTGTGTGTGTGTGTGTGTGTGTAGGTGTGTGTGTGTGTGTGTGTATTCATGCACATGAGTGGCATGTGACACTCAGGTCAGAGTGGGCCTTGCAAACATAAGCATGACATTTGCAGCATGTCAGGCTCGTTTTGATGTCTCTAGGGGCACAGAGGCCACAACGCTTCCTTTTTTGCCCATGTCCTTGTTGGGGGAGAACAGCCAGGGCTGGGGCTGGAGCTTGCATGCTCCTAACCAGACTGGCGGAGGCTGGTGTGCGGGGAATGTGCTGGCGTCGCTGTATAAGAGGAGTCACCAAAGCTTTCCTCAGCTCTACAAGGAAAAGTCTCCTCTTGAAACTTTTCCCCTGATTCCAGGTTGGGTCGATTGCTGTCCACACCACATACGCGTTGAAAGCTGACACATCCAGGATGTTGTGGAACAGTGCCACAGGCCAGCGAGCCGTCATCTGCTTACAGGTGTATGTACCAGTAAGCTTCAATAAAGGAACAATAAATAATAAGAGATTAGGAACAATATTCAATCTGTCGTACACAAAATGCTATGATTCACCTAGATAAAAATAAAATAAAATGCATGATGAGACTTTACATTACCTTATCAAGGCAGTCAATGCCTCCCTTGTTCTTGTTGTAGTCCTGGATCATCAGGGGCTTCCTGTCCTCTGTGGCGTCTTTGGTTACTGTGCTCATCAGGATGACATTTCTGTTCTTCTTGGGAACGTATGACACAAGAGTGTGAGTGTCAGTGAATGCAAATTGTGATGAGGGTGCCTGTCTTCCTCTGGTCGATACCAGCGCAGGGGGAAGTTCGGGCTTGTTCCTCACTGTCCCTACCATGGTGAGCTTTCTTTTCAGTAGCTCCTGACCAAGAGCATGTGATGTGAAGAAGTTGTCACGTGTGATATTATGCCCTTGGAGACCGGTTGACATGTCCAGCACAACACACATGCCCTGTTTTGTGTGTGTGTGTGTGTGTGTGTGTGAGAGAGAGAGTGAGTGAGTGAGTGTGTGTGTGTGTGTGTGTGTGTGTGAGAGAGAGTGTGTGAGTGTGTGTGTGAGAGTGAGTGAGTGAGCTGGGGCAGTGTGTATGGGGATGTTTTCTGTATGTTGAATGAATTTACTCTGGATACCCATTCATTTCCTATGGCGGTCACTTTTGACCGGGAACACCACAGGTGTAACAAGGTTGATTAAAACTAAAAATTGAACGAAATAGGTGATCATCACTTTTATATGTTCAAGTCCACAGTGTGGAGGATATCATAAGGTCTTGAGGTAATCAGATGAAAAACATAATATTTATGAATATTATAAGTTGTAAAACGGTCAGATTTGACCCGAACACGACAGGAGGGTTAAGCCATGTTATAATGTTGTCACCTCCTAAAAACATAACCGGCATTGAGGGGTTTTTTTTCCATTCACACAGGTTTGACTGCATTATTAGTCTGTCTACATTTCCAAAGCTCAAAATGCTTTGTTCCACCTTGTGATGTCATGCAGAAGTAGTTTTCAAGTTAACAGCTACATTTTACCTTTAGTTCAGTAGAGATTGGCAATTCCAGGGCTGAAATGTAGCTCTAGTGAAAATGTATGTATGAGTTCCAAACACAGTGGAGCACTTCCTGTATTACTGTATGACATCACAAGGTGGAACAGAGTGTTTTCTATTTGAGAGAAGAACTTAACCTAAATATGAAGGGTGTGTGTGTTCAACATGTGTGAATGAAACAAAACACAAATCCTAGTCTATTTGTGATAAGGAAACAACATTATAACATGGATCAGAGAATAGCGTAATATGGGCCCTTTAATGCACTGGCAACCCAGATTCAATTGAGATAGCTGCTTTTTAAACCAAGATACGCGCAGGCCACATACCCTACTTTTAAACTATACTTTTATGTGAATGTGAATGTGTAATCTGTAACAGATGAACGTCGTGGGCAACCAGATGGTTATGGTTGCTGAGGTCTATGTTTATATTTTTATGTCTGAACCAATGTACACAGTAAGCGTTCTCACTATTTGTGGTAACCAATCTTCTTTTGGGACCTCCTATATCAAGTCCTGTCATCACCTCTTCCAAGTCAACTGATAAGCTTGTGGTAATTTTAATGTTGTCTTAACTTTTTAGCTCTGAAACAACTGTGCTACAAGATATTTTCAGACCTCTTATCTACTTTACTGGCAAAACAACAGGAAGCTGCCATAAAATATAATGAAAATATTGCTATTTTATTCATATTTCCTATCTGTTACAACAACTCCAATAAAAGTTGTTTGTTATGGCCATTCTACACACTGACTCCCAGGAATAATGTTAGTAAGAATGGAACCGGTCAGCATTTTTCAAAGAAGACAATATGCAGTTAATCCTGCCATTTCTGCTGTTGAACTTGGATATCGTTCACTTTCCACAAAGAGCCAAAGAGCAGTGACTGGAAATATTCAATACACATGTTTATTTATCTCATAGACAGCCTTTTGAAATAGAAAATATTTATCAAATATATTTGTCCTACCAATATGTATCAGTTTTATGTAGCATCAACAACATTAGCCTGCCAATAAGAGGGAGAGGATGCCTTTCTCATTGCCTATTCACTTTTCAATGAATAATGGTTTGTTTATTATCACATTCAGAAAAATATGTTTACTTGTTAGTAATGATTTGGCTTGATATGCTTTCTATGAGCTCTTTTCATACCAAATTTATCTGTTGATTTGGACATGAGCTATATGGGAAGATTTTGTCCCATCTGTTGAAGACTTACAAGCCAAATCTTCTGGTACTTGATGTGAGAGTCTGAAAGTGCATATTAACGAATGCAGGGGATCCCCAATGCTTTATCTGTTTTAGGTTATCAAAATATTTTTTGTTCAGGATATATTTGGAATTGAAACTCCTGGCCAGTTACTCTTGCCAAAAATATTACAGAACTGTCCATTTTAATGATGTCAAATAAAATAAAGTAAAAATAATAATACTGCACAACAAACAAATAAAAGTATATTTTAGACTTGATTTTAAATATTGGAAATTACCAATTATATGCACAAATTAGTGAGTTTTAAAGAGGCACAATGTAGCTTTTCTGGTGAAGATTGTTTTGCCTAGAAAGTTACACAGTATGTCATTGTCACTGTCTATGTCCATAAAACAAGCAAGTGGAGTCACCAACCACAAAGTTGTAAAATTTGTGGAGAGGTGACACCCCTCAACATAGGTTTAATGCCACTTCAGCATTTCAGGCAAAGCGATAACATAGTTACCCTTTAAAGGAAATTCAGTCACTTTCAGTTACTTTTCTAAACTGGGCAAATCATTTTCTATTTGAAAAATAGAAATTTTTCTGGTATTTTTCTGGTTTAAAGCCTGTCAACATGAATTTCAATCTTGTACTTGAATAATGCTCAGGCCACATTAAATCAAATTACTGTAAATTTAAGGAACATGTCTCTAACTGCCCCCATGTGTCTGTGCCTTCAGAAATGGCTTTTATCATCTCCATGTTACTGGCCAGTCTGAACAGCTGCTGTAACCCCTGGATCTACATGTTCTTCGCCGGGCACCTCTTCCATCAGGGGGCGCAGTGCCTCTTCTGCTGCTGTGGCCGGTACCTGTCCGTGTCCACGTGCAGCTGTGACAGAAAGTGCGGACACAAGTGCCGCTCGTCCACGCACACCATCAAGACCACGTGCAGCCAGAGGAGCCTGACCCACACCTCCAGCACGGGGGGACAGGTTCAGTGAATGACAGGGAAATGATTTCTGACAGTGGATACAGACTAAATCCCAACGAAAACTTAAAGCTCTCCCCGCCTCAGACTTTCTAAAGTTTTTTTTTCCTTGATGTTCAGCCAACATTCTAAACAAGACCATAGGCTACGATGAAGGCCTGTAACCCATGAATAAACAACTATAGGCTCATACTGCACCTTGTGATTTTCCTTGTACATATGAGGGTATAGTTTAAGTAAAATGTGACTTGATAAAAACTCACAACTTCAAATGCATATAAATCCATATAGGCTATTGTATGGCCCAGACCTGGGCATTGTACAGCTCTCAGGCGACTAACGGCCCTTTGTTTGACTTTGACAAACCCCTTTAAGCTCATTTGGAATTACAAAATAAACATATTTTATAATTTTCCTCATGCATGGACTAAAGCTGCATTGCTTTTATTTTAGAGGTGTTTTTTTAATTACATTTTTTGTAAGGCAGTCTCACTTTTTCATCATTTAGTCATAACATCTTACCAGTCTTACCAATGTGTCAAAACAATGCTATTTACTTTACCTGGCCAGCCAAATGATATCTCTCTGTATTTCCTATACAGCGCGATACCATTTGGACACCCTCCATCCACTCTCGCTCCTCCGGTTAACAGCGGACTCCGCGATTCTGATTCGTTCAAAGATGGTGACGTCAGTGCACCCGCCTTTGCCCGCAAAGTCACTCTTAGGCAGCGGAAGTTCCTCCTCAGTTTTGAATCAAGATGGCGCAATCTCTGATTGGTTCACTTAGCTGTCTGTCTACGCGCAACTGCAGCGCATTTTGGACCAAGCGTTACCAGACTCACTCGCTGGTACAGCGATGAGTCATGGATTCTTCCAGGCAACTATTTACTGCTTTTTATAAGGAAATGCAATTCATATTATGCAGAATTAAGTTGGCCTGGCCATGCACAATATTTTCTGTTTCTCATGTGGCCCCATGGAAAAAATAATTGCTCACCCCTGGTGTAGCCTATCCTCTTTTGATTGTCAATACCACGCTTTTGTACATTATAAACACACCAATGCAGGGACTTCCCCTATTGAACATCTTCTGTAAATACACCATGTGATACATTATATTGACAAGAAATATAACTCTGTTATGTAAAAAAAAACATTAAAAGTAACCATTAGATTGTTAGGTTACATAGGTTATATATAGGTTGTGGTTGATTGTGATTTTAAATAACAAACACATGTATTTTCTTTGAACATGTGATGTAATGTAACAGTAGTCAAATAAGTTCAAAATGACATTACATTTTGTTGTGTCCCCCTTTTGCCCCTCAAACAAGAACACACATTATACAGCTTGAATTAAAAATGTCACTCATAACATATGCCTTTTTCTATTGCAGAAATGTCCATTAATGAAATCTTTACACCTCTTTGCGTAATGCCACTTTAACTTTGCTGAATATCTTCCCCAGTGCCTCAAAAAGCGGGTCTAAAAACGTGTGCAACACCAGAGAGTACATCTGCCCCAAACACTGGAACTCTATGAGGCAGCTTCTGGTGCAGGGGACCACCGCCCAGATGTGGAAGAAGGACAGGAAGGCGAACAGTGCCCCCCACAGCAGGGACAGGGGCACACCCAGGAGTGCAGTGAGGAGGCGGTAACACCAGTATTTGGTCACTGTGAATGTGGTGTAGCTGGCCTTCCACACACCGTCCAAACTGTGAGTGCCATAGGGTTCAGCAATCACATCCTCAAACTCCACCTAGAGGCACAGAAGAGAGTATGGGAATAATACAGTACTATTATGACCTGACATTATTGTATGCAGTACAGACTGTTTATTTAGTCATCTTTGCCAGGGCCAAGTTTTGGTAATGATAATTTTATTATGACCTCTGTTTTCACAAATTTGCCTTTATCTAAATGAAGTCAAAATATAGTTGTGTGACCATGTAATCAAAACATCTAGCATCAAGATAAAGTCTTACTGGTATGACACTTTCCAAGATTAAGATAACAAACTGACATAGATTTGACAAGTCTGTATGGAAAAGACCATTTTAAGATTATTATTATTATTTTTTTAATATGGTATGCACGGGTTGATAAGATAAACTGTATGGCAGATAGACTAATGTATTTTGTACACTCAATTAATGAGTTTGGAAATATTTACCATAGTGCATGGAAATATTTTGGTTCAAAATCCAACATCTAAATATTTAACCTGTAACATATATAGGTTCAGAAATGTTCTTTTAAATTCACAAAATAAGAATCATACCTTGACTACATCCTGGTTGATTTGGTTGGGATCTCTGTTGATGAGGTCTATTTCTCTGGTGCGACTGTCCCTCCTGAATTTCTGCGCTTCATCATGGTTCAAATCAGGGATGTCCATTTTGGTTTATTATATAATTGTAAAATGGTACACAGACAAAACACTGGCAGCACTAGAAGACTTTACTGTCCTTCTCTAATCTAGTGTTTCAGTTCCAGCACTCTCCCAGCTCATAAGCAGAGTCACGCCCATTGGGCATTCATTGGTACCTTAGTGACAAGTATTTCTTAAAGCAGGAAGCAGGCTCATGTTGCATTTCACAAAGCTCAATGAAAGTGCTGGCTCAATATTAAAAATAGCTACAGTCCTATTTGTGGAGATATTGAAATCTAGGCGCTGCATTTTGAAGAGAGGGGGGGATCTAAGGGTTATTTTATTATTTAAAAATGTTTAATAATTTTGTGTGACTCAGTTATAGTGGTTTAATAGCTCAAAAATACCTAGAAAAATAGGTGTTGTAACTATGAGCGGGTTGCCTCTCCACAGATTTGACCTGTGACTGGTTTGGTCTCTATGAACAGACAAAGCAATAATATCTCCGTGAAGAAAAGCATTTGACAGACCCTCCACCAGAAAAGTTACAGAATGCACCTTTAATTTACGGATAGTGTTACATTTCTGGGCACACAAAATAATTAAACTGTTGGAAGAGAACACAGAGACACTTCGATGGTACATGAAGTCCTAATTTATTTTAACATCTTGTTTCAACTCTGGTGTTACATATTAGATATGTATGCATAACCCATCCATCCCTCCATCCATCCATTTTCTTCCGCTCATCCGGGGCCGGGTCGCGGAGGCAACAGTCTAAGCAGGGACTCCCAGACTTCCTTCACCCCGGACACTTCCTCCAGCTCCTCCGGGGGGACCCCAAGGCGTTCCCAGGCCAGCCGGGAGACATAGTCCCTCCAGCGGGTCCTGGGTCTTCCCCGGGGCCTCCTCCCGGTGGGACATGCCCGGAACACCTCCCGAGGGAGGCGTCCAGGAGGCATCCGAAACAGATGCCCGAGCCACCTCAGCTGGCTCCTCTCCACGTGGAGAAGCAGCGGCTCTACTCCGAGCGCCTCCCGTGTGACTGAGCTCCTCACCCTATCTCTAAGGGTGCGCCCAGCCACTCTGCGGAGGAAACTCATTTCGGCCGCTTGTATCCGCGATCTCGTCCTTTCGGTCATTACCCAAAGCTCATGACCATAGGTGAGGGTAGGAACATAGACTGACCGGTAAATTGAGAGCTTCGCCTTTCGGCTCAGCTCCCTCTTCACCACAACGGTCCGGTACAACGACCGCATCACTGCCGACGCTGCACCGATCCGCCTGTCAATCTCACGCTCCATCCTCCCCTCACTCGTGAACAAGACCCCGAGATACTTGAACTCCTCCACTTGAGGCAAGGACTCTCCACCCACCCAGAGAGGGCAAACCACCTTTTTCCAGTCGAGAACCATGGCCTCGGATTTGGAGGAGCTGATCCTCATCCCAGCCGCTTCACACTCGGCTGCGAACCGCCCCAGTGCACATTGGAGGTCCCGGTTTGATGAAGCCATCAGGACAACATCATCTGCAAACAGCAGAGATGAGATCCTGTGGTTCCCAAAACCGGATCCCTGACTGCGCCTAGAAATTCTGTCCATAAATATAATGAACAGAACCGGTGACAAAGGGCAGCCCTGGCGGAGTCCAACATGCACCGGAAACAGGTCCGACTTACTACCGACAATGCGAACACAGCTCCTGCTCCAGTCATACAGGGACCAAACAGCCCTTAACAAAGGGCCCCGAACCCCGTACTCCCAGAGCACCCTCCACAGGGCTCCACGAGGGACACGGTCGAATGCCTTCTCCAGATCCACAAAGCACATGTGGACTGGTTGGGCAAACTCCCATGCACCCTCGAGCACCCGATGGAGAGTATAGAGCTGGTCCAGTGTTCCCCGGCCGGGACGAAAACCACACTGCTCCTCCTGAATCCGAGGTTCGACTATCAGTCGAATTCTCCTCTCCAGCACCCTGGAATAGACCTTACCGGGAAGGCTGAGGAGTGTGATTCCCCGATAGTTGGAACACACCCTCCGGTGCCCCTTCTTAAACAGAGGGACCACCACCCCGGTCTGCCAGTCCAGAGGTACTGTCCCCGACCGCCACGCGATGTTGCAGAGACGTGTCAGCCAAGACAGCCCTACAACATCCAGCGACTTGAGATACTCAGGACGGATCTCATCCACCCCCGGGGCTTTGCCACCGAGGAGCTTTCCAACCACCTCAGTGACTTCAGCCAGGGTGATGAGTGAGTCCGACCCCGAGTCCCCAGCCTCTGCTTCCTCCTCGGAAGACGTGACGACGGGATTGAGATCCTCAAAGTATTCCTTCCACCGTCCGACAACATGCATAACCTAATGCGTGAAAAGTCCCTCAGTCGTCCAGGTAGAATCCATGATCAAAGGAGAAGTTCAATTTGTCAACTGGACAAAGTTTGTTTGGTTGAAAACGTTTCGCCGCTCATCCGAGAGGCTTCGTCAGCTCTGGTTATTGTACTGGTTAGACCCTGCTTATATCTAGCTGCCGGGAGGCGTGTCTGACAATGACAAAAGCTCTGCAAACGATCCCCCTAATCTGTCTCTTTGTTTTTCAAATTACTCTGACGGCTGTTTCGACCCCCTATTCAACGTCTAACGACCCTCTCCACCCCTCTGCCCTGGCTCTGTTTGACTGGTCTAGTTGCCCGTGGCACCTAGAAGCCACGGGCCATTCTTTTGAGGACAGTGAGGTGCAGATCTTAGCCAGGGAAAAGAACTGGTTTGAGAGGGGAGTTAAAGAGGCTATTTTTGTCAAAAAAGAGAATCCGTCATTAAACAGAAATGGGGGAGTGAGATATAACCTGTCTCCCATTTATAATGGGATTCTTAGACCAGTCAAACAGAGCCAGGGCAGAGGGGTGGAGAGGGTCGTTAGACGTTGAATAGGGGGTCGAAACAGCCGTCAGAGTAATTTGAAAAACAAAGAGACAGATTAGGGGGATCGTTTGCAGAGCTTTTGTCATTGTCAGACACGCCTCCCGGCAGCTAGATATAAGCAGGGTCTAACCAGTACAATAACCAGAGCTGACGAAGCCTCTCGGATGAGCGGCGAAACGTTTTCAACCAAACAAACTTTGTCCAGTTGACAAATTGAACTTCTCCTTTGATCATGCATAACCTAATGTGATAATTCTACAAAATGCATTTCATGTTTTTTCAGTCAATCAAATAAAAAAATGCGAACAAATGTAAAATAATATGAAAATGTTCTTAATCTTGACAACGGGATTAAATTGGTTGACAACATAGTATTTTTAAACTTTTATTTTAAAAAAATGAATGCCTATATTGCCCTAAACGTAAACAAACAAACAAAAAAAAATCTACCAAGGTTCTTTTATTGGTGTCATTCTTTGGCCAAGTGAATACTGAACCCTCCACAGCACCGTCCAGCGCTGATGAAGAGGGGCTGAACTATGACCTCCATCACAATACTCCACAAACTCTGCAGCCAGTGAGTGCCAATCAGGATGCACTGGATACACGGACCCACCATCCTAAAATAGGGAAACACAACTTAATGGCATGATAATAACATATCGGCTCCTTACTGTGAATGTGTAGTAACAATGGACTTTAAGCTTGCATCAAATGTAGAATTAGGCCAAGTAAAGAAGATTATGTAATAGAAAATGTGTTACGTCAAGGGCACAGCATAATTCAACTCTGTATACTGTATTTCACAACATGTCTAAGAATGCATCCAATCACCATACCATGTTCTTGACAAGGACAGATTATTTATACACAGTATATCCTGGAGATAAATTATCTTAAAAGACAGAGATATATTGCAGAATATCATAGAATCGTATAATATCAATAACTGCATGTATGTACCACAATACTGTGATCTGATTGTACTGAGGCGGCAGTAGCTCAGCTGGTAACAGCGTTTGTTCACTGACCCACAGGTTGGCAGTGTGATTCCAGCTCCCGCAGATGAATGCTGTCATTGTGCCATTGGGCAAGACACTTAACCCATTTAACTCGTGTACATTGGTGTCTGCGTACATTGGGGTCTGCGTACATTGGTGTCTGCATACACTGGGGTCTGCGTACATTGGTGTGTGAATGGGTGAGTGGTTACTTGTTGTAAAGCGCAGTGAGTGCCTTAAAGGTGCGCGATATGACTTATAAAAATGCAACCATTTACTGTGAGCCATGTATCGTATATTGAATGGAATCGGGAGAGACCCTCTAATTCCCAGCCCTGCTCAAAACTAGCCCCTAGTTCTGAGCAGAGCTGGGAATCAAAGGGTCCCATTTGAATCAGGGAAGATTTATTCGAAGCCTTTGCACACAAAGTCTTTCCTCTCTACTCTGTGATAGCAAGTTCCTGTTGCCCTGGGGCAGACTGACAGAAGCGAGGTTGCCAATCTGCAGCATCATCCCTTCTGACCAGCAATCATTTATGCATACATCACATTCATATTGTGGGTGGGTGAAGTCTTGCCTAAGAATACAACAGGAGTTTTGCCACTGGCGCCCCAAAAGCACCTGGTATTCTCCACAGTCTCCTATCCAAGTACTAACCAGGCCCAAACTTGTTTAGCTTCTAAGATTTATTTTATTCTAAGTTCAGACAACAAGGAGATTTGACCCCAATTTCTATAAACTGCAAGAAAAAGGAAGCTCAACATGAATGTTATCAACTCAGCTCAATAGTAATATTAGTAACTGCAATTCATTTACAGTAATCCCTCGTTTATCACAGGGTTAGGTTCCAGAAATAATAAATAAAGAGAAATCCGCGAAGTAGGACAACTTTATATTTTACAATTATTCTACATGTTTTAAGGCTGTAAATGCCTCACCACACACATTATACGCTTTTCTCAGACTGGAATTAACCTTTTCTCACATTTGTCTCTCGTTTAAACACTCAAACTTTCATAGATTTTCAACAAAATGTATTAATAGTGAAGCATGGGGGGAGACAAGGCCCCGGAAGCCCCGCCAGACGCGCAAGGAGCACTGCCACGTCCCGGGACGCGACGCGCACCAACCCCTTGGAGAAGACACGTGCACCCCTCATCATGGACAAATCCGTGACAGAGTAGCGTGACCGGCGCGAGGCCGCGCGTAGACCGGGGCTGCGAGCACGAGATCGAACCGTGGCGCCCGGAACATGCCTTCCCCTCAAGACCGCGTCCTCTCAGCCCGAGCCACAAACCAACAGCACGAAACCAGCAAAGAGTGGTTTAATCCTGGTTTAGACCTGGTCTAGTCCCGGTTTAGTCCAGGTCTAGACCTGGTCCAGTCCTGGTTTAGTCCAGGGCCAGTCCAGGTTTAGACCTGGTTTAGACCTGGTCTAGACCTGGTTTAGTTCTGGTCTAGACCTGGTTTAGTCCACGTTTAGTCCTGGTCTAGTCTCTTAGACAATCAGGACGCAGAACACAATGTTACACTATTAAAAAAAATGTCTGCAAAACAGCGAGGTCGCGAACAGTGAACCACGATAGAGCAAGGGACCACTGTATATGTAATTACAGTCTTCTATATGCAGGCATGTATATCCTTGTGAGTGCTCACCATATGTGCAGGCAGCTGAGCAGGGCAAACAGCAGCCCGGTGATGATGGACAGCGGGATGGCCAGCAGCACAGACACTGCTCTGTAGATCCAAACCCTGGACACTTCAAACAGGGCATGGCTCCAGATCCAAACACGGTCCCCACTGTGCACGGACACAGGCTCAGCAATCACGTCCTCAAATGTCACCTATACAACACAATAAAGCAGCTTAGCATAAGGTTGTTTTAACCATGGACTATCCCTTTTTTTGTAATTTAGGCCTTTAAATCATTTATAAATGAACACAGGTGAGGAAGTTAATATGTGTCCTCAGTATGTGCCTCTTTTCACCCTCTGTTTAATTATCCATTCAAATTCATTTTATTAAATCTGTTCATTTAAAGGTGCACTTGTCTGGGGGCTACGCCACTGGATTGTCTCCGTGGAAATATTATTGGTATGCATGGAATGTTGCACAGTATGGCTTTAAACTTGGCATGGTGTTATTATTGCAAAAACATTTTTTTAAAAAAATATTGAAAAACATGCATTATTACTGCAACTCGTTATAAAATTGACTAAAAAGTGAAGGCTACCTTGAGAACGTCATTGATGCCTCTCGGATCTCTGGAATTTATCAATGGCTTGGTGTCACTGATTTCCACCAAAGCCGACGTGTGAATGTTTTCCTCCTCTTCAAACACAGGGGGCGCCTTCTTCCACAAAACCTCAGGATCCTCTCCGTTCTCAAACTCATCGCTGGAATTCAGGTCGATCTCTACCTCCTCCGATTCCTCCCCTTTTCTCACGTTCTCCATAGCCACATGTAAAGAGGAGGAAACGACACGGCCAGTGGACCAACGTCAAAAAGTTTGCAGGTCACAAGCCTGGTAGTAGCTGGCTGTGTGTTGTGCGTGAATCCCGGGTTATTTTGGGACCGTTACAGTGCCCCAGTTGGTATTTGCAGATGGGCTGTCAAATGAAGATCATTTTCCCGAGTCAAAAGGGGCGATATAAATACAGGACGGAAATACTGACTGGAAACACATGCTGGACAAGTTAAGATTCATACTCATAGTGGCATCCCCATATAATTATAAAGGACAATTTCCCTGGAAGACTTGTGAGACAAACGTATGCAGGTCTTTTTATTTATTTATTTATTTGTTTATTTATTTATAGGCCTATTTGACATCCCCTATACTGTACTCATTAGTACTCATACTGTACTATATAGTGCCACTGTAGTATCAACAGCAGCATGAAACGTCAATATTAAAATTTGACACCAGATGGCAGCACAGCATAGGTCAATTGCTACTCTTGTAGCATTTATATACAATCTATGTTCATGGAATTCTGAGTTTGATTCATTTGTTAATAGCAATGCATTTAGAAGAAGAGAGAGAGAGAGAGACATCTCATTCCTGCTCTCCTCCAGTGTGGGTGAGTGAGGGTCATTCTCCTATAACACTGCTCATTCAGCTTCTGAACACAGCTTTCTTTTCCTTTCACACCAAACGCTTTACTCTTTCAACCCTTGGACCCCTTAACCACTGGACCACTGCTCCTACTGACGGCCACCTTACCACTCGATTGTGACAACTCTGGGTCAGCTGCCTGCTAGAAAAATGAGCCTTATGGGTTCAAATATTTATTGCTGAGTGTATTCACTCAAAGATAGAAAAGCTCAATAGAATTAGTGCAACAGTTGTAGCTTCTGTTATAAATAATTATCCTTAATGATTTCAGATGGAATATTTAGTAATATAATCAACACCCCAGCTTTTTCAGATTCGGTAATGATATCAATACTTTTCTAGTGGAGGGACCGTCACCTGCTTGTCTCCATGGAAATTTTAGTGCTTTGTTTAGAATGTTCCACTGTATAGATTAAACCTGTCTTTCACAAGGGAGACAAGCAGGTTACAGCACATTACAGTTCAGATCTGTGGAGAGTCACCCGTATTCACAAAAGGAATTATTGTATTTAAGATAAGAGATAAGATAAGACTTTATTGATCTCACACAGGAGAAATTTACTTGCCACAGTAGCTCCAGGCAGAGACTGATTGAACAAGAAAGAAAGTGCATGCAGGCAAGAATAAAATAAAATAAGTAATAATAATAAAAACAGTAACTAGGAGAGTATGGAAAAAATATTGCACGTTTGGACTATATAGTAGAGTTATACATTCTGATGGCGGTGGGGATGAAGGATCTGCGGTAGCGCTCCTTCTTGCACTGGGGGTGCCTCAGTCGGTTGCTGAAGGAGCTGCTCAGCTCCTCTACAGTCCAGTGCAGTGGGTGAAAGGTGTCGTCCATGATGGACGTAAGTTTGGCCAGCACCCTCCTCTCACCCACCTCCTCCACAGAGTCCAGAGGACAGAGCTGGCCCTCGTGACCAGCTTATTAAGTCTTTTCCTGTCCTGTATTATGGCCATATCTATTTATATTTGTCTAAATGTATCTAGCACTTCTGTCAAATTATTTTAAGATTTCAGATACACGTATACTACAGATATTTTTAGAGGCTTTCTTTTATAGTATGGTCTTGAGATCAATGCACCTTAAGTGTGGTTAAACTGAATCATATTGTCCAGTTAGTTAATTTCTTTAATTAAACTGGTAAGCATCAACAAAGACATACAGACTGTTGTATGTGAGTGTTACTATTTTGAGCTGTGGAGTTTCACTGTTTACACTGTTAGCTCAGGAGACAGAGGTATGCTAATGGCCTCTCACCTGAACATATGGATCGTGTTTGTGCCCACTGCCGCTGACAGGTGATGTCATGGAGATAGAGTGGGTCTGGAACACAACACATCTTGTTTTTACAATCTTCAGGCAGAATCACTCAGTCAATGAATCAGTCACAAAAGTCTGCTTGTCTAATTTGTCATTCACCTTGTTTCCGGGTTGTGAAACTTTTTTGAATATGGTGGTGGCTGATCGTGATGGCAATTCAACATTGAAATTTAAATAATGTATAACAAGTAAAAAAGGTTCTGGTTCAGAATAATCAGTCAGTCAGTATGTAACTTTTCTGGTGGAGGGTCCAACACCTGCTTGTCTCCATGGAGTTGTTATTGCTTTTATTGGTATGTCCTCTGGTATGGCATTAAACTTTTATTTCTATCTCCATGAAAACAAGCAGGCGATGTCACCGGGCCAAGTTACAACCCAGTCCACAGCCAGAATACATTATGTTTTCATTATTGCATTAATGATATAGAAGTTTAATGCCATACTCTGGAACATTCCAAGCAAAACAATAAGATATGTATAGACAAGCAGATGGCGAACATTTTGACATTAGGTTGAAGATATTATATTTTGTTTTAATAACTAATCACTATAGCAATTGTCCAAAATTGTAATTATTCACTGAAACCTCCAAAACTGATGCTGTGATCTACTTATCTGTATATTATGTTAAATAATTCAGGCCAGACTGCTCTAAGGCCCTGTCCCCACGACAACGTTCCTGTTTTTTTTTTTACCCGGGGTGAAAAAAAGTCTCGTCCAGACACGTGTTGGATCAGAAAACCTTCGCGTCAAGATGAGCACGGAGCGCTGAGTGAAAACGATGTAGTACATATGTCACACCGATAAGTGGCGCTGTAAACCGGAAAGAGCCAGAGCCACCAGTAACGCAGGACTACAAAGAGCACATGCGCAGAAAGTCCTTTCTCTTTCATAAACAAGCAAACACGTGTACTTTAGGGGCCGTCAACACAAGCGAATATATTTTGTCCCCCTGCTCCACCAGTGTAGCAGCGACTCACTCCGGTAATGTGAAAATGCTGACAGTCCCTAACATAGACAGACGCCACAGAACAAAGATTTGCGCTGCGTGAGCAGAGTTTTTGCCTATAAATCGATAGTTAGCATTACTTGCTATCGTTTTATTAGATAGACATTAACAAGTAGAACTCTCGTTAACCTTGGTCGTGTTATTTAGGCAAAATGCTTGTTTGGATCTTACTACGGGAATGTTAAACATACTCGGACATCATGTTGGCTTTTCGGCGAGAATATACAACCGGGGACCATCACCAACGGGCAGCTATATATTTTTGTGTGTGATACTGCATGTGCCTGTTTGTAAAAGGTAAATTTTCATTTAATAAAAAAGACAAGAAATGGTTGCTCTTTCTCTTTATTTACAGCACACAACACACTCAAATTGGTATGTGCTCCTCATTGTCCACTATCTGCCTTTCCAGCGATGGGATCTTTCCAGTTTTAAAATACGTGTTTAGCTTTGCATTGGCAAACACCCGTGTGTCGTGCGTACTGCCAGCCCACTTCACAGTAACGTCCATAAACCGGTACCTGTAGTCACACACCGCTTGTATGTTGAGGGGATGTGTCCCATCGATCGATCCCAAACATTGTGGCATGTCATGCACACGGAGGAAGCCCGAAACAAGCTCCTCTGCCTCCGGTTCCGTGAAAGGCGTAATTGTGCATGGTCCTCTGCTGTTGTCGCAATGCATTGCATATGAACAGAGTTTGATGCAGCAGTGCCAATAAACTTCCAAAAGTCTGCAAAAGATACTGAAGTCCATTGTCCGCCATGGCTGTTGTTATCTGGTTGTTACCTGCGGAAGGCGCCGGGTTCCACCCTCTGGTCACCGGTCACGTGATGATTACGGCAGCGCGACGTCATCATTTTCTCACCTGCCGCGCTTTTTTGCCGCCCACATTCCAACGCAACGGGGGGCGTTCTCCGACTTCTCCACTCTGGAAGCCGTTTTTGAAAAACTCCGTTCTCGCCCCCAAAAACGCCGGCGCCGTCTGGACGGCAGGCCCAAACGCACCCAAACTTCTCCGTTTCCTCCAAAAAACGTTGTCGTGGGGACAGGGCCTAAGTGGCTTGTTCCAGGAAAAGCCCTGTTGTTCTTTACACCCACAGCGTTAGCAGTGGCACGTCTCTTTGATTTGAGTGGAGTGATCTCATTAAACAACATGCACCCAATTGCGGGCAGAAGGTACATTTACCATTAGCCACTGAATGGTAAAGCACACTTCACTGGGAGTTGCAGATCATTTTCAAAAGAGAGAGGGGCTGTTTGATGTGGGATCAATATGGACGTACAAATGTGTGTGATAGTCTTGGCAGAATAAAAGAGACCCTTCACCCTCATTAGCAATGTTCTCTGTGCAGACAGCTCAAAATTCATTAGAGGCACACTTTGTGACAGCTTCATATGAAGGCTGTACTGCCTTTGAAACTGGTACTATACCATGATGTTTACATAAAATACATTTATATCATATATTTCAGCAAAAGGAGAAATTCAATTTGTCAACTGGACAAAGGTTTATTTGGTCGAATACGTTTTGCAGCCCATCCAAGCTGCTGCTTCAGTTCTGGTCAGACGTTGGTGGACACTGCCTTATATCTGCCTGAAGGGAAGAGCTAATTACAATTAAATTACTTTGAAACTACTACACCTACTTGTTTTCAATTTCTGTTAGTTAGGCAGGTCTATTAAATATGCAGTGGGAGTGGAGTGTGGGGTCTTGTTAGCATAGACATTCAGGGCCATAATGGGTGTTTTCACACCTATGGACCTGACCTGCTGCCCTATTGTTTTCTTTGTTTTGATTTAGGTTTGAGGATAGAGTTATAAATGAGAGTCACTTTGAACTCAAACCAGTTCAAAGAGAGGGGAGTTAAAGAGGCTATTTTTGTCAAGAAAGAGAATCCTTCCTTGAACCCAAATGGAGGTCTCAGACATCATTTGTCTCCCATTTATAACTCTATCCTCAAACCTAAATCAAAACAAAGAAAACAATAGGGCAACAGGTCAGGTCCACAGGTGTGAAAACAACCATTATGGCCCTGAATAGTTCTGTTAACAAGACCCCACACTCCACCTCCACTGCATATCTAATATGCCCACCTAACAAACAGAAACTGTAAACAAATAGGTGTGGTAGTTTCAAAGTAATTTCATTGCAGTTAGCTCCTCCCTTCAGGCAAATATAGGCAGTGTCCACCAGAGTCTGACCAGAACTGAAGAAGTAGCTTCGGTGAGCTGCAAAACGTATTCGACCAAATAAACTTTTGTCCAGTTGACAAACTGAATTTCCTTTTGCCATGGATCCTACCTGGACAACTGAGGGATTCTACATACATCATATACTTTACTTCAATCTCATATTTGGTCTGGCAGTTATGTGAAATACAAAGTGAACCAATTACAAAACTCTACAAATGTGCAAAATTTGAATTTTTGAAGTAATAACATGTATCCTCAGGTGGGATTGCATTTGTCTGTGAACTTGTTCAAACATTTCTTCTACTATTGCTTAGGCTACTGTTGTTGTGTCATTACTACTATGTGGAGACCTATTATAAGTGCTACATTTGACATGTGTGAGACAGTGCGCTGGTGAAGAAAATGCTCATAAATGTGCATGATGGTAATCTTCTGTAAACATATTTAACAGGTATTAGTGCAGCCCTTTGAGCTGTTACGAAATGGTATTTTCTTCTTACATAACCATGTGCACTGGACCAGTCACAGTATCTAAACAGACACAACAGACACTGGATCTTGCCACAGTGAAGGAAAATACATAAATATGTACATAAATCAAAAATAATAAATAAATATCTAATTCTGTACAATGTTGTAGAATTGTTATAATAACATCCATCAAACTTTTATTCTCTTCAGTTTTAATGGTGTCATGACAGACCAGAATAGTCTGCTCAAATCATTGAACTACACATTAAAACACAGGGAAATCTATGAAAATAACTTTGTTCTGTATGTACAACATAGCCCATTCAAGTTCAATACAGCTGCTATGTCCAGGCTGCATGTTACAGTCCAGGAAGGACACCTTTGTCCTGAGGGATTTTCTTCCTCAACATCAAACTGCCCTGACACAAGACTGCCTGACTTCTGACCCTGACCAGGCGATTAAGACATTTATTAGATATTTTTGTGTCCCAGATCGACTGCATCTGATGAGCCTATGTGAACTCCTCAGGTATCTGCCCTGGTATCCTAAACCCGCACTGTCCTGTCTGGTCCAGTGTGCTGCGGGGGCTTGAGGCAGTGAAGCTCTCCCTAGTGTCCATAGTGCAGCTTGTCCGGTGCAGAAACTGTAGGAAGTTCTCTTGCCCTGAACCCTCGTGACTGGACACCAAATTTGTGGGGAGTCCTGCATAACATCGCCTCAGTTTGCACAGCTCCTCCCTGATCTGTCTGTTTAAGAGTCCATAGAAAAAAGGATTCATGGCAAAGGAGGAGTATGCCAACCAGGTGACAGCTTTATTCAAGTCACCTGGGATTTTAGATGTTGTGTTGACACTGACATAGAAGTGGAACGCAAAATAAGGGAGCCAGCATATAAGAAATTGCCCCACTATGACCACAAGAGTAAGTGCTGCTTTCCTACCTCCAAAAGGCCGCTCCCGCCCAATTCTTAGAGGAGCAGTGCGTGTTGTGATTATGGTGGTCTGGCTGTTGATTGAATCAGATCTTTGCTTGTTTTGTGTCCAAGAAGGCAGAGGTCCATGTTGGCGGGCAGCGACTCTTGCCACTTTATAAACACTACAATAAACTGAGAAAATGACCAGCGCTGGTACGAGAAAACACACGACACAGAAAAGCACAGAGAAGACTTGTCTTTGGTTACTTTGCTCCCAGTGTAGTATGCAGTGAGCTGGGGGAATAGTGTTGAGATCAGTGACGGAGTTCCAGCCGAAAACAGTGGACAACCCAAGAACCAGTGAGGCCAGCCACTCCGTCACCATGACAACAGAGGTGAGGCGGAGCGTCATCTTCACTTCATAACGCATGGGGTGCACGATGTAATAGTACCTCTCCACACTAATGATGGTAATGGTGAAGATGGAGGCAGCAATGAGGGTTGCATTGATGAAGATGTACACCTGAAAGAGAAATACAATGTTGTAAAAAAAAGAAAAACATAATTATATTTTAATCTTAAATAATAATTTAAGATTTCAGAATCAGAGGCTGTCTTGCCATTGTCAGTGAGTTAAATTTACAAATGTGCTTGTATTGCATTTGTTGTACTTCACAAGCTTGACAAGCGTTTCAAAATACACTGAATTTTTATTTATTTTTATTTACTCCACACTCCACACAGCTGCCCTGGGGTAGACTATCTGATGCTAGGCTGCCAGTCTGTGCTATCCTCTCCTCCGACCACCACAAATCACTCACACGTTATGTTATGTTTCTGTACAATCCACCTCATTATGATTATTTCAGACCAAATACATCCACCGACACTCCACTGTTTTATAACTCAAAATTAGTTAGGTAAACTTGTTAGATTAAACTGCACTACTAATTTTAAAATTGGGAAGTATTTGAAAGTGCAAGGGAATGGAAATGATTATTTTTTTTATGAGCTTTTCAACCTGTAATAACAGTGTCCGTTTAAGATTGTATTACTCCAAATTGCATTTTGATTGAAATTCCACAATGAAGAGTCTGAACTTCCCAGATAGTTCTGCCATTTTGAATAGAAAGTCAAGTGGACCTGTTTTGGATTACAGTAATTACCTGACACTGCAAAATTGTAAAGAGCACACCAGCGAAGTACGGAGAGCTGACCAGGATCTCCAGAGGGATCAACACCATGGCACACAGCAGGTCCACAGCACAGAGATGACTCACAAACGCAAACTTCCTGAGGTGAGGAGCTTTGAAGACTGCCACCAAGACTGCAGTATTTGCCACAAGCGCAAGCACATTCAGAATCACCATGAAAAGTAAACCAATCAGGTCCTTGAAGGAGGTTTGGGAGGTGTGAGTGGTGCTGTGTTGCTTGCTGGGGAGTGAAGGTAGAGGCAACCACACTATGATACTGTCATTGTATTCAGGACTCACAAATGACCTGTTCTCCTCCATAGCTCATGACTGTAGATTGTAAAAATGTATTCCTGATGTCTCCATTGCGCTAGGAGTTGTGTGGGTCTGCAGAGCTTCTCTGTGCAAAAAACAGAACAGAAAAAAAGAACTTTATTTATCCCATAATGAAGAAATTCCAATGTTGCAACTCAAAGTTCAAGAACAGCAATAGAACAAAAACATGGAATGAAAAATAAATAACTTTTGAGAAGTATAGTCTTAAATATAACTAAACAATTTTATATTCTGATAATATTCTTCTGATTCTTATAATAACAGTAACAAATAGGCTGCTATATGATCCTTCTGTAGTTATTTTAGACAAACTTTACCGATCCACAAGGGAAATTGTTTGGACACCGTAGCTCACAACACAATATATTACAATACATCCAAGTAAAGAGTAAAAATATAAATGGTAATAATAAATTCAAAATAAGTAGCAAACATAACAAGAGGCAGGTGTCACATAAGGCATAATTATATAAATGTATATTATTATCTCAAAATATATTGCTATATAGATTATATATAACCTGACCCATGAGTTTATTCTCTTCTACTTTTCAGACAACTATTTTCACTTGTAAAATCTCTTATTTAGGAATAATGCATGTCCACTGTGTTCTCTGTGCACCCCATTGCTCCATTTGTTCCTTTTGACATGGAAGATACTGAGTGGGCTTGTGTCAGGCCAGCTGCATAAGGCTTCTGATTAGTATGTGTTCACTGTCACTGCTCTGTGCTATAAGAATAAAGAAGACCCCTCCACCAAAAGCTATGGCCTTGTAATCACTGTTTAATGTTGTAATATGTTATAAGAGTACAATCAATTAGAGAAAAATTAATTGGAAACAAATTCAGCAGAAATAATCATGAAAAAGAAATTAAAAGTGTAAATAAAATGGCACAGACTCTCACTTGTTTAAAAATGTACTATGATATCAAAATTATTTATCTCCATAGCAACAAGCAGATGGTGGCACTAGGCCAGCTTATAGGTCAGATCAGTGGAGAAGCGACCCTGCTTAGTAAAGGTGCATGGGTAATTCTGAATAATAAAAACAAGCAACAAAATTGAATTAAGCAAAAATATGCAATTTTAAGGCCAAGCATATTTTGGTTAGTAAAAATAAATGTGGCATTTCAAAAATAATTTATGTTTTGTTTTGTTTTTTCTATTATACAGTAAATTAATCTTAATGAAGTTGGCGACATCTGGCCAAAATTGGTCAATGGACTTGTTAATCTCCAAAGAAGTAAACATGGGTGCATTTTAATACATTATAAAAGACCCATTGGAGAGACAGGTTCCTAAATCCATGTGCTCTATTGCTGCCAATGAGTAAATGATGGAGAGCCATAATCTCCTGCTGGAACACCCTTGACATGTTTATTTAACCCCAGAGGAAACAGCTACATGTGCATCTTTATTATGTAAGGGTGTTACGGGTTTCAGATTATCTCATAAGCACAGTAATATTTAATTAAAATGGGGGTCAGCTCTAATTAATGTTATTAAAATTCAGATTTCTGGATTTCTGTTGTAAGATTTTTTTATTTTTTTATTTTATTTTTAGGTTTAGGTTTAGTCACTGATAGAAATGTTCAGGTTCAACATTTGTGAATTTATCTTGATGATTTTGATATTCATTATTAAAATATAATGTTATCAAAAGGGAAAATTGACTCTTGACCTCATCTGGGAGTGTGAAAATGATTACAAACAATATTCTGTAAAAATCTAGTCTAAATAATCACCAAACAAGGTCTAAACTCCCGGTCACGGTTGGTTTAAACACCAGAATAACTGTCAAAATATACAGCATTTACATTTTTAAATAGTGACAAAAATATTGGCAACATAAACACTTTTACAGTATAGCTATGAATGAAAACTGAAGTACAAAAATATACATTCAATTAAACTAAAAAAGATAAGCAAAAGTTCTTACCTGTTTCAGTATGGTTCTTCTCTGGGATTTCCCAATATAGAAATCCAATAGCTTTTTTATGATAAGAATAAAATCAGATTTTTAAACCTAAACCCATAATAAAAAATCCAATCCAGATTCCTATAAACTATATAAGAAAGACAAACATTTTTTATTTTTTATTTTCCAAGGATGGTGTCCCCTGGGGGCTGTCTTGATATCAGGGGGATGCGCTGCAGTCCAGAGAGTGCACTGTCCACAGAGGAACAAAGGGGACGGGTCTAGGATGACCAGAGGTGGAGCTAACTCTGATCTGAACTGTCCTGTCTTCCTCCACAGAGTCAGAAAAAATAAAATATACCATAATATACATTTAATGAATGAAAATGAAATACATATAGACGTTTATGTGCATTCAAAGTTTAATGTGAAACAAAAAGCTAGTTGATTACCTGGATATGATTACCTGGCCAGCCAAATGATGGCCGTTTCCCAATTCAGCGACGGCACGCTTGTGAGTGTGCACTCGGTCTGTCGTCGAGACGGCGCACACTCGCTCTGTCCTTAGTGCACTACGTTTCTCACATGGCCGTCTGCGAACTGGAACAGGTCCCGCTTCAGCTCAATGAGCCGGGTGGTCTGCTCCTTGTTCCCTAAAGACAAAAATATTATACTATTGCGACTAGTAATACTTGGAATTGGGACATGGCCAATGTTCCCACTAATTTTTAATGTGTCTGAGCAAACACACACTAACTCCACATCCGAAATGAACCCCCCGCGCGGCTCGCACTTTGCAGATATTAAAAAAATGACTCCGCGGCTGAATAAAAATATAAGTGTAAGGGGAAAAGCATGTGAACGGTAATACAGGTGCCGTGATCTATGCCGTTGCGGCTACCGTCACACATGTTTAGCGTAGTTTATGAAGAGTTTCATGTAGCATAGTTGTAGGTGAGGTGAACCAGTACGTATATTTTATAGTGACGTCGCAACTGTCACTTGTGGATGTCGCTGGCGAGTCGGTCTTTGTAGTCATATATCCTCCCGCGCTGTGCATGCCGGGGCTTTTAAGTGTGCGAAGCGTACATGTTTGCACACTTGGTCCACGCCCCGATTTCCATGGTAACGACGGCGCCGTTCAGGGCTCGTCTCGACGGTGCAGGGGGGAAAAAACGAATGGAACGGCGCTTGTCACGCCGGATATGACGCATATCCCGTTCCAAGGACGCTCACACGTGTGCCGTCGGTGAATTGGGAAACGGCCGATATCTCTCTGTATTTCCTATACAGCGCGATACCATTTGGACACCCTCGCGCCACCCTCGCTCCTCCGGTTAAAAACGGACTCCGCGATTCTGATTCGTTCAAAGATGGTGACGTCAGTGCACCCGCCTTTGCCCGCAAAGTCACTCTTAGGCAGCGGACGTTCCTCCTCAGTTTTGAATCAAGATGGCGCAATCTCTGATTGGTTCACTTAGCTGTCTGTCTACGCGCAACTGCAGTGCATTTTGGACTAAGCGTTACCAGACTCACTCGCTGGTACAGCGATGAGTCATGGATTCTTCCAGGCAAAGAATATGATGTTTATGAAGAAAGTGTCAAAACTGACAGGGACGTAATGAAGCTCAGTGCTGACCTCTAGTGGATATCCAAAAATAGACCCCACTTGACCCATATCTAGTACACAACATGGGACAAAAGACAGACTTTGCTTTTTGACTTTTATTGAACCATATATAACAAAATACATCCGCACAGTGAGAGGTGTTGATCAACAAGAGATTATTGTAGCATTACATAGAAACGTTCAAAATATGCATGTAATATCACAGTATCACTTTGTAATGCACAAGTTGGGACACATGTCTGCATCCTTTATATTTTCAGTCTATTACACTCTAAGGCCTCTATATGACTATTGCTATGCACTGTATAGAGTTACCAAGACAAAAGTCACAAACCTGATAGAGA
Source organism: Paratrypauchen microcephalus (assembly GCA_036785185.1). NCBI lineage: Eukaryota > Metazoa > Chordata > Actinopteri > Gobiiformes > Gobiidae > Paratrypauchen > Paratrypauchen microcephalus. Next base: position 324,402 of record JAVJIX010000060.1, read on the forward strand.
CATTTACGAGCTTGAAGAAGTAAACCGTATTAAGAACACTTAGTTTAACTACATTTCAAGATGCTGTCAAACAGCTTTGTTTGGTCACAAGTTAATGCACGCAGTGGACGAGACAGGTGCCAAATACTTCTGCTTTAGAGGTCAAGAAAAACAGTAAATTAAGTGAAAAGTTGTGTTACATGTGCTGAACAATACTATAACAGATGTACATAAGTGAACCAAGGCAAAAGTCTTCATTTGAACAAAATGTTACTGCTGTATATCACCTCCATTGTCGTCAGGGTCAGGCAGAAGTGGAAAAAAGGCGGGTTCAATTTTAGGCTCTGATTTGCTTAATATTTCTGGACAATACACAGGAGGTACTTTGTTTTCAGATTTGCCTAACCCATGCCTTTTCTTGAACAGTTTGTCCTCATTATTCAACTTCGTCCTGATGGCTGTTTTAATTAGACCATGGTCAACACCAAACTTACTTGAAATGTGTTCTGAAAAGAGAACAATGAAAAAGTATTAAACCAAAGTAGTAAAATGGCATTAAAGTATGAAGTGAAAATGCTTACCAATAATATTTCTCAAGATGTCTGGTGGTAGTTGTGGTTTCTGGGAGTCTTCTGATCCGCTGAGAGTGCCTCTGCGTCCCTGCAGTGAGTGTGTGGCTAAAGTGTCTCTATCAAAAAGCATCATCAGCAGTGCTCCCGTGTACTTCTTATAGTCCTCAATCTCTGCTATTCTCTCGTACAGATTCCTGGGCACTCGAATATTTTCCGCCAGATATAAATAATTCTCATCATCCTGCAACAAAAAAATGTTAAATTGAGCAATATATTGTGGACTTTACAAAAATTTCTTACAGCTGGGGTACCTGATTTTCAAACTGTGAAAGTAGAATCTATTTAAATCTATCTAGCTCTCACAGACCTTTTGGCACATTAGTATATTCACATGCATGATTTTTTTGTCGACCAGTACTACTTTAGAACAACTTCAGATGGAAACATGAAACAGGGTGGGCCACACTTGCCAAACAGCAAATCGGCTCTCATTCCATATTGTCATAAAGTAACTCACATGGCTCTTTCTTAGAAATGTGTAATAGATAAAATGTTTTCTAATTAGTTTGAGACAGCATATAGAGGTCTAATTTTTGTTGTTCTTTCTTTACAACACTTATTTAGGAGGAAAAAAAAGTTGGGTACCTCTGCTTACTACTGGGCCCATCTGTAATCTGAGCTTCTTAAATGTTAACGTTAATATCCTATGGGCCCTCACCTCTGGGAGATTCTGCATCGCTGGCGGCATTGTGTTGACAGGAGGTATATTGTGCATTTCAGGGGCCATGTTCTGCGGTGCTCTGTTGTCTGTGTCAGGCTCTGACATGTACGACATGGACTCGTCTGCAGCGCTTGACTGTGTGACCGGTGGCTCATTTGTTTGAAGAACGTGGTCTAAAGTAACTCTCAGCTCATGGGCCGTGTGCCGCATCTGCATCATCAGGGTGTTCATCTCTGGAGAAAGAAAATTCTAATAAAAATCATGTTCATGTGCATACAAATATTTAAAGCTTTGCCTGGAATGTCCCACAGTATGACATTACGCTTATTTATCTTACATTTATTCCACTACAAGTGTTTTTATCTTTCTTTTTTTATCATGGTGAGCAAGGTCACCTCTCCACAGATGTGACCTGTATCTTGGGCTGATGGTGTCAACTCCTTTTTTCTGTGGAGACTGATATATTTAATGCAGTACTGTGGAATATTATGGGCAAAGCAATAATGTCTGCATGGCTGACTCTTCACCATAAAAGTTACATTTGCATCTTTAAAAATGCGTATGTAAAGGCAGAATAAAATAACTTGAGCTTCAATAATGGGCTAGTCTTGCATTTCCCATTTAAATAATTCTATGGCAGCAAATATTACTTGAGTACTTCTATAAGATGTTTCATTTTAAAGTAAACTGTACCTTTGAGCTCCCGTAGCTCTCTCTCTGCCAGAATCCTACACCTGCGCTCGTACTTGAGCTGTGCTTGGAGCTGCTCTATCTTCATGAGCAGGCTGATGGTGTCTGTTCTGAGGCCAGTGCTAGTGATGTTGTCTTCATCAAACACGTGTTCATTCTGCAGTCACAGGAAGTCAAGAATGAATTACCTCAGTGTAGGGATTTAAAAACTGTTATATGAGCTTACTATAATTTCTCACCTCATTGTTAACATAAGGGGAGTAGGAGCCCTCCTCTGTCAATCTGTACCTGTTCTCATCTGGATCACAGCCATACTCCTGGCCGTCTGTACCGATCTTTATCATCTTCACTGGGGGAGATGTGGAGGGGGCCCCCGCATCTCTCTTGGGTGGCATTAGGTCTGAGAAAAACACATGTCAGCTCACAAGTGTACCAAGAAAGACTAAACTATTTACAGAATGAACACATCCAGATGTTTTTAACTGGAAAAAGCACGGCTAGAAGTTAGTTTCCACCGGTTTCCACGTCGCATCCCCACCCCCGTCTGCCCGACCCCTCCTACTCGTCTCCACAATGCCCCTGCCGCCTCTAAGGCACACTCCTGTCTGGATGGGATAAAATCACGTGTATTCCTGCGCGTGGAACATCTGAGAAGGACCTCACCTGTCCGTTTCCCTTGACCTCCTGAATTAACGGCAGTGCCAGTCTCTGAGGACAAAGACTGCGCAGTAAATGGAAATACTGCGTAGTAGAGGAAGTAGTACTACTACTGCAGTACTACAGTGGATGGGTCCCGTTTAGTAAAGGCTTATTTGTGAAACGTGCGCTGTGACAATATGTATATATATGTTGGAAATGCTGTTCCCGTATTTATCAAGAGCCTCACATAACTTGCACTTTCACACGTAGACGAGTATTGAATTTTAAAACGTTTACAATTGGGTGCGGAACAAAATTGCACAAAATTTCTTCCCCGAGGGAAGTATTTTGCTACAGTACAATTTCCTGCTCGACCCAAAATTATAATCCATCCAATGAAATTGCTTGATTTTGATAAGTGGTGGGACTTACGGACTTGTGACCAATGAGCATTTAGATCCCCTCACTTATACTTCCTAGTTTGGTTGGCGTGCGCGTGCACCCATGTGGGTAAAGGTTTACAGTGAGAGCTAATAAGGATCTACTTTACAGTTCTAATTTACTCTGATCTGACGCCAAGACCACTGCGCTATGGCGTCGTCATTTTTTATCAAGGGAAAAGAAAATCCCAAGTTGGCTAAAAACAGTAAAAACACAGCGTCAAAACGGAAGGTAAGAGAACTGTTAGCCGAGACTGCTAACCTCCCAGAGAAACCATCTCAGCCAGTAGTGCTCTGATGTATTTATGATCACAAACCACTTATTTCTGTTGCAGAATGAGGGAGACACTGGTGGTAAAGCTAATGCCAAAATTAAGAAACCCAGTAAACACAACGAGGAAATCTCCAGCGACTCAGAAACGGAAAGGTTGGTCTGAAGTAGCCACATAACTAGCTGTTTTAAAATGGTATCTCTATATAATGCATGCATTTTTCATAGTGCTGTTGTACCTAAGAAGAAACAGGCTAGAGAAGAGATTGAATACGATGAAACACCCCAAGAAAAGAAGCTTAGATTGGCTAAGAAATACCTTGAACAGCTGAGAGAAGAAGGTGAGTAGTTGCATCGCCATGTATTGTTAAATATTAATATCCAGTACTAAGGTTTAATGTCATTTCAGAGGAGAAAAAGGCAGATGATGAGTCCTTTGAGACAGATTTGATAGCAGGAAGGCTTCAAGATGAAGTTGTAAGTAATAAGTCTTGTATTTTTATTTTGATATATATATATATATATATATATATATATAATAAACTACACGATATAATTGTGAAACTGCAGCTTGAACAGAAAGGAAAACTCCAACGACTTATTGCTAAAGATGTAAGTATTAACATTACCGCTCACGTTTTAAGAGGTCTTATTCACCTAATGTAATTGTGTATTCTCCTTTTTATAGTTACTCCCTCCGGCTGCTTCAGAAATCCGTGTTTTAAGGGGTCACAAACTTCCTGTCACCTGTTTGGTCATTTCTTCTGATGAAAAATACATATTTTCTGCTTCCAAAGACTGCTCAATTATTAAATGTATGTATGCTTCTAATATAGTATATAGTAATTTGTATTTTATTTATTTGTAAAGGGACAGCACATATTAATGAACATTTAAAATGTAAATATGTAAAGATTATAGCCAACGTGGCTAATTTCCATCTTCAGTCCCTCGGCAGGTTGATGTCAAATCAGGGACAGGGAAAAGTACAACAACAATCACACAAAAGTACATAAAACCTGCACTCACTGTACACACAATTCAGACAGTTCAAGAGTTAAACCAATAACCCCTCAATATATTTCAATTTTGTTAAATATGGTTACATATTTGACTAGTGGACAGCCACTGTTTTACAGCTTTAGAAAATGCTAATGCTAATAAGTTTACGTATTAAGTGCTTTTGTAAAAATGAGTCATGACATAACTGGAATGAATATAAATGAATATATAAGAGCTTAACTCTTGCTGTTTTAAAAATGTACTATAATCACAACTGAACCTGGGTTGCCAGTGCCTAAACCTGCATAGAGGATGCATATATAGATTTTCCTCAGTGCCTTGCCTATGGCTAAATGTTAACAGTAAATAAGTACATGTATCTTGTTTATGGCATCTATATTGTGGTAAATAAAATTCCATTGAGTGTAGACTAGCAATCCGTGAGCGAATAAGTAAATTCAAACCATATGATAGCTTGTTGGGGCCAAGCACCAAAGGTGCTAGGCACCATACGGTTTCTACTGATTCTTATTATTAGGGGGCAAAGCACCGAAGGTGCTTAGGCACCCTATAGAAATTGCTTTGCGTTGCCTAGGCAAGTTGCCTAGTAACCCTTTGATCTTTCCTTTGATGTTCTGGTCTCCTGATTCCTATTATTAGGGGGCCAAGCACCGGAGGTGCTGGGCACCCTATAGGAATTGTATTCCGTTGCCTAGGCAAGTTGCCTAGTAACTCTTTGATCTTTGCTTTGATGTTCGGGTCTCAAAGTTATTATTAGGGGGCCAAGCACCGGAGGTGCTGGGCACCCTATAGGAATTGTATTCCGTTGCCTAGGCAAGTTGCCTAGTAACCCTTTGATCTTTCCTTTGAAGTTCGGGTCTCAAAGTTATTAGGGGGCCAAGCACCGGAGGTGCTGGGCACCCTATAGGAATTGTATTCCGTTGCCTAGGCAAGTTGCCTAGTAACCCTTTGATCTTTCCTTTGAAGTTCGGGTCTCAAAGTTATTATTAGGGGGCCAAGCACCGGAGGTGCTGGGCACCCTATAGGAATTGTATTTCCGTTGCCTAGTAACCCTTTGATCTTTCCTTTGAAGTTCGGGTCTCAAAGTTATTATTATTATTATTATTATTATTATTAGGGGGCCAAGCACCGGAGGTGCTGGGCACCCTATAGGAATTGTATTCCGTTGCCTAGGCAAGTTGCCTAGTAACCCTTTGATCTTTCCTTTGAAGTTCGGGTCTCAAAGTTATTATTATTATTATTACGGTTGTTCCATAGGAAGTCTATGGCAGCCCCTAGAACCGTTTGGTAAAAAGTTGTGAAATTTGGCATGCACATTCCAGCCAGTCTCCTCATTACCCACAGCAATTTATAGGTCCCCAGCTCCAACCGTCTAGTGGCACCAGCAGGTCAAAGTTGCAGAAATTTGTCAACTGCCTAGCAACGCACCTAGCAACCTTTGATCTGTCTTTGATGTGTCTGTTCTGACAGGGTTAGACCCTGACCCTGTCAGACCCTGTCAGACTCTGTTAGATCCTGTCAGACCTTGTTAGACCCTGTCAAACGGTGCTTGGCCCCCGCATTGCTGCTTGCAGCTATATTTATTATTATTATTATTATGGTTGTTCCATAGGAAGTCTATGGCAGCCCCTAGAACCGTTTGGTAAAAAGTTGTGAAATTTGGCATGCACATTCCAGCCAGTCTCCTCATTACCCACAGCAATTTATAGGTCCCCAGCTCCAACTGTCTAGTGGCAGCAACAGGTCAAAGTTGCAGAAATTTGTCAACTGCCTAGCAACGCACCTAGCAACCTTTGATCTGTCTTTGATGTGTCTGTTCTGACAGGGTTAGACCCTGACCCTGTCAGACCCTGTCAGACTCTGTTAGATCCTGTCAGACCTTGTTAGACCCTGTCAAACGGTGCTTGGCCCCCGCATTGCTGCTTGCAGCTATATTTATTATTATTATTATTATTATTCATATATTCCTTTAACCATGGGAGTCTATGGCAGCCCCTAGAACCGTCTGGTAAAAAGTTGTGAAATTTGGCATGCACATTCCAGCCAGTCTCCTCATTACCCACAGCAATTTATAGGTCCCCACCCCCAACCATCTGTCTTTGATGCAGGGATAAGAGAGTTCCGTTTTTTAGCGGATCTCTGCTTTTTTCAGCTGTGGGGTAATTTTTTTTTAATATCTGCAAATTCGTTGAGAAAGATGTGTATATATATATATATGTGTATATATATGTGTATATATATATATATATATATATATGTGTATATATAGTTGTGTTTAGGGTCGCCAACAGTCTCTTGAAAAACAGAATCGTCCCGTATTCAGAACAAAAGTACGTGTATCTCGTATTAAACTTTGTATTAAACTGCGGGCCGCGCGAGCCCGTGTCTGGAGCCGCGGACCGAGCGAGTGAGCGCAGCTCTTTCATAACAGCGTGTACCATTGCGTGTACACAGGTTAAACTTTATAAAACATCCTATATACCTCATCCTACCTGCCCGTGCCTCACTTAACGCGTCGCTCCTCGCTTTTTCACCTGCGCCTTTTAGCGTGCATAAGCTCCTCCTCAATGCGGTCTGATTAGACGAAGTGCAAAGCAAAAACAAATCCAATATATACTACTAGTAGGCCTACCTGTTAATAAAATGTGTTTTTTTGTACTTTTATGTACAGTTTTACTTTATTGCTAACATATAGCATATAGAAATCCAAATTTCAGAAATTTAAAATTTTCCAGCGGGGGGGGGACTTTCCGCTTTTTTCATGTTTGGACACTTTCATCCCTGTTGATGTGTCTGTTCTGACAGGGTTAGACCCTGACCCTGTCAGACTCTGTTAGATCCTGTCAGACCTTGTTAGACCCTGTCAAACAGTGCTTGGCCCCCACATTGCTGCTTGCAGCTATATTTATATATTGTTACTCATCATGGGAGTCTATGGCAACCCCTAGAACCGTCTGGTAAAAAGTTGTGAAATTTTGCATGCACATTCCAGCCAGTCTCCTCATTACCCACAGCAATTTATAGGCCCCCAGCCCCAACCGTCTAGTGCCACCAGCAGGTCAAAGTTGCAGAAATTTTCTGGAATTTTCTGCGTTGCTAGGCAACGTACCTAGCAACCTTTGATCTGTCTTTGATGTGTCTGTTAAACCTTGTTAGACCTTGTTAAACCTTGTTAGACCTTGTTAAACCCTGTCAGACTCCATTAGACCCTGTCAGACCTTGTTAGACCCTGTCAGACTTTGTTAGACCCTGTCAGACTTTGTTAGACCCTGTCAGACCTTGTTAGACCCTATCAGACTTTGTTAGACCCTCTCAGACTCCGTTAGACCCTGTCAGACCTTGTTAGACCCTGTCAGACCTTGTTAGACCCTGTCAGACTTTGTTAGACCCTGTCAGACTTTGTTAGACCTTGTCAGACTTTGTTAGACCCTGTCAGACTCTGTTAGACCCTGTCAGACTCTGTTAGACCCTGTCAGACTCTGTTAGACCCTGTCAGACTCTGTCAGACCCTGTCGGACCCTGTCGGACCCTGTCGGACCCTGTCGGACCCTGTCGGACGCTGTCGGACGCTGTCGGACGCTGTCGGACGCTGTCGGACGCTGTCGGACGCTGTCAGACCCTGTCGGACGCTGTTAGACACTGTTTCTGAGTCTGACAGGGTCTAACTACCCTGTTAGACCCTGTCAGACTCTGTTAGACCCTGTCAGACCCTGCATGCGGCCTACATGCACCTTCGGTGCTTGGCCCCACATTGCTGCTTGCAGCTATATTTTATAATTGTGATTGTACATTTTAGGGGATGTTCCAAGTGGAAAGCGTCTATGCACAATTAAAGGTGTAAGAAAAGGCTCAGGAGAGGAGCAGGTTGGGCACTCTGCCTGTATCCTGTGTATGACCATATCATCAGACGGAAAGTACTTGGTAAGCAGAAGTCCTCCAAAGAAAATTTTTATTGCTGATCGAAGGACATATAGTCTTACAATTTTTTTTATTTTTGCAGGCTACTGGAGATATGAATAGACTAATCATGATTTGGGAAGCCGACACTTGTAAACATCTCTACAAGTTTACAGGGCATAAAGGTCCAGTGTCTGTAAGTTGACCCTAAACTTGTTGTGTTTCAGTACTGGTTGTTATTAAATAATTAATGTTTTATATTATAACTATAAAAATGTGATTGAGCCAATGATGAAATTATTATGTCAATTAGGACTACTGTTAAGATCCAGACATTTAGGGTTGTTTTTTTTTGTTTTGTTTTTTTTATTTCAAGATCTGGACCAGCTTACTAACTACACCACAATTATTGAATTTAGTAAATTGTTGACTATGACTATTGTTGACTATTGTTGACATTGTGATCTGCAGTGAGAGTAGGCAGCAACTAGAAGAAAATCTAGAGAGGTGGAGGTTCGCATTAGAGAGAAGAGGGATGAAGGTCAGTCGTAGCAAGACAGAGTACATGTGTGTAAATGATAGGGAGAACAGTGGAACAGTGAAGTTACAAGGAGCAGAGGTGGTGAAGGTGGAGGATTTTAGATACTTAGGATCATCTGTTCAGAGCAGTGGAGACTGTGGAAGAGAGGTGAAGAATAGAGGGAAGGCAGGATGGAACAGCTGGAGAAAAGTGTCAGGAGTGATCTGCGATAGAAGAGTGCCAGCTAGGGTGAAGGGAAAGGTTTACAGGACAGTTGTGAGACCAGCCATGATGTATGGATTAGAAACACTTGCAATAGGCAGAAGACAGGAGGCAGAGCTGGAGATAGCAGAGTTAAAGATGCTCAGATTCTCTTTAGGAGTGACAAGGATGGACAGGATCAGGAATGAGGTCATCAGAGGGACAACACAGACGGGAAGGTTTGGAGAAAAAGCTAGAGAAGCCAGATTGAGATGGTTTGGACATGTTCAGAGGAGGGACAGTGGATATATTGGTAGAAGAATGTTAGAGATGGAGCTACCAGGTAGGAGACAAAGAGGAAGACCAAAGAGGAGATTTATGGATGCAGTGAGGGAGGACATGGAGGTAGTTGGAGCCAGAGTAGAAGATACAGAAAACAGGGCGAGATGGAAAAAGTTGATTGGCTGTGGCAACCCCTGAAAAAGGGACAAGCCGAAAGGAGAAGTAAATTGTTGACTATTTGTCAAGATGTGTGTAGAATCCCTCAGTCCTCCAGGTAGAATCCATGGCAAAAGGAGAAATTCAATTTGTTCTGAACTGAAGAAGCAGCTTGGATGAGCTGCGAAACGTATTCGACCAAATAAACTTTTGTCCAGTTGACAAATTGAATTTCTCCTTTTGCTATTTGTCAAGATATTGATCATTGTTTGAGTCTGCAGTTGGAAACCATATTGCTAATTAAAACTGAAATATATTTACCTGCACTCTATATCATTACCATTACAAGAGTCAGTGTAGTTACAGCTCTGAATATTACTTTTGGATATATTTCTTGTTCTAGATAAACTTGTTTAGTTATTTCCTAGGGGCTTTCATTCAGAAGAGGATCTCACGATTTGTACAGTGCGTCCCACGATCGATCTGTGAAAGTCTGGAATGTGGATGAAAATGCCTATGTTGAAACACTGTGAGTAACTGATGAAAGTTTTGTGTCAAATTTCCGCCATTTCTAAACCCGTTCTCATTTTAGATTTGGACATCAGGACTCCATCACGGGACTGGACAGCTTGAGTCGTGAGCGCTGTGTGACCGCCGGGGGCCGGGATGGCACTGTCCGAGTGTGGAAGATCACAGAGGAGTCACAGCTCGTGTTTCATGGACATAAGTGAGTGCCCACTTTTCTGTCCGGTGCTGATGTAAATATAGTTATAATACAGGACAATGGTGGGCACATTTTAGACTAATTAAAGATGTGCATCCAGAAGGGTGCTTTATGCAAATGCATTACTATTATTCAATAAGAAGAAATGTGATGAAGAATCCACTTTGAACTGAATCTGTAATAATCTTGCATTAAATAACTCCTTTTCTGTTTTGTCCCCCCCCCCCCTCCCCCAGTGGTTCCATTGATTGTGTCCAACTCATAAATGAGGAGCACATGATAACAGGAGCGGACGATGGGTAGGTTACAAAACAACCATTTTGATTTGGGCTTCAAAATATTAAATCATGTAATACACATTATTGGATATGTAATGTATTGTAATTAAGTTAAAGATGAAGTCAAATTAAATTTTGTGTAGTATAGTATGTCAATTCTTTATGGTATTCTGTTATTTATGGTGTGTGCACGAGTGGTGGTGGTCGGAGGGGCTGATGGCACAGATTGGCAGCCTTCTGTCAGTCTGCCCCAGGGCAGCTCAGTTGTGGCTGCATCAGCAGTTACCACCACTGAGTGTGGATTGAATGAATAATTCACTGCAAAGTGCTATGGGTGTCTTGAAAGGCGCTATATAAATCTAATTCATGTTGTTAATGATAATGTAATGCAAAACCTTGGTCACAAGGCTACTGATATAAGTAGCGAGCAGTAGTTGAGTTATAAAATGAAACCAGGGGGGATGGTGGAAGGGCAGGGCAGAATTAGAAGGTACTTTGTTAATATGGAAATGTTTTTATAACTAAAAGTCCATATTATCATTCAATAATGCACAGGAAAATATGTTATCACACACAGTCTTGGTTTAGTTTTGGTTTAGTCCTGGTTTAGACCTGTTTTAGTCCTGGCTTAGTCTTGGTTTAGACCCGGTTTAGATCTGGTTTAGTCTTGGCTTAGTCCTGGTTTAGACCTGGTTTAGTCCTAGTTTAGACCTGGTTTAGTGCTGGTTTAGACCCGGTTTAGTCTTGGCTTAGTCTTGGCTTAGTCCTGGTTTAGACCTGGTTTAGTCCTGGCTTAGTGTTGGTTTAGACCTGGTTTAGTTTTGGTTAAGTCATGGTTTAGTCCTGGTTTAGGGCCGGTTTAGTCCTGGTTTAGACCCGGTTTAGATCTGGTTTAGTCTTGGCTTAGTCCTGGTTTAGACCTGGTTTAGTCCTAGTTTAGACCTGGTTTAGTCCTGGTTTAGTGCTGGTTTAGACCCGGTTTAAATCTGGTTTAGTCTTGGCTTAGTCCTGGTTTAGACCTGGTTTAGTCCTGGCTTAGTCTTGGTTTAGACCTGGTTTAGTCCCGGTTTAGTCCTGGTTTAGATCTGGTTTAGTCTTGGCTTAGTCCTGGTTTAGACCTGGTTTAGTCCTGGTTTAGTCCTAGTTTAGACCTGGTTTAGACCTGGTTTAGTCCTGGTTTAGACCAGGTTTAGACCCGGTTTAGATCTGGTTTAGTCTTGGCTTAGTCCTGATTTAGACCTGGTTTAGTCCTGGTTTAGTCCCGGTTTAGACCCGGTTTAGATCTGGTTTAGTCTTGGCTTAGTCCTGGTTTAGTCTTGGTTTAGTCCTGGTTTAGTTCTGGTTTAGTCCTGGTTTAGTCCCAGTTGAATCCTGGTTTAGACCTGGTTTAGTCTTGGTTTAGTTCTGGTTTAGTCCTGGCTAGGTCCTGGTTTAGTCCTGGTCTAGTTCTGGTTTAGTTCTGGTTTAGTCCTAGTTTAGTCCTGGTTTAGACCTGGTTTAGTCTGGGTTTGGACCTGGTTTAGTCTTGGCTTAGTCCTGGTTTAGACCTGGTTTAGTCCTAGTTTAGTGCTGGTTTAGACCCGGTTTAGATCTGGTTTAGTCTTGGCTTAGTCCTGGCTTAGACCTGGTTTAGTCCTGGCTTAGTGTTGGTTTAGACCTGGTTTAGTTTTGGTTAAGTCATGGTTTAGTCCTGGTTTAGTCCCGGTTTAGTCCTGGTTTAGACCCGGTTTAGATCTGGTTTAGTCTTGGCTTAGTCCTGGTTTAGTCTTGGTTTAGACCTGGTTTAGTGCCGGGTTAGTCCCGGTTTAGACCTGGTTTAGTCTTGGTTCAATCCTGGTTTAGTCCCAGTTGAATCCTGGTTTAGACCCGGTTTAGACCTGGTTTAGTCTTGGTTTAGTCCTGGTTTAGTTCTGGTTTAGTCCTGGTTTAGTCCCAGTTGAATCCTGGTCTAGACCTGGTTTAGTCTTGGTTTAGTTCTGGTTTAGTTCTGGTTTAGTCCTGGCTAGGTCCTGGTCTAGTCCTGGTTTAGTCCTGGTTTAGACCTGGTTTAGTCTTGATTTGGACCTGGTTTAGTCTTGGCTTAGTCCTGGTTTAGACCTGGTTTAGTCCTAGTTTAGTGCTGGTTTAGTGCTGGTTTAGACCTGGTTAAGATCTGGTTTAGTCTTGGCTTAGTCCTGGCTTAGACCTGGTTTAGTCCTGGTTTAGTCCTGGCTTAGTGTTGGTTTAGACCTGGTTTAGTTTTGGTTAAGTCATGGTTTAGTCCTGGTTTAGTCCCGGTTTAGTCCTGGTTTAGACCCGGTTTAGATCTGGTTTAGTCTTGGCTTAGTCCTGGTTTAGACCTGGTTTAGTCCTGGTTTAGTCCCGGTTTAGACCCGGTTTAGATCTGGTTTAGTCTTGGCTTAGTCCTGGTTTAGTCTTGGTTTAGACCTGGTTTAGTGCCGGGTTAGTCCCGGTTTAGACCTGGTTTAGTCTTGGTTCAATCCTGGTTTAGTCCCAGTTGAATCCTGGTTTAGACCCGGTTTAGACCTGGTTTAGTCTTGGTTTAGTCCTGGTTTAATTCTGGTTTAGTCCTGGTTTAGTCCCAGTTGAATCCTGGTTTAGACCTGGTTTAGTCTTGGTTTAGTTCTGGTTTAGTCCTGGCTAGGTCCTGGTTTAGTCCTGGTCTAGTCCTGGTCTAGTCCTGGTCTAGTCCTGGTTTAGTCCTGGTCTAGTCCTGGCTTAGTCCTGGTTTAGACCTGGTTTAGTCTTGGCTTAGTCCTGGTTTAGACCTGGTTTAGTCCTAGTTTAGTGCTGGTTTAGACCTTGTTTAGATCTGGTTTAGTCTTGGCTTAGTCCTGGCTTAGACCTGGTTTAGTCCTGGCTTAGTGTTGGTTTAGACCTGGTTTAGTTTTGGTTAAGTCATGGTTTAGTCCTGGTTTAGTCCTGGTTTAGTCCCGGTTTAGTCCTGGTTTAGACCCGGTTTAGATCTGGTTTAGTCTTGGCTTAGTCCTGGTTTAGACCTGGTTTAGTCCTAGTTTAGACCTGGTTTAGTCCTGGTTTAGACCCGGTTTAAATCTGGTTTAGTCCTGGCTTAGTCTTGGTTTAGTTCCGGTTTAGTCCTGGTTTAGACCTGGTTTAGTCCCGGTTTAGACCTGGTTTAGTCCTGGTTTAGACCTGGTTTAGTCCTAGTTTAGACCTGGTTTAGTCCTGGTTTAGACCCGGTTTAGACCCGGTTTAGATCTGGTTTAGTCTTGGCTTAGACCTGGTTTAGTCCTGGTTTAGTCCTGGTTTAGTCCTGGTTTAGTCCCGGTTTAGTCCCGGTTTAGTCCCGGTTTAGACCCGGTTTAGATCTGGCTTAGTCTTGGCTTAGTCCTGGTTAAGTCTTGGTTTAGACCTGGTTTAGTGCCGGGTCAGTCCCGGTTTAGACCTGGTTTAGTCTTGGTTTAATCCTGGTTTAGTCCCAGTTGAATCCTGGTTTAGACCCGGTTTAGACCTGGTTTAATCTTGGTTTAGTCCTGGTTTAGTTCTGGTTTAGTCCTGGTTTAGTCCCAGTTGAATCCTGGCTTAGACCTGGTTTAGTCCTGGTTTAGTTCTGGTTTAGTCCTGGCTAGGTCCTGGTTTAGTCCTGGTCTAGTCCTGGTTTAGTTCTGGTTTAGTCCTGGTTTAGACCTGGTTTAGTCTTGGTTTGGACCTGGTTTAGTCTTGGTTTAGTCCTGGTTTAGTCCCAGTTGAATCCTGGTTTAGACCTGGTTTAGACCTGGTTTAGTCTTGGTTTAGTTCTGGTTTAGTCCTGGCTAGGTCCTGGTTTAGTCCTGGTTTAGTCCTGGTCTAGTCCTGGTTTAGTCCTGGTTTAGTTCTGGTTTAGTCTTGGTCTAGTCCTGGTCTAGTCCTGGTTTAGTTCTGGTTTAGTCCTGGTTTAGTTCTGGTTTAGTGCCGAAATAGATGCAGAAATAATCTGATATGACTCACCCATAAAAACGCGGTCACTCGTATCCATGTATGCACGTGTCACGGTCTTTAATAATCCGGAGCTCCGGAGAAAAGGAGATATCCCAAACTTATCCCGTGTCCCGAGACGAGAGTTCCTTCTTACGTAGCATTAACGTAGAAAGATCAAAGGAGAAGTTCAATTTGTCAACTGGACAAAGTTTGTTTGGTTGAAAACGTTTCGCCGCTCATCCGAGAGGCTTCGTCAGCTCTGGCCCTCATGCTGGTTCGACCCTGTTTATATCTAGCTGCAAGGGAGGAGCTAACTACCCTGAACAAAGCTCTGAACCTATCCCCGCTACTCTTTTGTTTTACGAATTCCTCTGGCGTCTTGTATTAGCATATCTATCAGCCCTAGGCGGCGCTCACTACACTGAGCTATTTCAGTGTAGTGAGTGGTCATTCAGGGTCGAACCAGCATGAGGGCCAGAGCTGACGAAGCCTCTCGGATGAGCGGCGAAACGTTTTCAACCAAACAAACTTTGTCCAGTTGACAAATTGAACTTCTCCTTTGATCATGGATTCTACCTGGACGACTGAGGGACTTTTCACGCATTAACGTAGAAAGTTAAGGATTCTTCTTCTCTTGGAAATGCCGCGTAAACATTCACGCGGCTCGCTCACAGCTGTGAGCGATCGGCCTCACAGCTGATCGCTCAACTCGAGTACTGGTGTACGAGTGACTTTTTTTCGCTGAAAACGCGCGGTGCCTGCATTAACTTACCGATTTTCTGGACACAGAAGTGCTGTGAACAGTGGCTACAGTTTTGAATTGCTTAAAAAAAATTCAGCGTGAGAAATACCATGTGTGGCGTGTGAGCACGTCGAATTGCGTGTGTCACACTCTCGAAGCGTGAGACTTGAGAGCCCTGGAATTTATTTGGTTTGAAACATACAGTTAGTACGTTGCTATTCATTCATATTTCCCTCTCTCTCATATTGATCAACCACAGCTCTGTGTGTCTCTGGAGTGTGAACAAGAAGAAGCCTCTCGCCACAGTGAAGCAAGCCCATGGTTGTGATGGTGACCCTGATCTTGAGCGCCCCCTCTGGATAACATCTGTAGCTGCACTGCAAAACTCTGATACTGTTGCCTCAGGTGCCTGTAGCTGTGAGAATCCTCTATACCAACACTTTAAAGTGGAACTAAACACTAAATTAACTTTTTTGCTACTAAATTGTGTTTTAATAGCATTGTCCACTGTTCCTTGCCATTTGGGGGCAATTTTAGTGCAAACTAAAATATATTTTTACCTTTCTGGTAAAAGAAAAAAAAAACTGTCAAAACTTTTAGTCCCACTTTAATGAACCTATTCACACTTGACTGTCAGTGTCAAGGAGGTAACTGTGTCTTTGCTGCAGGTTCTCACAGCTCTGAGGTACAGATCTGGAAGTGTGGTCACAACTACAGAAGCATGGAGCTGCTGTTCACCGTGCCTGTGGTAAACCTCACATGAACTTTTTCATTGACTTAACGGATAATAAATTAGTGTTGTCAGGATGCCAACATTTTTATGCTTAGTAAAAGGCTAAATACTATTTACTTATTTCAATACCAATAAGAAATATTTTCTTTCAACACAAATTAATAGTCATTAAACTGTATTTCCGTATAGTTTTGTAATAGTTCTGATATAGACTTTTCCTGAACTATTCAGGAAAGGTTCCATTTTATTTATGGCATTTCTTTTCACTATTGATATTGCTGAAATTAGTGTGTTTTTGATACTAGTTTTAGTATCACTTAGCATGAGTACAGGAGGTCCTCGGGTTACGACGGTCTCGACTTACGCCGTTTCGTGGTTACGAACGCGCCCCCATTAAAAAATATATTACGCGTCATTCCGTTTTATGCGGTTTAGCGTGGTAAGCGACGTAAACAAACGCGAGCGGCGCATGGCAGAAGAATACGCTTTGTTGTGGTTGTAGGGCGAAGAAGACGGCCCCGTGTGCGTGCCCAATGTGGGCGGAAGTACCTGATGAGGGCTCTGATCTGCTCCTATGAAAGCGACAGTGATAACCAAGCAGCGTAGTGGTCTAATTATTGAGATGGAAAGGTTATTGGTGCTTTGGTTGGAAGATCTAAATCAAATTCCGACTTAACGACGAAATTCAGGTTACGACGCATCTTAAGAACGGATCAACGTCGTAACCCGAGGACCTCCTGTACTATCTATCCATGGGTTTCAGAGTGATGAATAATTAAGACTGTTGGAATAACAAAACATATTTTCTTTAGTGAGAAGTGCTCAGAATACTATTTAAAACTAGAAGGGCAAACCAATGCATAGAAAAATTAGGCATAAAATGGTGTCTCCCTCTTGCGTGCATGTTTCTTTTGATTTTTACACATCTTACACATCCATACAGTTTAATCTGGAAAGTGTATGACTATGTGTGCAACATGCTGCAAAAGGAATTTCATTTACTGAAAACATTTTCAAGGTTCAACATATTGTCTTTATTATCCCCAGGGGGCAATTTGATGCAGCTATTACAATACAGTATAGTCCATATGGTCAAATTTGCCTGCGGCCAATAGGGCAATACAGGAGTGTGGAAGGGAAGTCGATAGGAGGAGCAGGGTGGTTTTCGTCCCGGCCAGGGAACACTGGACCAGCTCTATACTCTCCATCGGGTGCTCGAGGGTGCATGGGAGTTTGCCCAACCAGTCAACATGTGCTTTGTGGATCTGGAGAAGGCATTCGACCGTGTCCCTTGTGGGGTCCTGTGGAGAGTGCTCTGGGAGTACGGGGTTCGGGGCCCTTTGATAAGGGCTGTTCGGTCCCTGTATGACCGGAGCAGGAGCTGTGTTCGCATTTTCGGTAGTAAGTCGGACCTGTTTCCTGTGCATGTTGGACTCCGCCAGGGCTGCCCTTTGTCACCGGTTCTGTTCATTATATTTATGGACAGAATTTCTAGGCGCAGTCAGGGGCCGGAGGGGATCCGGTTTGGGAACCACAGGATCTCATCTCTGCTGTTTGCAGCTGATGTTGTCCTGATGGCTTCATTGAACCGGGACCTCCAGTGTGCACTGGGGCGGTTCACAGCCGAGTGTGAAGCGGCAGTCTAAGCCCCTGATAAGCGGAAGAAAATGGATGGATGGATGGATGGATGTGAGAGAAGCAATTTGCACCACTCCTACTTTCTATACATGTGTTAAATGGCTATCTAATTATAGTACAACTATACAATAAGGTGTTTATGTAAATTAAGTCGCAGAACTAGTCATATTTAAAAATGAATGTATTTTATTAATGTATTTTATTCATTCATGCTTGTTTACGAATGCAGTTTAATACAAAATTTACATCATAACTTTACATCAAACAATGCAGTGTTTGAAAAGGTAATCCCATTGTTTTTCTGTGACAATGACAATAACATTTTGAATAATTTGAATCATTATTGTATCATTGCAAGGATCTACTATAATCATCTATGCGTGGATGATTTGGTCATTAATATCCCATTTCTCTCACCTCTTCCTCAGCCTGGTTTTGTGAACAGTCTCAAGTTCTCCAGCACGGGTCATTTCATTGTGGCAGGAGCTGGACAGGAGCACAGGTATCTCTATTCTTGTGTTTCCATGGGAACTGGGCACAGATTAACTTGAATTTCTGCCGTGTTTAACCTGCACTCAGGAGAGTCTCCACTAGATGGCAGTGTAAATCTATGCATCTGCTTTAGTTGAATCTGACCTTTTGTAGTATATAAAGTTTTATTTCCTCCAGTGGCTTACTATTTGGTTTGAAAAATTTGATTATAATAAACGAATGAGCTGTGAATTGAACTTTTTGAACCTCACTTCCCACTTAAAGATGCACAAAGTCAGTTTTCACGTGAAGGATCTGTCCTCTGCTTGTAACCATTGGCACTGTCAATGTTGCCTAGAATGGTCTGTCATTAAACTCATCTATCATGCATTTATTTAATTACAGGTGTTATTTTTGCTCAAAAAGCATGCAACTGTGTTGTGACTGGGCTCCTCTCCAGATACATGATTTGTAATTTAGCCTTGTTGCATCACCTGTTTATCTCCATGGAGATAGCTACATTTATTGCCTTACTGCGAAACCTTCCAGGCAAAGCAATAGCCTCTCCATGGAGATGAGCAGTTGGCAAATCCTTACTAGTAAATTTATGCAGTTCACCTTCAATAATTGTAAACGTTTGCTTAATGCACACAGTGAGACTAGTGTTTTTGAATGGCAAATGTATTTCTATTAATATTATATTGGTATTAATAAAGGTGTGTAAAGTTTGTAACTAAATGTACTGTGCTTTGCAGATTGGGCAGATGGTGGAGACTAAAAGAAGCTAAAAATGGGATTTATATTATTCCACTGAAGAGGAAACAGCCCACTGCCAAGGATGCCGATGTCAATGAGACTTGATGTGTTTTTATAGATTTATAATTCATATGTTTTGTAAATGTATCATTTAAATGATAAAATAAGGAACATGCTGTGGTGTCGATTTCAGATGTATTTAAGTTTAGCAGAGTGGTCCTAAAGTCAGTTGGATGCTATTTTATCTTTAATCAAGTCATTTTGATCTACAACAATTTAATTTTAATATGACACGTGTGTTGACGGGTATAACCTTTTATATAATTTATTGAGTTCTCTTCAGTTAGGGATTTTATTCAAGCAATCTCCTTGTGTGGTCTTCCTTTACATAATCTTATAAAGTCCTGATATTATACGATCTTCAGTTTCTGCTACATAATAGATTAGTTTAATTTCCCTGTAGAATAGTCCACTTGAGTTTGACACAAAATATGCACCACTAATACTTGCTGACAGTTTACAGCTGTCTGAAACAGGTTTTAAGAGGTCAATAAGCTGATCTATTCAACAAACTGAGCAATTTGATTATGAGCATCTTTTGGAATAGCAATACATGTCAGTCTTGAGTCGACTCCTTTCACATTTTGCTAGATTATTCTATTCATTGTTATTTATGTAACAATATAATCATAAGAAGACAAACAAAGGAGAAAACAAAATATGTGTGACCATTTTAGATCCAACAATTTGTCAGTTCTATTTTCAAAAATTATTCAAAGTGCCGCCATAACTTTACCTTCATAGAACTGGTCACATACTAGAATGATGATGTATTTGGGAACAGTAATTGAAAGTTCCGTTTCAAAGGCTGGTTACATGCACTAAATCAGTGCTATCAGATTTTACTGCCATCAAATTCTGTAGTTTATATGTGTGAGGTGAAAAAATCAGATAATCAGATTTTGGTGTGCATGTGAACATCCTGTTTAGTCATAGTGATGTTTCTTCTCAAAATTATAACTAAAATTTGATGCTGTGACATCCCTACAAGTGTTGCAAAAATGACAGCATCTATATTGGTTTCTTTAATATTTTAATATTAAAACCAACAACATATTTACATAAGTTACAGAAAAAAAACATCGTTATGAACAAACTACACCCTGTAGTAGGCTATATATACACCTAGTTTTCTACTTTTCATCAATACACTTGGTTACTATGACAGAATTCATTCATGGCATTATTTTACGGAGGTCAAGACATTTGTATATAGTCACGTCACTGTATTAGGACAAGATTAAGAGCCTTATTAAATAACACAATTTCTTCACAACCATCCATTGAAAATAACTTCTGAGGACAAGGCACGGTGCATTTTACATCTATTTGTAAACCAAAACCACAGCATATTAAATCTATACAAAAAGGCTTTATTGAATACATAGCCTATAGCTTGCAGTGGGAATATCTTAACAGTGAGCTTGTTGGTCTGGGCAGTATTTCTCTGTTAATCCATTGTGCATACATAATGTTGGAAGTTGGCAGATTTTTATTTTTTACAATGAGGAAGTTGTAGAGTCCACGACCTCTCGACCATTGCACACTGCTGGAACGTAGTTGGATGCAGAACCTAAGATAAATAAAAACATGCATTTTAATAGGGTGAACATGGACAATTAATAAAAGGGAAAAGCAGTGATATTGTAATGTGTTATCTGGTGTCAAAATATTAAATGCTTGGGGTTTGGAGATATGTGATAGAGATCCAGGACTCCCTTGAAAAAGAGATTACTAATCTCAATGGGACTTTCCTGGTTAAATAAAGGTTAAATTAAAAAAAAAATAAAGATAGGCTATCTTAGTTTCAAAGGGCTATTTATAATTTGAACAAAAACAGCATTATTTTTGGTTGAAAACAATAAGCAAATAAAGAACCAGAGCTACTGATGCTGAGGTTGTAGTACATATACAGTGGTACCTCACCTTACGAAATTAATTCGTTCCAGAAGTGGTTTTGTAACGTGAAAAATTTGTAAGTTGAGTAGCTATTTCAATGGAAAAATCCTGATTCGTTCCAAGGCCCCGATCCAAGTTTTTTTTTTTTATAGTGTAACTTTTTTTATATTGTAACATTGTGTTCTGCGTCCTGCGTCCTTTTCTCACATTTGTCTCTCGTTTAAACACTCAAACTTTCATAGATTTTCAACAAAATTATTAATAGTGAAGTGTGGGGGGAAGGGGGAGAAGACTGCGCTCTGACACGTGTGTCATGACCCGGCGCGAAGCTGACAGCAGGTCTAGACCAAGGTCTAAACCTGGACTGAACCAGGACTAGACCAGGTGGATTAAAGCGCCGCGCGTGGGTCTATTTCCTAGTTTACTTTCGAGTCACAGCTGAGGTGAGCCGCTGCTCTAGACCTGCCCGCGTAAGGTGCTCACAGAGTGGCCTGGATAGAACCGTGAGGTCGGCCTCTTCAAGACCTCCAGGCCGGTGACTGGGACAATCCCCGGACCCATGCCCGCTTAGGGAGCTCTTAAGGCGGGCTGGCAGTGTACCCCTGGGTCCCTGGATGTCTGGGGCTCCATGCCTGGAGGGGCCCTGGAGAGCAGGTCTAGACCGCGGCTCTTGCATGCGAGCAGCGGCTCGCCTCAGCTGTGACTCGAAACAAAACCAGGAAATAGACCCACACGCGGCGCTTTAATCCACCTGGTCTAGTCCAGGTCTAGTCCAGGTTTAGTCCAGGTTAAATCCTGATTTGCTGGCAGCGCCAGGTCAGCTGTCACACATGCCGCTATCACACACGTGTCTTCTCCCCCCTCCCCCTTCCCCCCACACTTCACTATTAATAATTTTGTTGAAAATCTATGAAAGTTTGAGTGTTTAAACGAGAGACAAATGTGAGAAAAGTTTAAATCCAGGCTGAGAAAAGCATATAATGTGTGTGGCTGAGCGCGCATTAATTTTTGAGATTTCGCGTTTCGTAACTTGAATTTTCTTTCGTATCTAGAGACCAAAATTTACCGTGAAGGCGTTTCGTAACTTGAAATTTTCATTTGGTGGGTCATTCGTAAGGTGAGGTACCACTGTACCACAGTATCTGCCAGGTTCAGTGTTGTGAGATTGATTCCTGTCAGCAATGCTGCAAACACTCAGTAAGGATGTGAAATCTCTCCTGAATGACCCTGCATAAACTTGAAAGGACACTGAATAATCAGCTTTCAATGAGAAAAAGTTGCAGCATATTTTTATATGTGTTCTAGAGGATCCCATTAGCCTTCATCTTAAAGGGCCCTAGGGGTGTATCCTGTTTTTATTACCGGTACATGTAACATGTGGCACTGGCTATCAACTCAATGTTAGGAGCTCATTCTGCTTTCTGATGGGCTTGAAAAATTAAACAAAATCCACGTGAACATCTTATACATCATACACTTCCTTAAGGTGGGTACTATAATGTTTGTTTATTTGCACAAAATAAATCTGATTATCTAAAACACCTGGTAGCTACTACTACCACTACTACTATTACTGTGTCTGTTAATCAGTGTTAACTAATTAAAAAAAAAAAATCCACTAAAATAACTCTTTAAAGGTGCAGGGTGTAATTTTTCTAGTGGGGGGTCCGTCAAATGCTTTTCTGAGTGAAGATGTTATTGCTTTGTCTGGAATGTTTCACAATATAGCGTTAAATAATTCATTAATCCTTTCTGTCATCTTGGAGCCCAAACCACACCAAGTTACTAGTCAGATCTGTGAAGAGGCAACTCCACTCACAGTCAGAACGTTTGTATTTCTAGGTATTTTTAAGCTATAAAACCTCCAACCAAAAAGTTACATAGTGCACCTTTAAACATTCAACATTTTCTCTTCCATTTTTGTCTTTGCCAGATTAGTTTGTCCTTTTTATGACTGAATCTCGATCTTGATTCAAATTAGTTGCCTAGCCCTAGCAGGCAAACATAGCCACTGTTTAGGCACTGTTTTTAGCTGAGACTTGAGGGAGATACTTCTTGTTTCTTGTGGTTTCAGGGGGACCATTTGTGTGGTTGTCATGACGTGTGAAGGCAGCTCTGACCTTTGGAGTAGCTGGAGCTGGGGGCAGAGGCGGTGCCACTGAAGCGGTTGGTGGTCACTCGGTGTGTAACCACATTCTTCTGTGGCTGGAATAGGATAATGTGGAGTTTAGGAGCGAAGAGGCAGCCCAGCACCACAGACCCGCTCAGGCTCACTGAGATGCACATGGTCGTGGTCTGAACCTGGGAGACAATGGAAGAAGGTACAATATCACTGGCACTGTCAGTATACTGACATTTCGTCCCCTACACTTTGGGTTATTCTGAGATATTTAGGTTTGATTAGTGATATAGCTCAGTGGAAGAGGGAAATGGGTTTTGTCTCCTATAAAACTAATAAATGTGCCAAGTTCTGCAAAATCTTGATAAAGTGTAAAGAAAGTATTCAGGAATAAGATTACACAATTAACTACATTTTATTAAAAACTTTAGCATTCTAAGGGGATGATTTGCTAAATATCTTGTTCCCATTTTAAAAGCTAAAACTGTGGGGACACAAAGCAAAGCGTACATCAGATTATAATCATCAGGTGGTTGTGGGGATGGGCACTGGACAATAGACCCCTTTACAGCTAGTAAACAGACGTGACGTCACCGGCATGTGCGCGCATTGTTGACCCAGAATCAACCATGGCGGACCATAGCGGAGTATCTGAGCGATAGGGAGAGCTACATTCAAAGCTCACGTTGAGCAACGGGGTTCGACTACCAGATCCTTATGCGATCACGGAGTGGCAGTATGATCGCAGAAAGTGGCCAGATTTACAGTGGCCAGATATCCACTGTTATTTAGTCGAGAGAGAAAGTGCACGCATACAAATCCATGGATGCCTACCAGTTTGCCGTACGTGGCCATGTACAGGAGGTAAAATACCACGATATCGATGGGAAGTTTTGTGTGTTGGCATCTGATGTTCTCCCCAGTCAAAGACAAGGCCACAAGACGACCATGTACAATGTTTGGGCTATCATCAGCAAGCGCGAGAACTACGTTCTGACCGCCAACTGCACTTGCGTTGCGGGTAACATACTACGACTTAATTCACGAGTCACAGATGTGATCTCAGTCATGTCAAATGCCATTTATGATGGTCATGCGAAAACTTATGCATTTTAACAAAGTTATTCGTGTTTGTTTACATGTGTCTGCCGTAGAGGTTACCTGGTTAATATGTCTGTGAGCTATGCGGTGTCCTGTGCTTTTGCTAGTTAATCAGCATGATTAAACACCATTTAACACCTGGGCAAATTACCCTAAACAAGCAGCAGGTGTTCACTTGTGTGTATGTCAGTTGAATGAGATGAACTATCATTTATTCCATCTGTTTCTTTATTCGAGTTCTTCTCTTTTATATCTTCGCTGGGGGTTTTATGGCAGCGGTGGCTTTGTTTTGAGTCAGCAATGCGCGCGCATTCAGTGATGACATAGCTTTGAAACTGGTCTATTAAAATAAGGAAAATCCTGTTATTTAGAATTCCTTTTACATGAGATCTAGAACATTCTTGTGAAGTGCACAATTGATTTGCTAAGGGGCAGATGATTTTCTTAAAGACCTCAGAAAAAAGTGGAGAACATGCAAAAACACACAGAAAGGCCCTGCAGCACCTAGAAGTCAAGTCCAAGATCTTCTTGTTGTAAGGTTTAAGCTACTAACCACTGCACCATTGTGTCACCCACTTTTATATGCTACAACTACTAGCCCTACACCACACAGCTGTCCAAAGTTTCAGGCATTCTATTTTTCAAAATCTCTAAACCCTATCCAGAAATTTACAGACTGTTGTAACCAGAAAGGATGTTATTGCTCCCAAATGGTCCTGTGCGATTTTTTTTTTTTTGCCGTAAAAGTTTTAACATTTGTCATTTTTAATCTCAGTTAGTACGTGCTGTGCATGAATATAAATGTTTTCTTTCTGTTTTTTGGGAGTCTGAACTCTGAGGATGTCTACATATCATTTCATTCTGTTACAATGTTCCAGTTATCTGGCCAGCCAAATGATATCTCTCTGTATTTCCTATACAGCACGATACCATTTGGACACCCTCGCTCCACTCTCGCTCCTCCGGTTAAAAACGGACTCCGCGATTCTGATTTGTTCAAAGATGGTGACGTCAGTGCACCCGCCTTTGCCCGCAAAGTCACTCTTAGGCAGCGGAAGTTCCTCCTCAGTTTTGAATCAAGATGGCGCAATCTCTGATTGGTTCACTTAGCTGTCTGTCTAAGTGCAACAGCAGCGCATTTTGGACCAAGCGTTACCAGACTCATCCGCTGGTACAGCGATGAGTCATGGATTCTTCCAGGCAAATGTTCCAGTATAAAATACTCAAAATGTGTACTAAATATGTACTTTATGTAGGGGTCTTCTACCACCATCATATTCAAAGCACTACCTCAAGGCATGCACAATCACACACATTCACACTCCAGTGTAAACTGACTCTGGAATCAAGGAGCATAATGTGTCTTGGCCAACGACACAACAACAATATGACTAGGACCGGGCTTAAAATCACCAACTATGTGATTCTGAAAAGACTGACCCTTCCCCCAAAGTAAAAGCCTGATTTCCATGCTACATAATCTGGCCATGTTTACAAGTAGCATACAATTGACATTTACGGCTTGGTTTGCATGAGAATTTGAAAGTATGTAAGCCTGTCACATACTGTTACTGTACCGATAATGCAATACCACCACTTTATCCTGCAGCTAAGAGTGCTTTTTTCCAGTGGCTCCTTCTTGCACTCCTTACACTTAAATCCCCACATCTCATCTCCATTTCCTATTACGTCTGTTAGTAATTCTAATGTGCAATGTTCTTTTATGTGTGCATGCCAAATGAGCAAAGCAAGTGATTTGGTGCATCACAGCTGGTCCTCCTGCTACATCGGCCCTGTAGTTAGTCATATTTCAGTGGCTAATGTGAGCTGACTGCTAGGGTCATCTTCTACTCCCCACCCCACTGGTCACCCCTGCAGTCCAGGAACTTCTATTTGCAGAGCCCCAGCGTGAAGTGAAATCCCGACTAAAGCAGCAGCATTACAACAACACTGCAGTTATATGAGAAGTCACTGGCTCTTTGAACTTTACAGACTTGGAAAACAGACCAGTGGAAAAAACAACAGCTGAGTTGAATTGTGTGTGGTATGTGCTTGGCCACTCCTGTTTGTGCTGTTTGTGTAAAATGTGAATTGCCTAATACTATTCATTTGGGAGTGATGATTTGGGAAAGTAGCTGGAGGTGGGTCACTTGCTCCCAGGCATTGAAGTTAAAGTTAAAATATTATGCTATTATCTGATCTATGTTATAACCTATAATCCTGCATATTTAGGCTGGGTTTTTCTCTCAAACAAAAAACACTCTGTTCCACCTTGTGATGTCATGTGGTAGCTCCACTCTGATTTTAAACTTCATATACCTTCACTGGAATCATATGGATCATTTCAGCCCTGGAATTGCCTTGCGTGACCAGCCAAAACCTCCTACATCCTGCCACCGAATGTAGAATGTAAACTCGGCTTTGTAAAGTATTGTAAATGTGTGTGTGTGGTCTTGGCTGGTCAGGCAAGGAACAGAGCATTTTGAGCTGGAGATGTAGACAGACTTATTATAAAGGGTTACTCAAACATGTGTGAATGAACAAAACATGTTCTAACATGGCTTAAAGCACATAAGAATCCATTTTGAGTAATATAGGATTTTTAAATAGGCTTATGCTTTCATATTTAACTTCAAGGATAACTTGAGAGGCTTTAGAGACTTTTATTGTCCTGATGTTGGTAAAACTCTTGGCCAATCCTGCTTGTTTCATCTATCAAGCTTTTTCAGTTTTGATTTCTGCCGACAGCAATACCTGATATAAATCCATAAATACCATAAAACAAAACTGATTCAACTATTAAGGAGCTGCAGTGTATAAAGAAAACTTGGAACAATATGAGAATTTCTGCACCAGTATCATCCACTCTATTACATTGT
Organism: Paratrypauchen microcephalus; assembly: GCA_036785185.1. Lineage (NCBI taxonomy): Eukaryota > Metazoa > Chordata > Actinopteri > Gobiiformes > Gobiidae > Paratrypauchen > Paratrypauchen microcephalus. Next base: position 351,111 of record JAVJIX010000060.1, read on the forward strand.
TTTATATGTGAGACAGCATTTTTTTTATTTGATTTTTTCCTTGTTTGGAGCTAATACCCAAGACCAGTATTGGTATCAGAGCATCTTCCAACCTATCCAAACAGGACCTTCAAAAGTTTTGGTGGATAGGTCACTGGTGGATTGGCCCCAATAATGATCCCACTGCCTAACCAGTTAACGAGGCCAAAAAGGCAAAGTGTACTGCCATCTAATCAGTGCTATAATCCTTTAATTGCCAACAGAAATTAATACATAGAGAGATAACTTAATAAGGGATAACAAATTTGTCTGTCTACATTCTGTGTTAGATAGATGGTGACATTTTGTAAGTAAACAAATGCCATGTCTCTTAAATGATAATTTGGCTCTTTGTTAACAGGTTAATTCTACTGTTTATAGACACCATTTGACATGAAGGTCAGAGCGGTGTTATGACAGTACAACTCCTCCATGCTCTTGAACCGTGTCTCTGTTGAAATCTCCTCATTACCAGCAGTCCCAACACAGAGTATGAATGTCCGCCCAAGGCACCACTGTCATAATTTACATGCTTTGTCAGCTGTGTAGCATTTGTTTGGTCTTATTTGTCTTACATAGCACACAGTGGATTAGAGATTAGTTCCCCCAGCTACACGTTTTCATAAGAAAATGAAATGTAAATTAAAGCCGCAAGCGGCGTTGGTCGGGACCTCGCACCTGCGGCCTATGGGGGTGGGGGGGCATGCTCCATGCCAGCAATACAAAGTATTTTCAGCCGCACAAGATGTCATGTCAATCTACAGCACAGCAGCAGCTTCAGTGCATTTTTTTGTACAGTTCCCTTGTCTACCACATGGTGGCGCTATGACATACGGGGCAGTTCATTTGCATAAAAATGTTTCTCTTCATCATATACAAGGCTATACCAAATTTTGTGTGGTTGGCTCAAGTGGTATGCTAACCGTGACCTACTTTGTGTTTAGGGGGCTAAGCTTTGCCTACCATATGGTGGCGCTATGCCAAACTACCATTTAATTTGTTTGAAAATGTTCATAGTCACAATATACATGAGCCTATGGGGTTCCAGGCTTTTAAACCCCTGCTAAATGAAGTGGTGACACACCTCCTATTGCATTTGGCACTTTCAAATGGTAGCAAAATTAATCAGGCCGCCATTTTGTCATCTTACAAGATATCAAAAATCCCTTCGCAATTTAACATCTCCAACGTCTTAAGATTATGTTCACCAAAATTTAAGCCCATCTGAGGTACGGTGTAGGAGAAGTGTTTCAAATTCCATTGAATGTCAAATATTACAAAAATCACACAAAAGGCCAATTATCTCACTTCCTGTTGGGCGTGGCCATGACATTGCAGTGAGGCGTTTGTTCGTCTTATTGAGATACACGTCCCTACCAAATTTCGTGCGCCTATCTTAAACGGTATGCCAGCCCCGAAAGACAACGCACCAGCCTCGAAAAACAACGCGCTAGGGGGCTCTGTCAAGCTCCTGGGGGTCACCGGGGGACGGGTCTTTTTGGAGGCGTAGCTGCCGCCCTACGTGATGCCCGTGCAAAGTTTCGTTTGCACGGGCACGCCCAAAAGCGTGTTAAAAAAAAAGTGTCCCAAGAATAATAATAATAGAGAAACAGAGCAACTTCAATAGGGACCTCGTCCCCCTTCGGGCTCGGTCCCTAATTATAGTTTCTTTTATCACCATAGCTAGGGGGTGTCCATATTCATATAGTGGTTAGTTCAGGTGTACTGTTAAGTGCAGCCAAGCAGGTTTGCAAAAGTGTTGCAATTGTAATTTACATGCTTTGTATCTTCAAATGGAGAGTTTGCCATTTTTCTTGTTAAATGAACTCTTTGAATGCTTCCCTAAATCAATTATACCTATTGTGTTTTACCTATTGTGTTTCGACTTGGTGGAAGCATGGTACCGATATTTATTATGAACCATTTTACTGAAGATTTGTTGTATGTTTGTCTTTTTTATGTTTTACTAAATATGATCAAATATAAAACAAATCATAACTGGTTTGATTTTTTTAAATAGAAAAAATAGGTGGAGAGCAGGTGATCGTTGGAGGTTTTTGAGTAATGTATGTTGCTTCAAATGAAATCAACACTTCTGCTTATGGTGACAAACTATGTCAGTAATCTATTAATAATGAACCAGCTTCCTGTCATTAATTATTCCCTCTGCATATATTTGAGTCTGGTCTTTGTTCCTGTCTTTGCATAACATAATAAAGAGCATTTGCAGTTTTAAGAGAAATGTGGAGATCTAATCAAATGGAATTTGAAAGTAAGACATTGATTTAAAAATGACTTTCTTCAACTGTGTCAACACTATTTGCCCATGGACAAAATAAGACATTGATTTGTTCATTTAATTTGGTCTATGTCCTTTAAAGGGACAGTGTGTAAGATTTTTACCCGTTAATTACTGAAATTGAAGATACCCATTCAAAAATACATTGTTTTCCAAGCCTTTTCACTTCCATCATGAAATCAAAGTATTCTTTTGGACTTAGATATAGTCACATAAAAGGGGGATCTTCCCCATGCAGAGGCAGCCATTTTGAATACGAGAGCCGCAGAAGGACATTTGGGCTCCGCCTTCGGCAAGGCTCGTGGTTTTGGGTAAACAACACAAGCATGCTGCCGGATCAGACGTCGTAATGGATCTAACACGTGTTTTGGACTAAATTGTTTTACTGGGTTTTATTTGCTGGATCCTTATGGACAAATTGAGAGGAAGTTTATGGTGAAATACAGTTTGTCCTGTGCAAAGCATTCTAATGTAAGCTAACCTCGTTTTGTGCTTTTCCGTATAAAAGCCCCATGTGCTCGGGGAGTGATTGTTTTGCAGGGAAATGAATTGCATAGTCAAAAAGAGGAGACTGTAAGGTTTCATTTGATGTGTAGAGTGTCATGGTACATGATCGGGAATGTGTGTTTTCATGAGAAAAGAAAAAAATGGGACCGCATTTTATTTATACAGTAGCGGCGCGCGGCTCGTGCCCGGGTGACCCTCGAGGTCTGCCGTAGCTAAAACAGAAAGTGCAATAGCACCATCCACCTATGCGCCACGAATCCTACACACTGGGGCTTTAAAGGAAAAGTAACGTTTTTACAATCTGGACCTTATTTAGGTGATAAAACAACGTCATTTACTCACCCATTGTACTTTGGCGTCATTTAGAGTATTTCCAGAGATTTTGGAGTTTAGCGATATCCGTTTAACGTGAGTGGTCGGGGCACGCTGTTGCAGTCACCAAATAACACAAACTTTAGCACTTTTCAAATGACAAAAGTTCAATGTGTTAGTCTACACTTTCGTTTGAATCAAAAGTGTCCTGTAATCCAGTATCCAGCCATGGTTCCAATTGGATGACATCATCAACGAGGACAGCGCACATGCGCACATTCACAGCTGATTTGCAGATAAGACGCTCTCAGCTCTCGGTTAATCATAAAGAAGCTAAGGAATAATAATAAGAAAACATCTTCGCTTGAGAAAACCCGAAATGGTGCGAACATGCATTTATCCCGGTTGTGAAAACAAAATGACAGCTTGGACGAAGTTTTCACAGGCTTCCTCATCACAATCCGGAGTTATTGAAGCTGTGGATATGGACCCAAACATGAAAGGCAAAGCTGTAAGACGTTTGGACCATCGTGTTTGCAGTACCCACTTCAGACCGGACAATTTTTTCCAGCAAAGGAAAAGAAAGAAGGCCAGCGGATTCAGCGCATGATTCTGAGAACTAATGCAATACCGATGGCTGTTCTCTGGTGCGCTGCTCCTCAAACTGTCTCCGCTTCTTTCTTTCTAATATCTCTTCATCCGTATACTCAGGCTGAAAATGGTAGGGACGGCCATCATACTCTAATAAGTCCTCTTCAATCTCAAAGTCCGAATCTTCAGCCGTGTCTCACTTGTAACAGAAAAAGTATGAGAATGAATGTGCGCATGCGCACTGTCCTCGTTCATGACGTCATCCAATCAGAACCATGGCTGGATCTCAGATCTCACTGCTCCTGAAAAAGGATGGGTCAAATGCAGAAGTCAAATTTCTCCCGTGTGTCACTGTGTGTCATTGTGTGTGAGACCAATAAAGGCTAAAAGCCCAAGCTTAATTACAGGCCACTTTTGACTCAAACAAAAGTGTAAACTAACCCATTGAACTTTTGTCATTTGAAAAGTGCTAAAGTATGTGTTATTTGGAGACTGCAACAGCATGCCCTGACCACTCACGTTAAATGGATATCGCTAAACTCCAAAATCTCCGGAAATGCTCCAAATGACACCAAAGTACAATGGGTGAGTAAATGACGTGTTTTATCACCGAAATAAGGTCCAGATTGTAAAAACGTTACTTTTCCTTTAAGGGGCTTTAAAGGTGCATTATGTAACCTTTCATACTTGTTTCAATTGTTTACCTGGAATGTTCTACAGTATGGCTTTAAACTTGTCTATCACAAATAGTGCATGTTTTCCAAGGTATTTTGATCAATAAAGATATAATTTTAAGGAAGAATGTGCCAGGCAAAGCAATAACATCTCTATGGAGACAAGCAGCTGGTGGGCATTTGACCAGAAAAACTACATTGTGCACTGTTAGTGCACTAGTTGCAGTCCATTCGGGTAACCACTTATCGAGGAGAAGGAGTGCTGACTGCCACTTTAGACAATAGGTCGACCAATGGACTGGGAGTCCCTTGACAATGTTACTAAGCTCTGCTTGTTTGTGGCTCAAGCATCTATCAACAAAACTTAAATATACTTTTTTGTCCAAAAGCAAAATTTGTCATTGGAAGTCCGAAAGATCATCTGAATAATCCCCGACAATACACAGCACATAATAAACTAGTCATCCTTTAGTTTGTGTCAAAAAGCTATGGGCAGGCAGTGGAATGATAGAGACAGCTGCACCTACTGAGCTTTCTCAGGGGTATTTTATGTAAATAGGTTAAATGTTTAGATGAAAAGCAGAGGTGGGTATCAGTTACATTTACTTGTGTAACTTTTTCATAAAATTTCATGTTACTGTTTTGTAATAATTCAATAAATTTTACAGTGTACAGTAATCTTACTTGAGTATATATTTTGGTTACTCTTCCCCTGTGAGCAAGTCTGCAAGTGATTAAAAGTTTTTCAAGTTTTTCAAAGTTTTAATACAAAATTATTTGAACATTTGTGGTTCTTGCACCCCTCCTTCAGAAACAATAGAGTCTCACTTTTGTGGTGTAACCCTTGAATGCCAGATTTTGTTCATTATTTCAGGTTTTGTACTTGAAATTGTATACATTTTAAATTACAAAGACAGTCTTCCTTGAGTAGTAGTTTCTTCAGGTACTATTTAGTGTTCCCTTGGGTGATTTCCTGGACCACTGCTTTGTGTTTTTACTTGAGTAATAAATATTATTTTGAAGTAGCATTATTCATACTTGAGTGCAATTTACTCTAATGAATAGAAAAAAAAGAGAGGACCACGCAAACAGACTCACCCTGTAGTCACTGGCGGTCACATAGAAGATGGGCTGGAAGGCGAGCCAGATGATGCATGTTGTGTACATGGTGAACCCAATGAACTTTGCCTCGTTAAAGTTCTCAGGGCACTTTCTGGTCTTGAAAGCATAGACGGTGCAGAGGATGATCAGAACACAGTTGTAGGTTAGTGACATTAGCATGCTAGTGTCCCTGCTGTTGCACTTAAGCGTCACTACATTCCTCCGTTCAGGGCTAACTTCCTTTCTCACCCCAGGCACCTCCACCAAGAGCCAAACGATAGCTACTAGCAACTGGCAAGAAATCAAGGCCCCACAAATTGCCACTTGGGACGCTGGACTTATGAATCTTGGCCTTTGAGCTCCGTCTTTTACCCCGCTGAAGATTCGGGCAATACGGTTAGTTTTGGTGAGTAGAGCAGAGTAACACACTGCAAAGGAGGTGCCCAGACCCAGTCGACGCAGAGTGCACACTGTGGTGGAGGGCTTGGAAATGTAGATAAAAGTCATGCTATAGCACATCAAAACACCAAGTAGTAAGATATAAGACAATTCACGTCCGCTTGCTTTGACTACAGGAGTCTCATTGTTTTTGAAGAAAACCCCTATGACTGACAGGGTGCACAGGATGCCTAAGCAGGAGATGGTGACTGGTCCAATAGCCCACGCATCCTCCCAGCGGATGTACTCCTCTGGTAAGTCATAGCAACCTGTTAGATTCTCCAAAGGCCACTCTCCAAAGCTACAGTCGGCACAGGTAAACTCATCTTGGAGATATTGGTATGGCTGGCAGGGTATGCAGATCCAGCAGCAGACATCTCCTGGTTGCATGCTCTTGATTTCATTTTTCTTACAGGGGTCGCTGCACTGGGATGTAGGGGGCCCTAAACCACGCCAAGGCACAAGTTCTGTGTTCAGGGTCAGGATTTGGTCCCAGTAGCCCACCTTCTTATAGGTGAATTTTCCCTCCTCTTTGTGGTAGTGGAAGATGTTGTAGCGACTGATACTGTCGCCCATAGAGTCGAATCGAACCATGCTGTCAGTGTCTGGAGGTCTGAAGGGAGCTGCAAAATCAATATTGCAACAAGTAGTTTAATTATACTGAAAGAGCAAATATTATCAGTGAAGACATTAGATATCAGTTAGATGAAACACATTGCTATACTGACCCTCAAACTTGGTCTTGAGGATGAACTCCTTGTAGAACCTCCTTCCATTGCCTGGCTTCATGGCGTCACAGACCTTGGACGTGTTGGAGCACACGGCCTGCCTCATGTTGTGCAGAGCGTAGGCCATGGCGTACACGGCGTTCACCACAAACATGATTTTGGACTCCTGCTCAAACGTCCCATCCCGGAGGCTGTGCTCGCTGCAGCCCACCTGCTGCAGGCTGCAGTCAAAGTGGTTCTCCCAGAACTCTCTGAACCAGGGGTTCCTGGTGTTTGTGTAGGGGTTGAGTTTGGTGAAATAGTCTGTGAACTCTCTGATCTGATAAGAGGCCAGCTCTAAGGTGAAAGCTCCATCTGCCGCAGCCTCACTGCCACGCACCACACTCTCCTGGGCCCCCCAGCCGTCACTGGCCACCCAGGAGAAGCTCACATTCATGCGGGCAGCAGCTGCTAACAGCTCGCGGGCGTCCTCACTGCGTGTGAATAGGATGGCCACTTTAGCATTGGACTTCTGTTGCAGAGTACGGATGACATTCTCGTAGCCCTGTCTGTTCATGGACCGACTCACTTTGGCTGATGTGGCGATGCAGATCTGCTTGGCTCGAGCCTCCTGGTGAAATGCATCAATCCCCGTCTCACCATAGTCGCCCTCAGAAGCCACGGTGGACACATAGGTCCAGTTGAAGTAGCGCAGGATCTCAGCCATGGCCTTGGCCTGGTAGAAGTCTGGGGGCACAGTGCGGGCAAAGTAGTCGTAGCGAGACTTATCACTGAGTTTGGCACTGGTAGAGGCATAACTGATCTGAGGAATCTGGAAGAGCCGCAGCAGGTTGGCCACCTGCACAAACAAAAATACAAATATGTCCGGTTCAAGTAAAGTATAAGAAGGAGCTTTGGAGGTTACAACATGAATACGAGTGAATGTATTGCTGAGTCAAACAAGAACTCTCTCTAATTCTCTTACACCAATCTTTTGTTTCATTTATTGAGTATACTGATCATTTTGGAAGCTTGCTTTGACAGCCTCCTTCTATATCTATATTTGTCTTTTTATGGTAGAAAGTTCCATGCCCATTAGAAAAGAAAACCTCTGAAACTCTGAGGTTTTGAAACTCACAATATGTGGACCTCAGATGAATGATTACACTCCCCACATATCCCCAATCACAGCTTTTATTTTCACCCAACTCAACAAAAAGAACAAAATTCACCAATAATTTAGTCCTTATAGCAATTGTAGTCAATTTCCAATTTTGTTCTAATTTGAATTTTTCTTACAATAAATAATTTGCTTCTGTTTGGGATCACGGAGCCAGTATTTGCTGCTTTGTATGTGAGGAGAGATTAATTTTGGGCTGTTATTGGCTTATTCAAGTTTGAAGTCTAGCTCACCCCCAATAAAGTCATTACAGTCATTATTTCTTACTTGGGCACAGGCTGTGAACTACATTCTAATCTTAAGATCAACACTATCTTTATTTTAGTGAAATCATTCTGATAGACTCATAAAATGAAACCCTAGCAATTACTTTCCCACAGAAGATCATGGGAGTTTCTCTGGAGACGCTGATTAGAGAATACCTAAGAGTTTTAATGATCGTCTCCTCTTAGCTCCAGTTCATGCCTGCGGCTCTCCTAAACAATACTGTCCCTAAGGATCTGACTGGAACCTTACGCTTCCCGTGATGTGCACTGCTCAGTCACCACAGCCATTTAAATACAGATATTTTTCAGATTCAAGTTCGAGTTTGGGGAAGTATACATTATATAGATAGCTGTTGCCTGTTAAGAAGCAGTGTAGTTAGTCGTAATGGTATAGTAATTTACTGAAATTAGTAAGTAGAACTTGTGGTACATCTTTATAAGTAACATTGAATTGAGAAGTACTTTGGCCACAACTTTTAAATAATTGATATTAGTGTGTCTTCTTAATAGAGCGTCACAACTTTCACACATTTTCATTCACTCTATAAGAATAACCGCCCTGGGGCAGACTGACACAAATGTGGCTTACAGCCTATAGTCAGTCACACAGTCACAAATATGCATTCAAGCAGGCCTAGTTTTGCCCAAGGACAGAACAAAAGTATGAATTGACTTGAGTAGAATTCAAACAGTCAAACCTCATGTTATAGGGCAACTGCTTTACCACCTGAGCCACTTTTGCTCCATTTCAGAGGTTTTATTATTTTCCCTAGTTTTAAAGCAACACATTCAATTATTGTTTTCTTATAATATTCCTGCATCTCCTCTTGATGAGATTACTACATAATAGAGCTCTCATGATTGCTGATTTTACCCTGCAGTCCTTCATATAAAACCCACATGTCAACATACATTTGTGAGGAAGCGGAATTGGAGTGTTTTGCCTCTTGACTTTAACTGCGATGAGGCGAGTGTTTAACCTCCTTTAGCTCAGTCGCCTGCAGACTGGTGGAAGACGGCCCACTGCTTAGAACTCCTCAGGCCAAGTGTGCAGTAAATATGTTTGTGATGTACTATGTGGACAAATATATGTAGCTGTAATCGTAAAGGGCATAAGGATTACAATGTGAATGTGTGATTTAATTACAAAAACACTAATCAGGGTGTATGGTGACTTGATGTGCACTTTGGAAAAATAGAGCATTAACATTTGCAGTAAAATGAAATATGCAAAAACAAGTATCACATGGATTTCAGAACAATATATTACTTTAACTGGAACATTTGCTCTTTGTTGCTGTTCAAATTGGGGTTTTCTTGAGATTACAGTTGTGCTATGTAACTTTTCTGCTGGGGATACTCAACCTGCTAGTCTGTATGTAGATGTTATTCCATTGCCACACCCAAGAATTTCCCCACAGTGTGGCATTAAACTCATCTAAATCCATGGAGACGAGCAGGTGATGCCATCAGGCCAGGAGAGGTGACACCTCTCACAGTAAGAATAGTTATTTTTTTTAGGTATTTTTTGCAATAAATGATCCTATACTGTTAAAGCACTGACAGAAGAATAATAACTCCCTGGAGAAAAGCAGATGGAAGGAACCTCCTCCACCCGAAACCAGAAAAAGTTACACAATGCTCCTTTAATCTTGCAAGCCTGTACTGTATGACAAAACTACAGGTCTTGTGGGGTTTACCTAATCTGCAGTGATCAATATGAACTGGCTTATATCAAACATCGCCATAAAATCTGAACACTAAAGCAGGTGGCAGTAATGTTATACCTGATCAGTGTAATATAAATGAAAAAAAAATCAATACACAATCTACGTTAGCATTTTGGACATGTCTGACCTAAAGCTAAACACATTTTTGCAGTGATAAATTGTTGCAGTTTTTGTGGCTATCTCTATTGAAATCCTAATCCATTGCTATAGTACAGTCATGCTTCAAGCTTGTGATACTGCTATTCTGAATGCACCAGGTATCGTCAAGTGTTTGGGGACCTCTGGAGGCAGACAGAGCATGATAATGAGGAGGTTCCCTTTTTTATAGCTACAGACAGATGCAGTCACATTTCTCAATCTCTTCTCCTATAGGAGTGATGCAATGCAGACACTTGATTGGTTTGTTAAGGTTGAACAAGTCATGCAGAGAAAGTATGACGACTTTTGTACTATAATGAGGAAACATTGTCATCATGTACAGATTTCAACAATATTCAACAAAGAGTTGCTAATTTGTAGTACACAAGTAATAAAGTAAGAGAATATTTGTGCTATGAACAAAAAGGTGCTGAGAAGAAGTGAAGTTGGAGTGAGAAAGCAATTATAAAGATTACCTTAATTGTGAAAGAGAAAGGAGAACTTAGTCATCAGTGGTGCTAAGGTATAGAGACACGGTACTGTCACAGATTTTAAATTAACAGTGGCAACAAAGATCCAAGCAGGTACAAACCACAGAAATACACTAAATAAATGACAACACTATACTAATATGGTTCTTCATTTTCCATGTACAATATACCTTCTTTTTTCCTCAATGGGCAATACTGAGGATAATTTTTACCCTCTTAATTCTGTCTGAAATTATCTCTACCTGACTTTCTCTTTAAAACATCAAAAGAAGATGCCCCTGCTTGTACTCATTCCTAATCTTATTGCATAGGGCAGATTAACACACCAGTCCTGGTTTGTTCCTGGTTTGAGCCCAAAACAGTCCTGATGTAGACCTGGTTTGGTCCTGTCCAGGTTAAGTTCCATGTTAAACTAGACAAACCTTTTTCCAATCCACAAGGAGAATTAATTAATCTATTCAAATTGCTGCTATTTCTTCCCAATCATAAAGGGGACGCTGCAAAGTTGACTTTTTGGGAGCTTTTAAGCATTAGTTTACTCAAAGTATTGTTGTATTTTTATTTATTTATTCATGGATGTTTGAAGCATCCTGCATTGTCCTACATTTGAGGCTTGAGTGCTAAGAAAGTTTCTGTTTTCATCTCCCTGCCCACAGCTCTGCATTTACTTGTGACTATTCAGTACAGTCAGTGTCCAGTGTGTTTTGAATAGGAAGATAATTGACATCTCTGGATTTTTACACTGCACCAAATATAAAATAACAATCTCCAAATATATTCTCTTCTTATAGACTATATCCATATTAACTAAATCTAATAAGATCTTCTGTAGGATTGGAGATGACCATTGTTTTGCACAGTGGGACTTGCACTCGTTCCAGATGAATGGTCTTGTTAGCAGGTTATCTCCCATAAATCATAGGGATTATCCACCACATTCACACATAGCATCTAATTTCGTTTCATTATTTATGAGTCTCATTACCAAAAAGGGAGATTTGTGGCAATGTTCTGTGCTGCTGCAGTGTCCCTTTGATCCACTGTGTCTCCATTGGGAATAACTCCACTCTCATGGCAACATGTGGCACTCCAGTATACACTGTAGTTACATAATGGCACATACAAAAAGTACAAAGAAAATAGGAAAAGAACGAAATGGCTTTGCTACTGCTCAACTTCATAACTGATTCATTTATAGGGTATTTTATCTGAATAATAAATAACCTGATAGAAGATTAAAATCATCCTTATTATGCAATGTAATACTTCAAAGTACTTCCTATAGCGATCAAGTGTGCATATCCAGAAAGCATACCAATAACAGTGACTATTGGCTTTACACAACTATAGCTGCTTATGTTTTTATTTATAAAAATAAAATAAAATGACTTTATTTACATATAAAAATAATTTATAGCTGAAACCTATTCCAAAGATTTCTGATTCAGTGTTATAAAAATAAAACCCAGAAATACTCTTTTTAGTATATGTGGAATTATGACAAACAATGAGAGCATCCTAGTGTTATATAATATAATTTTTTAAATATATTTTCAAAGGTGCATTGTGTAACTTCTGCTTGTCTTTTTCTTGAGATGGCATTTCTTTGCCTGAAATGTTACAATCTATGGCATTAATTATACTGTACATCTTGCATGTATTTATTTCACACATCCTTTAAAATATACTCTTTAAGAGGGCTCACCTCTGCACAGGTCTGACCTGTAATTGGCCTGGTGGCATCACCTGTTTGACAAGCCATCAGCAGGCCCTCCAACAGAAAAGTTACATGCTGCACCTTTATCCATGGCTGATATAATCTTTGCCAAGAAGTATAACGCCCATAGCTCATAGTTAATTTATACAGCTGAACATGTTTTAATGTATTCTGTTGTTATTTTGTTTAGCATATCTGTTGGCTCTACAGTATATGACATGCTGTGCACACACATATGGCCAGAGCACAGGTCATCGAGACATAGCCCTCTCTCCACTGTGGCCTGTCAGAAATCCTGTGTAACATGTCAGGTACGAGACTACAGGCAGCGCATGGACTTTCAAGGGCAAAGTGGACAAACTGCAGAGGAAATGGAGGAGTTGGATGTGTGGTGGATTAAAGCAGCAAGGCCAGAGAGGTGAGTCTGAAAAGCTGGTGCTGCTGAGCAAGGACGTATTCAGGCCATTTTTCACTGTGGCCTACTTTGAAGACACATCCACTGATCAGCCTGCGATGTGTGGAGGCTTCCATTGGATATAGACCATCAAACATCAAAATTAATCTGAGTATTGTTTCTTTTTTTGTGTGTCAGGGTTTAGAGGGGTTGCTTTGTGAATAAACCACTTAAGAATATTTGAAATTAAAGCTGCATTATGTATCTGTTTGTCTCAAGGGAGATGTGATTGGTTTGCTTCAAATGTTCCACAGTATGGAAGTAAACTTATTTAGTGAGTTTATCATATTTTTATTTCCAAACATATCTTTCTACGTTCAGACGGCAGGGCTTAAAGCTCATTCATTCAGATTTTTTTGTGAAATCCGATTTTTTGCGAGGTCGTTCACATTTCCACTTAATTGCGACTTGTATGTGATCTCCAGTGTGAACTTTAAACACCCCAAAAGTGTCCCGCATGCGCCTCGGAGGACACGACGATATGTGATTTTAGGACCACATATCCAAGTGACCTGTCATGCGGATCTGTGTCATTCAGACTGTCATTAAAAGATCAGATACAGGTTGCATAGAGGCAAAAAAATCTGGATTTGGGTCGCTTCAGACTGCAGTCTGAACGTAGCCTTGATTTTGTGGCACCAACTGCTTGTCTTCATGGAAATGGATACATTTTGTGCCATACTGTGGAATATTCTAGTCAAAGCAATCTTACATCTCTATGGAGACAGCAGGTGGCAGACCTCCCACCAGAAAAGTTACATAATGCACTTTCAACTTCTGCACCAACATGTGGCCTGTTATAGGCGGACATGTAAGAAGTATTGTGATTCACATTGCAAGGTGATAACTGTTTTCTATTCAAAAGTGAGGCTTTTAATTGCATGATTTTAGGGCAGCTTTTTAGCTTTTAGTTATAAACATGAATATTGGAAGCAGCAGATTTCCTGTAAATAAAGCAGTATGACAAAGCAGAAAGACACATGACTCATGCCCCTGTTGTGGTTTACAAAGAAGTCCATCTGTGTTTCCCAGAGGAGCTCGTCAAGTAAAGCCACATACAGTAGAGCTGGTGACGTGGACAGAGGTCAACCAATGCATTTGACTTTTGATGTAATATTTATTTATTATGTTTCTTTATTGGGACATCTTTTGACAGCTGAGTGAGACATCAGGTGCTTTGACATTGTTGCTCTTATCAAACTGACTCATCTGTTATTCTTAAAGGAACATTTTTTTTTTACAATTTGAGCCTTATTTCGGTAATAAAACAAGTTGTTTTACTCACCCATAGCACTTTGGTGTCATATGGAGTACTTCCAGAAATGTTTTAGATTTGCGGTTAGCCTAGCGCGATTTGTAGCCATAGCTCGGGGCATATAATATATTCCCCAAGCATGTAATATGCCCCGTGCGGGCTCCAAATAACACAAACTTTAGCACTTTTCAAATCATAGAAGCCCGATGTCTTAGTCTACGATTTCGTTTGAAGCAAAATGGCCTGTAATCCAAGATTTAGGCATAGTTTACAGCTTTGCATTTCATGTTTGGGTCCCGGGAGCTGAGAGCACAGTCCGCACATGCGCACTGGCGTCCTCATCTACTCGAAACTGTGGCTAAATCTCGGATTACAGGCCACTTTTGACCACACGAAATCGTAGGATAAGACATCGGGCTTCTATGATTTGAAAAGTGCTAAAGTTTGTGTTATTTGGAGACCGCAAATAAGTGCCCCGAGAACTCACATTATGGAGATCGCAAATCTAAAACATCTCCGGAAGTGCTCCATATGACACCAAATTGCTCAGATTGTAAAAAACATTACTTTTCCTTTAAGTATATACATTTTTCTGTTCATTTTAGGAACTAAAAGTTCACATATCCATAAACCAACCCCACCCATGTTCACTGGTTATAATGTTAGGACTGTTGTTTTCTGTTTCAATTGAAATCAGTAGGAAATGGCAGATCATTGTTCCTCTTCATTTGCTGGTTTGTACTACATTCAGGGTGCATTCTCTCTCTACTGATCAGTAAGTAAAAGAGCAGATTCTTATGTTATAGTTGATACATTCACTTTACGCAACTTACATTCTTGGTAATTGTTAGGCAGGGCTCTCAAGTCTCACGCATTGAGAGTGTGACACACGCAATTCGACGTGTTCACACGCTCACACGCCACACGTGGCATTTCTCACGCTGAATTAAAAAAAAAAATTTGTGCCCAGAAAATCGGTCTGTGTGGCTCAGTTTATGCAGGCACCGCGCGTTTTCAGCGAAAAAAAACTCCCCCCTCCTCCCCGCCCCGCTCCCCGGAAAAAAATCTCAGTTTCAGCCAATCAGAAAATAGATTGTTCTGTTGTTGGGCAGACTAGTTTCAGCTGCTAAGCGCACACAGCGACTGACGGTGATGATAAAACAAACTGAGAACCATCAGGTAATAACTTCATTTATATAACTCTCATTAGTTGCTTTGTAGTTTGCCCCCCCGCTCCTCGGAAATTACGCAGTCTCGCGCACGATCCCGCTCAAAACTTGAGAGCCCTGTGTACGTATGTTACATACACAGGCGAGTGCCTTCATCACGAAGGCAAGAGGCATCTACAAAGTTTGGCAGCATAACAGTTACTCTAAAGTATTTTTAAAGTCAAACAGAAACTTTTAAGAGCAATAATCGCCCACCTGCAGCAGCTCAGTTCCACCCTGGACCGACACACACACATAGCGCCATGTTAAAAAGAGCTGACGCACCAAGTCTCCGGAGCGGTCCCCCGGCGGCCGAGCGGGAGGGGGCATGTGTGCCGGGGCGAGGGTCACCATCGCCACAAGCGGCTCTAATTAATTATTATGTCTGTTAACAAACAAAGTATTGTTAGAGCATTTAACACTGGATATGTAGGCCTATTAAAAACACAAGCTGGTTTTTATCCATATAACAGGGCTCTCAAGTCACAAGCATTGAGAGTGTGACACACGCAATTCGACGTGTTCACACACTCACACATGGCATTTCTCACGCTGATTTTTTTTTTTTGTGCCCAGAAAATCGGTCTGTGTGGCTCAGTTTATGCAGGCACCGCGCGTTTTCAGCAGAAAAAAACTCCCCCCCTCCTCCCCGCCCCGCTCAGCGAGTGTCTAAGCGCGCATTGCACTCAGTGATAAGGACAGAGACTGAAGACGAGGAACGACAAAAAGGTGATGATAAAACAAACTGAGAACCATCAGGTAATAACTTCACTGATATAACTGTCATTAGTTGCTTTGTAGTTTAAGTTTGCTCTTTAGACAAACATTTACACAGGGCTCTGTGTAAATGTAAATGTGAACACGCAATTCGACGGCATTTCTCACGCAATTCAAGCGCCCCCGCTCCTCGGGAAAAATTGTTCACTCGCAACCCCCCCCCCCCCCCCCCCCCCCGCTCCTCAGAAATTACACAGTCTCACGCACAACCCCGCTCAAAACTTGAGAGCCCTATGTTAGGTCCAATTTAGAATCAATCCAGTCAATGTCCAACACATAATGAATGATCCCACTGGTGGCATTGTATGACATGTTTGCATATTGCATGTAACAATGTGAGCTTTGATGTTAGCACCCACAAAAGAGTACAGCATCGAGGCTAAACCCTGCTACAGGCTAAGATAAATGAGACGTCTATAGGAGCTGCATTTGTGTGAATTAATTTAGTGTGGAACATTGTGCATGTCCAACTTCACAGCTGTATATGGCATACGTGAAAATGAGTCCTGCAATTATTTTTTCATATTCGAAAGCCAAAGTAAAACGTACACAGCATGTAGCCACCCACACAGGTAATCAACGGCTCACCTCTCCGGCAAATATACAATCAGAAATTGACTTACGAAAGGGAACATAAAACTCATTATGTATTCTCTATATACCTGCATATACGTGGTCATATCTCTATAGAAACTAATTTTCCATTAGAAATATCAACTCCATGTATGTATTTTTAAAGTTGCCACAAGCTCAAAGCAGAGGACGCTGTAATGTGTGTCTTACTTTCTTATCCATGTGAGGTGGGGTCTGGAGTTCCTCAAAAGTTTCTTCTATGTATGAAATTTATTTATTTCATTTATGCACACCCCCTTTTTTCAAATTGCATGTTATTGTAAATGGTCCTGTTTTGTTTCATTCATTTGCTCTGCTTCCCAAAAACAACCCTAGCTGTACAGTATTTAACAAAATCACAAACTGTGAGAAAAATGAAATTAATTTG
Source organism: Paratrypauchen microcephalus (assembly GCA_036785185.1). NCBI lineage: Eukaryota > Metazoa > Chordata > Actinopteri > Gobiiformes > Gobiidae > Paratrypauchen > Paratrypauchen microcephalus. The sequence goes on from JAVJIX010000060.1 coordinate 367,974, forward strand.
AGAACAGACTACTTTTTTAGGTACAGAATATTTTGTTGTTTACAGTGGACATTCTATTGCCTAAATAATTTCAATTTTAGCGATTTGGTAATTGTATCTATTCCAACTTGAGATTTCCATCGATTGCTATATATTGTGCAGCCCTAATACATAAAAAATATAGGTTAAAACTATATAGCTAGTCAAATTGCCTGCTTACCTTACTTGCGTATGTACATAAAATCAAGAATGTGCTCTAACAACTATAACAACAGCTGGCTCTGAAGGAAAACATTGGGGGAAAAAAACTATATCTCCAGTTCTTTTTAACCTTGAATAGCTCATGCTTATGACTGTAGGTGTTTGCTGTTCTGCATTGTTATTTGACAGAAGTGAGTCTCTCCACTTAACTGAACTTTTACTCCCACCTCTGAACACTGGCGTCCATGAGAGCGACCTTTGGAAACAGTCTGAGAAATGAGGATTTTTCATTACTTTTATATGTACAGTATATGTGCAAAACCTTTACGTGGCATCCAAGAAGATATGGGCTCAGAGTGATTTAAAAATACAGAATTTTCATGTTTCTATTTTTTTCTTTTAGCAAAAAATATAAAAAGTACTATTTTGTGTGGACTGAAATCGCTCATACTAAATTGACTCACTCACAAAAAGGTTTTCTATAATGCTACATATTTGGTCAATGCAACATATTTGGTCAGAAATTAAGTTTTAAAATCTGGATTCAGGTCACACTTCATAACACATCTATGAGCAGTAATATCTGAGATGAAATATGAATTGCTAATGTATGAAACTAATACATGAATCCAATGCATTTTACAATAGTTTTATAAAGTTGGTTAAACATTATCCCACCTAAATAGACAGAAGATATACATAATAGTGTTGTGTGAAGAGTCCCTCAGTCGTCCAGGTAGAATCCATGATAAAAGAAGAAATTCAATAAGTCAACTGGACAAAGTTTGTTTGGTCGAAAACGTTTCGGAAAGTAGTTAGCTAGCTAGCTCCTCCCTGCAGCGAGATATAAGCGTCTTACCAGCACTCTAACCCGAACTGACGAAGCCTCTCGGATGAGCGGCAAAACATTTTCGACCAAACAAACTTCGTCCAGTTGACAAATTGAATTTCTTCTTTTATCATAATAGGGTTGTGTCCTTGGGCAAGACATTGCTTCCTTGGGAAAGACATTGCTCTTCTGGCCTGCATTGCATATGCACATTGTTGTTAAAAGAGGCAAATAATTCCTTGATGTAAAACTGAATAATAATAATAATAATAATAATAATAATAATAATAATAATAATAATAATAATAATAATAATAATAATAGTAATAATAATAATAATAATTCATAGCATTTATATAGCACCTTTCATGACAGCCAAAGCGCTTTACAGTTCATTGTTCATTCACTCTACACTTGGTGGTGGTAAGCTACTTTTGTAGCTACAGCTGCCCTGGGACAGACTGACAGAAGCGAGGCTGCTAATCTGCGCCATCAGTGCCTCCGACCACCTCCAACACTCACGCACTCTCCACTTTCATACTAGGCAATGTGGGTGAAGTGTCTTGCCTAAGGACACAACGACGCCCCACTGTGGCACCTGAAATTTCAACCGGTCTCCCATCGAAGTACTAATCAGGCCCTGCCTTGCTTAGCTTCTGAGATCTGACAGGATCAGGCTTTGACAAGCTGGTATGGCCACAGTGTCCCTGCAGGTATAAAACCACCACTTTAACGTGGTCAAGGGGTGTTTGAGTACCCAAATGATTCCAGGAGCTATGTTGTCGGGGGCTTCATGCCACTGGTAGGGTCAACCAAGCCAAACAGGTCCTGGGGCACGGGTCAGACTAAGAGGGGTTCAGAAGCCCTTATGTTGAGCTTTACAAAACAAGCTACGTAGGCCGGATTGGCATTACTGGGGCCCCACCCTGCAGCCAAGCCCGGGGTGAGTGCTCGACATCGAGCGTCTGGTGGCCAGGTCTCAACCCATGGGGCCTGACCGGACACAGCCTGAAGGAGCGATGTGAGGCCGCACAGCTTGGGCTCTGCAACCCAATTCCTTGAGGGGAGTTGGACTCTCCATTTCTCTGGCATTGCCCGCGGGGAGTTGCGGCGAGCTGATGCGGCTGGCCTGTGTATTGCCCCACAGCTCAGCCGCTGTGTGTTGGAATTCACCCCGGTGAACACCCCGGTGAACCCCGGTCCCTGTGCCTTCGGGTCGGGGACAGGTCTCTCACTGTTGTGTCGGCCTACAGGCCGAACAGCAGTGCAGAGTACCCGGCCTTCTTGGAGTCCCTAGGAGGGGTACTAGACAGTGCACCGACTGGGGACTCCATTATTCTACTGGGGGACTTCAACACCCACGTTGGCAACGACAGTGACACCTGGAGAGGGGTGATCAGGAGTGGTGTTATTGGACTTCTGTGCTAGCCACGGTTTGGCCATAACGAACACCATGTTCGAGCACAAGGGTGTCCATCGGACAACCTAGGCCGGAGGTCGATGATCGACTTTGTTGTCGTATCATCTGTCCTTGAAGATTCATGGGAGTTTGCCCGACCAGTCCACATGCATTTTGTGGATCTGGAGAACTACACGACCGTGTCCCTCATGGGGTCCCCTGGGGAGTACTCCAGGAGTATGGGGTCTGGGGCCCTTTGCTAAGGGCTGTCCAGTCCCTGTAGGGTCCGGTTTGGGGACCACAGGATCTCATCTCTGCTGTTTACAGATGATGTTTTGCTGTTGGCTTCATCAGGCCAGGACTTGCAACATGTACTGGGGTGGTTTGCAGCCGAGTGTGAAGTGCCTGGGATGAAAGTCAGCTCCTCCAAATCCAAGGCCATGGTTCTCAACCAGAAAAAGGTGGCTTGCCCTCTTCAGGTGGGTGGAGAGTCCCTGCCTCAAGTGAAGGAGTTCAAATATATTGTGGTCTTCTTCATGATTGAGGGGAGGATGGAGTATGAGATTGACAGGCGGATTGGTGCAGCATCAGCAGTGATGCGGTCGCTGTATCAGACCGTTGTGGTGAAGAGGGAGTTGAGCCGAAAGGCAAATCTCTCGATTTACCGGCAATCTATGTTCGGACCCTCACCTATGGTCATGAGCTTTGGGTAATGACCAAAAGGACAAGATCACGGATATAAGCAGCCGAAATGATTTTCCTCCGCAGAGCGGCTGGGCGCCCCCTTAGAGATAGGGTAAGGAGCTCAGTCACACTGAGTAGAGCTGCTGCTCCTCCATGTCAAGAGGAGCCAGCTGAGGTGGCTCGAGCATCTGTTTCTGATACCTCCTGGGCTGTTTTGGGCATGTCTCACCGGAAGGAGACCTCGGGGAAGATCCAAGACACACTGGAGGGACTATGTCTCTTGGCTGGCCTGGGAATGCCTTGGGGTCCCCCCGGAGGATCTGGAGGAAATGTCCGGGGTGAAGGAAGTCTCGGAGTCTCTGCTTAGACTGTTGGATGGATGGATGGATGGATGGATTTTTCATTACAGAGAGAATTTACCCTTTACTGTAACTACAAGCATTATGTGAGTTCTATAAATACATTTAGCATGGTATAGTGTGTGTTATGCCAAAGGTGTATGTAGGAGTCTCTAGCAGACATGGGACCAAGTCACACATGTGCAAGTCTCAAGTAAGTCTCAAGTCTTCACCTTCAAGTCACAAGTAAGTCCCAAGTATTTTTTTCTTGGGCAAGTCAAGTCAAGTCAAGTCACAGGCTATGTCAAGTCAAGTCAAGTCAAGTCCTGTAATAGGTCAAGTCAAGTCCAAGTCAAGTCACCTTTGGCGTATTGTTGTAATTTTAGCTGCAGAATCTGATCTTAATAAAGTGAAAGGCAATATATAAGAAAGTGTAAGTAATCATCACTGGCTAATGTGCCCAACCTGTTATAAAATAGTTGTATTGTAAATACTCATGTTCAGTAAAATACGTCATAGACTCAAACAAAACAGTGATAATGTAATTATTGGTTATTTATTGGTAAAAGTGATCTGTACATCGAAAACCAAACACATGTTTTCAACATTGTTTCAGCATTGAGCTGAAACCAGTAACAGCTAAAACAAACTTGTATTAAACTTTGTTACACTCCCTAACTCACTGTCCCACACACACTTTCTAACACACGCGCACACACACACACACACACACACACACACACACACACGCACACACACACACACACACACACACACACACACACACACATACACAGAATATCCACAAGTAGCTATCCTTTTACAAAGTAACAATAACACCTAAAACAAATACTAACTTACAGTAAATTAAACTGTCACATTTCTTTGCTCTTTTCTTTTCTTTCTCTCACACACTTTCTGTCACTCACACTCACACAGTATATCCATAAGTCATTCCCTTTTTGTGAGGAAACAAATAATAGCTAAAACAAATAGCTTATTAATATTAAACTTTGTTCAATTTCTCCTCTCACTCACACACACACACACACTCACACACACACACACACACACACATACACACACACACACACACACCACTCCTCGCGTGCGTAATGGGTCAGGCGCGCTCCTCGAGAGCTCGTGTATTTAGACTACACCTTTGTAAGAGACTGACTAAGAGTAAAAAGTGATGAGAGTTTTGTTTATTATTATTATTTGAACGTAGACCCAAGTGATCTCCTGCATTCCACAAAACCAAGCCAACAACTGATCTGAGCAACGCCAAGAGACAGAACATTAACGCCACATAGCCCTCCACCACAAGCGCTAACACAGCGCAACTCTCACATCTGAGGGGACGAAACCAGGACTGGACCAGGTCTAGACCTGGACTAAACCGGGATTAAACCACCACGGGCCACTCTTTGCTGATTTCGTGCGGCTGGTTTGTGGCTGGGGCTGAGAGTACGCGGTCCGGGCGCCGCGGATCGTTTTCGTGCTCGCAGCCCCGGTGTACGCGCGGCCTCGTGCCGGTGGTGGTGCACGTGGTGCACGCGTTGCGTCCCAGGACATGGCAGTGCTGTTGAATGAGCACGAAAACATTATGTGACCACGCAAGTCATTCAAGTCATCGTGTCTCAAGTCAAGTCAAGTCCCGAGTCCTAGACCCCCAAGTCCGAGTCAAGTCTCAAGTATTTTATTTTTTGTCGAGTCAAGTCACAAGTCATAAAAACAGCGACTCGAGTCGACTCGAGTCCAAGTCACTAAGTCTCAAGTCCCCATGTCTGGTCTCTAGAGTCATTTTTCAATGTTTTGTGATTTCTTTTGTTCATAGCAATCTTGTTCTGCACAACACTGCAAACTATTTTTAGCTATATTTGGGAGACCTTCCTTCCACAAACAATATGCAAAATCTTTCTCCTTTTCTTCAAGAACAAAGGAAGCCACTCTCAAAAAGGCGAGAAGAATGGCTCCAGATCAGTCTGCTCATTATAATATTTACCGCAAAGGTCTCGACTTGAACACACCTTCCAGTCATAAATATGTTTCCGTCACAGAGAATGACATTGCTAGGTGCTAATTAGCCTGTGTGACTGTGCACTAGCGAGGTGCAAAAGCCTGGAGTTCAAAAATAACAAATTTGAGACAGAGGATGGGAGGAGGCACGAGTGAGATTGCAAGAGCATTTTCAGCATATCACCAATGCTTTTTTTCATGCTTTTGTTGTGAAAACACAATAAAGAAAACTCAAACTCCTTCTCCATGACTTAATAAACTACAGCAAACCTAAAATATTAAAACACCATATCAGATGTGAACCATGCAAGCCCTTGTTATTACAGAACCTTCTTATAAGGATAGAGTGGGCACTTTGTGGGTGATATTAAATTTTAAGGTTGCCAGCACTTCTGTCACAATTGGGAATACCTTTCATATGAGTCTGTTTTGTCATTCATTTACTGGTGGAAGCTGTATTTTGGGGCAGGATGGCATGGGAGAGGAGCAGAGAACTTGGAAGAGTGGAGATTTGATATAGAAGTTGGGATTGTTTTTATAGCATCACAAAAGTAATTAAAGAGATGGATTGTTTCTTGTCTGTTTGAGTCTGCTTAGCTGTGAATAGTGTGGGCTGCTCTGACTCACAATGAGAATGAACGCAATTTAGTTTGTAATTACTGTATTCATGAAACAGAGAGATCGTTGATTTATGCTTTCATATTAATGATACTGGGCAGTTTTGGACAATTAAAGTCAGTCTGTACAGAATTGAGAGCAGTTATCAGATTTGTGGTCCTTGAACAAGTAAAAGGAAATATAGCTAAATTATTCAACATCAAATAGATGTAGTGCTGGGAATCACAGGGTCCCTCACGATTCGTCGAAAGGACGAGATCGCGGATACAAGCGGCCGAAATGAGTTTCCTCCGTAGAGTGGCTGGGCGCACCCTTAGAAATAGGGTGAGGAGCTCAGTCACGCGGGAGGAGCTCGGAGTAGAGCCGCTGCTTCTCCACGTCGAGAGGAGCCAGCTGAGGTGGCTCGGGCATCTGTTTCGGATGCCTCCTGGACGCCTCCCTCGGGAGGTGTTCCGGGCATGTCCCACCGGGAGGAGGCCCCGGGGAAGACCCAGGACGCGCTGGCGGGACTATGTGTCCCGGCTGGCCTGGGAACGCCTTGGGGTCCCCCCGGAGGAGCTGGAGGAAGTGTCCGGGGTGAAGGAGGTCTGGGCGTCCCTGCTTAGACTGTTGCCCCCGCGACCCGGCCCCGGATAAGCGGAAGAAAATGGATGGATGGATGGATGGAGTAGTAGATCTTTCAAAGTATTGCACATGATACTCTGTGATATATCAGGGCTCTCAAGTCTCACGCTTTGAGAGTGTGACACACGCACATTCGATGTGTTCACATGCTCACACAGCACACATGGTATTTATTTTATTATCAAAAATATCAAAATAGTGAACATGTCAAAAAAATATGTCATAAACAAGTTTCCTTCCACCAAATTCCTAAAAGATATAAAAATATATATCTATAGATATAGATATATCGATACAGCAGCCCACGATAACAGTACTGTATCACCAAATTTAATATCGATGTTTTAATATTTTTGCACACCCTTAAATTGGTGTATTACTTTGACATCTTTTAATATAGATAAACAACTAAATCATTTTAATAAGAAGACAATGTATATTCCACATCTATAATTGGATTTTTGACAGCATGGGGTAGCATAGACACAATAGTATGAATAACTTTTCACGGGACAAATAAATATTATCTTATAGATGCAGAGTTGAGATTTTTCCTCTTTTTGAGATATTTGGGAGAATGTATTGGCTCCGGTATTTTGGATATGCATTTCAAATATTGTAAATCAGAATGTGATTTCCCCTGTGTTACGGGGATTTTTAATTTTTTTTTTGTAAATATTGTTTTCTGTGCTGAAATGAAGTGAAATGAAATGAATGATGTTTGCAGAAATCTTGACAAACTGAGGTTGAGCAAACGGCTGAAACTGCCAAAAATACATCTTGGCAAATTAACAGTGTTGTCCTTTGAGGCAGCAGAGAAAGTGCCATCTCCACAAATCTCCCTTCCTGTCCACTCTTCCTCTCATCCTCTTCTCCTCTGCCCTGTCAAGTCTCTTTTTTCCTTGCCTTCTAATTCCTCTTTTGTCTCTCTTCTCTCCATTCTTCCTTCTTTTATTTCCTCTTCTCCATCCCTCATTCTTTACATTGTTTCTCTCCTTCGTTCATCTAATTCCCCTTTACCTCCTCTCCCCTCTCTAACTTTTTCTACTGCGCTCCACATCTTCCTCTACCTCCTCTCCTTCATTCTTCTCTCCCTTTCTCCTCTCTATCTCCTCCCTCTCTTACATCTTTTCGCCATTCCTCCCACCATTCCCTTCTCCACTCCCGCTCTCCTCCACTCCTCCCTCCTTACTATCTCCCCTCTGTTCTTTCCTCTTTACTCCCTCTCCTACCTATCCGTCTTTGCTCTCTCTCTCCCTCCCTTGCTCCCTTCTCTCTCTCTCTTTCCTCCTCTTTTCATCTCCCTCCCTCTCTTTTTCTCCCTCCCTCTCTGCACTCATGTGAACGCCTCTCTAGTGCAGACACCCTACAGATGGGAACCAGCAGCTCCTCTCATTAGCTGCACTGCTCTGCTCTTCACAGAGTGTTCTCACTGTTTTAAATGGGGATCTGTGTAAACCTCAGTCCAGAGGATCCTGCAGCTCTCACGGCCAGCTTCTTTACAACACAAAACAGTGAAGGAGAGAGCCGCCCAAACTGTGCATTCATTCAAAGTACTCAAAAGAAAAAGGGCAAAGAACTGGTCTTTTCAAAGCACTTCACAGTTATAAGAAGCTGTTGTTTTTATCCCAAACTGGACAAAGGCAGATCAAAAGTTTAAGGTCAGTTCATGTTCCAACAGTAAAAAACAATGCAAAATATTTTCATTCTGTATTTTAGTCATTTGATGGAGTCTTGGTCAACCAAAATGTTTATTATCTTTATATGTAATAATTATTATAGGGATATATGGACCACAACAGAAAAGAGTGAAGTGAGGCTGGCATTTGGGGGACAACTACAGTTTAATCTACCTCTTCATTTAGAATGGTGCTGTTCTCCGTTGCACAGGGCATGTTTTGTTCAACTAACCAAGAATGTATTTGATTTGATCCTTGATTACATCACTCTTAGTTTTGTTCTGGAGGTGCAAAGTTACTGATTCCACAGTGGTGCTAAGCTACTTCAGCAACCACAACTGCCCCGAGGTCTTATTTATAAAATATGCGTGTATACACTACCTTTCAAAAGTTTGGACACACATGTATTTATTTGTTGTTGTTTTTTTACTACTTTCTACATTTTACATACGGAAGACATCAAATATATGAAGTAAGATAACTTTAAAGTTTAAAGTAACTTTAAATAATGCTACTAAATATTTTTAAACAAAGGGTGGCTACTTTGAGGATTTGAAAATAAAATATAAAAATACATATATTTTTACTACATAATTCCATATGTCTTATTTCATATATTTGATGTCTTCTGTATGTATCTAAAATGTAGAAAGTTGCAAAAATAAAGAACACAGAATGAAAAGTTTGACTGTGTGCCTTCCATGTTAAGTTTGTGATCTATAAAGTCAAGTTGTAGTGGAAATAAGCAGTTCAGTCCAAAAGAACATAAGTACTGGGGCTTTTATACTGAGGAAGTTGGAGTTTTGTAGACTTTAGTAAGCATTCTATGTAAAAATGTATAAATGCAACCCCTGGACTGACGTAAGGAATACAAGCTGTGTAAAGTGCCTTACCCAAGGACTAGTGCATAGTCAGAGCTGGGATTGAACTGACAACCTCTGTGTTTATGGGCAAAGATTTTTTTTCTACCTGTCCAGTACATTTGTTCACTTTATTTTGTCTGCTTTTCTGCCCTGCATCCTTAATTATTTTATCTGATAAAATAACACATTGTTAATTCATCTTCAGAGATAATATATTCACATGATTAATAGCTCCTTTTATAGCTGTTTAGGTTCAATAATTCATGTGTGAAACAAACATGGATATTGATTGTGTGGGTTCTGTGACTGTAAGATTAATCTGTGGATTTCATGTTCTCCCTATGCTATATTTCATCGACCAATAGTATTTTTTACATATGCAATTATGTCTTTGTACATTAAATTTTACTTAATTATTCCCATAGTCATTCCCAGTGCATTGTGGGTAATAATTATATAGTGTAAGCATTGGGAATTAGTTAACAAAGCTCATAAGAATTTCCTTTGGCTTTGACATATGTGAAAGGTCAAATTGTTCTGTACATTTATGGTACATTTTTATTTAAGTCAGAAAATACACAAAAAAACTTCACAAATGTCTCACTTTTGGCTTCCGGAAAGACTCTCACGTCTGGTGTGAAAACTGTCAGTTACTATTTGGTAAAAGGAGGAAAAATAAAGTGTATAGCAGCAGGGTAGACCTCACTGACAAAAAATAATATCTGGATTTTGTTTATTAGCCCAGTGATGTTATGGCAGTGATTTAGTTAAAGTGCATAAAGTTTTTCATGTTTTTTCTGATTATTACACAGGTGGGATAGTGCCTGTGATAACTATTTATAATGACTTAACTTTACAACAATTAAGTGGCAGTTTGTGAAAAATGTGAAAAGAAAAGTACAACCAGGAAGTAAAATAATAAACTTCAAAATAAAAAATAAAAGAAAATAACTGAAAAATGAAATAATATAAATAAACAACAATGGTTTAAGATGTATTATTATTATTATTATTATTATTATTATTATTATTATTATTATTATTATTATTATTATTGTAAAATGATGATTTAGTAAAATGAGTAGTCTAACCTGTCAATCATTGGTGCTCTGTTAGACTGAGGAAGTTTGTGGGGAAAAGTGTCAGTGATTGAACATAGAGATGCATTAAATAGAGAAGTACTCAATCACGCTATGATGGTAGTTTGTATTTTTTTCACCAAACCACAAAAACTACTGATTTTGTTGACATTTAATGTGAAAGGAATGCAAAGTTATTGCCTAAAAAGGAACACATTTTGTTGTGTATCTGACAAATGTAGGTAAGAGATAATGTATTACTTTGATGCGTTTCAATAGTAATTTCCATCAACAAAAAATAATCTGATAAGTAATCTTTAAGGGCCCATATTACATTGTTTTATGATACTGTATATGTTCTAATGTTGTTACCTTACCAAAACATACCTGGAGTTGCATTTTGTTTCATTCATACCTGTTTAGGCTGTGTTCTTCTCTCAAAAAGAAAACGCTCTCCACCTTGTGATGTCATGTGGTAATACAGAAAGTGCTCCACTCTGTTTTTACTTTAGACTAACCATAACCTTCACTACAATCATTTGGATAATTTCAGCCTTGGAATTGCCAATCTCCACTGAACTAAAGCTGAAAGATAGCTGTTAACTAGAAAACTACTGCTTCATGACATCACAAGATGGAACAGAGCATTTTGATCATAAAAGATGTAGATAGGCTAATAATAAAACAAAAACAACTCCAGGTATGGTTTTGAGGAGGTAACAGCATTATAACATGTCTTAAAGCTCAAGAGAGAATTCTGTGTAATATAAGACCTTTAAAGATGAAGACTTTACTGGTGGAGAGTCCGTCACCTGCTTCTCTCCATGGAGATATTGCCTGGAATGTCCCACAGTATGGCATAACATTTATTTATCTCTATGGAGACAGCAGGTGACACCACAGGGCCATGTTACATGTTAGACCTCACAGTAAGAATGCAAGTTTTTAGGTCAATAAAAACACCTGCTATTGAGTGAATGCAAGATGGACATTTAATGCCATACTGTGGAACATTCCAGACAACACAGTAACATCTCCATGGAGACAAGCAGGTAGTGGACCCTCCACTAGAAAACTTAGACAGTGCACCTTTAAATTAAAAATGAATTTGAACTGTTAAAGCTATAATACTGAGGTCGACATACTTTTATAACTATGGGTGCGCCTTTTCTTACATACCTGAATGGACACATCGCTATAGGAGCCCCCAATGACTCCTGAGATGGCAAGAGGGACTTCATTCTGGATGGGCCGAGACCCGTCGGGGCAGATGAAGCCTGGGTCATGCACTTTGGTCAGAGATGCCCTCACGAAGTCCAGGGCCTGCTCCAGAGCGTATGTGTCCTTGGAGCAGGTGTCCAGAATATGAGCCCCCAACTGCAACCCGGGCAAGATGTGATCATTAGCATTGATCTCATCCAGAGCTAGCAACATGGCTTCTAGTCTCTGTATGCCTCTCTCTTCATTTATTTTCCCACAATCCTCGGTACCATCACCTTTTTCGTGCACAGGGAATAGTCCGCCAATTACCAAGTCTCCTTCGATGATGATCTCACGCTTGGCTGTAGGGGACAGTCTGGAGATGCTTGGTAAAACGCCTGGTAGGAGCAGTTCAAGTAGGATCACATGGAGGGGCCAGTAATGTGTAAATTTATTGGGTTTTGACAATGTCTCAGGGCAATGCAGCATCCTCGTCATGGTAAGGTAATTGGATTGGAGCCTTTAGATGGATGTGTAATTTTCACAGTTGTTGGAGGAAGTTGGGGGGAGGTGCTTGAACATATTTGAAAGAGCCTGGGTGACAAAAGATAAAATGGAACGATAAGTTAGTCAGACAGAATCTGGGAGTGTAATGTGATCCTTAGATATGTTACAGACACATAATGGCATTTGTATTGATGTAGCTGTTGAGACAGTTTTATCAGGTGGCATGCTCTCATACAGAAGATATTAGAAGACAGGCTAGTGCTATTTTCAATACAATAGAACATATGCAATTCTCAGTCACTGGTGGCAAAATGCTGCTACAGTACACCTGTAATAGCTGTGGAAATTAAAGGAGCACTATGCAACTTTTCTGCTCTTGCCTGGAAATGTCATTACGTAAAATGTTTACAGTATGAAATTAAACATATCTAATATTTATCAAATGTGGTTGATGAATACATGTGTTTTTATTGCTTAATAATTGCTTAAAAACATGCATTCTTATCTCCACAAATCTGACTTGTAACTTGGCTTGGTAGCACGCTCTGCTCGTCTCCAGGGGGACTAATAAGTTCAATGTTATAGTGAGACATTATAAACAAAGCAATGCCAAGCAGGTTGCGGACCCCCCACTATTTAATATTATCACTTTTTGTGCCTTTAATACCTATCTAATACTATGATGTACTGTAATTACAATATATAATCCTAACCAGGTTTATATGTTTGTATACAGTATATTTTGAAACAATACCCAAGCTAATTTTTCATATCGTACACTGACATAGGGAAAAATAATGGCTGTCTTACTGGACAGAGCATTCAAGCCACTAGAATATCTGTCATATTTACTCCATATTATTATTAGTGTATGTTATACTACTACCAAAATACATCTGAACACATCTTTATCATAGTGAGACAGGGCTTATTCTGTCTATCCTTCCCCAGTGCATCAAGTTGACTAATTAACTTCTGTATTGACAAGATATGTACTTCTCAGATAAAGTGTAATATTGAGCAGATATGACACACACAGCCAATAACCGTGAATGAGTGCGGTTGCCATAGAAACCAGGAGTAAGTAAAAAGTATGAGTCTCGCTGCAGTGAAGGGCAGTCAGAGGTATAGCCTATGTGCAGTTCAATGACATCGAGTGACCATCCGAAAATGTACGGCACAGCTGGCTGAGCCCTGTTTAGCTTTAGGCACTCCTGCATTTAAAGATATTTATGGACACTATAATATTTTAGTTATTTCATTCACATTTAAAGGATGAAGAAAAAAAATGTAACAAAACAAAAGAAATATTGATTTTCCTGAATGAGTAAATGGTTAAAATGTATTATACTGTACAGCGCTTTTCCACCTTGAAGGCACTTGAAGCAATTTACATCAAGGAACCGCTCACTCATTCACACACCAGAGTACACAGATACTGGGGTGAGGCTAAGTGTCTTGCCCAAGGACACAACACAAGTATTCACCAGAGAAATACATCTTCTGGTGCATGGTCTGCCACCTGCTTATCTCCATAGAATTAGAAGCAGGTGACATCATTACATTTGTTCATTAAAGGTCCCATGGCATGAAATTTTCACTTTCTGAGGTTTTTGAACGTTAATGTGAGCTCCCCTACCCTGTTTAGCCCCCCCCCCCCCCATGGCTTAAAGTTGCGAAATGTGTAAACTGAGCATTTGCGATCCTTTTCCGCATTTGACAAAAAGACAGCCCAAACAGGCGATTCTGAACAAGGGAAATTTCTGATGTCACACTCAGGGAAAAATGCAAATGCAGTTCTTTAAATCTTTTGATGGGTTAAGATTTCAATGTAATACAGTTCATACAAGCACGGCAGTATAGCAACAGACACATCTCTGCTTTTTATATCTCTACTAAACAATACTATTTTAAATGGGCAAGTCCATCATCAACAACCCACCATCTAACCACAAGCCAAACTTCCTGTTTCTTGTATGTGCTATGCAAAATGAAACACTGTCTACAATAATAAGTACACATCTGAGTTTATGAAGAATTACAGGAAGTACTGAGTTTGATGTGATGATCTGTTGTAATGTGCATATGTTTGCTGTGCTGTGTTTGTCACTGTATGTGCCAAAGAAGCTATGTGTGCGTGAAAATGAATTTCCCTTTGGGGACAATAAAAGTCTAAAGCCTAGTCTAAAGTCTAAAATACTGAGTTCTAGAAATGATTTCCTTAGTCTTCAGTATACAAAATCCCCTCTCAAATTCAATAAATGCTCTTTTTAATATTTTGAACATTCATTTAACAGAATAAATGTGTTTGCATTCTGGTTTCAAGTTATGCTGCCCATGTCCAACCATAAGTGTAATATAACATTTACATGCTGTACTAACCCATGTTAATTCATGTGCACTGACCCATATTTAATAAATACACATACACATAATATAAACTTAATGAAAATCCTAAACGTACATTCTCAAATTAGAGGAAAATTAGGTTTGACCTTTTTTTTTTGTTTAACCTCTTACATGCACTTTAAAAGATATGGTTAAGCATGACCTGGAGCCATCATTCAAAGTTTGATTTCAAATAGATATATGGTATTTACATATAGATTAGAAGGAATTATTGGAAAGGCCTGGAGAGCCTGGCAAAGATATGACACAGGGAGCCTTTATTAGCAAACAGTGGGGGGCTTATTAGAATCTGTATCTATTCTGTGACAGACAATGTAATATGAATTAATATTGAAAGATCCCATGACATGGTACTTCTTGATGCTTTTATATGGCTCCTTAATGGTTCCCTAATACTGTAAATGAATCCTTCTTCAAAATCAACACTCAGTGCATGAGAAAGAGAGATAAAATGAGAAAGAGTCATAAATGTCACTCTGGAACACTCCATTATTGGCGTTGTTGCTTGAATGCAAATGAGGAGGACAGAGATGGCCTATAGTAGGGGGTGGGGGCGTGGCCAAGCTCTCCGCTCCGCTCTGTGACCCACTTCCGTGTTTTTGCACGGGGGGAGAGATGAGAAGCCTTCCATTGAAAAATAAACACATTTCCACAGAAAATAAAATTAAACCACTGCTGTTTCAGATATCCACAGGCTCAGATAAAGGACTTCCGAGCCTAGAAACAATCGCAAGTTCCTCCAGGCAAATAAAAAAACGTATTTCGCATTGCGTAGCTCCTCTGCAGTCCAAACTCTCTGGGCGTGATTTACAGAGACGCTGAGTACAGACAGACGGGGGTGGAACTGCATTTGCATTTCTTTTTTCGAGCTGACATCAATAAGTTTCCTTGTTCAAAATCGCCCGTTTGAGCTCTGATTTTTTCTAACGCAGAAAAGGATCGCAAATGCTCAGTTTAGACATTTCGCAACTTTTAACCATGGGGGAGGGCCCTAAACAGGGTAGGGGAGCTCACATTAACGTTCAAAAACCTCAGAAAGTGAAAATTTCATGCCATGGGACCTTTTTGAAGAGATGTGAGAGATATTATGAGTGCATGTACGACTGTGCTGGCCCACTTCGGACTTACAATGAATGTAAGTACAATTGAAATACTATAACTATAATTATTTTGGGCATTCATTTAAATCACTCACATAAGGAATCAACCTGCTGTAGTTTAGTACTAATAATAGATATATGCATTTAAATTTCATGATGATTCTGGAGGAATGAAAAACGGATAGATTACAACTTGATAAAATGTGATGAGCTCAGATATATTAGTGGATATAAGACTGAAGAATATAAAATGACTATATTAAAAATCCATTCAACAGTTCCAGTGTAATATGTTTTTTTGTTATAAGAATAGTTATATTTCATATGCAAAAACCTGAAATGTAATAAAACACTTGCATTGACAATAAAGGAGCCATTGGTTTATTATACTTTAATGATTTTTAAAAAAATAATTACTCAATTAATCATCCATTTATAGCATTTGGTGATTTCATTAGAGCATTCACAATTGCACACAAAAAATATCACTGTGACTAATATTGGACTAAACCCTGAAATGACCAAATGACCAAAGCAAATCTACATCAGGACTAAACCAGGATCAAACCTCTTTCACCTCCCTCCCTGCGTTAATCAGCGAATTGGTTATTCCACGTTACTCATAAGTTTAAACTGCTGTTTGTGCATATCTTTGACTAAACAACTGTCCAAGGTGTAAAGTTCATAGCTGCTGACACACTGCAGAAGCTTAAGCAACAGTTGCAAAAAAATATATAATTTTAATTTGACTTAGAATGTGAATGGTTAATGTGATAACTATTCACATTAACTCAGTGCTTCTCAAATAGTGGGGCGGGCCCCCCTGGGGGGGCGCGGTGTGATGCCAGGGGGGGCGCGTGTGACCCTGGGAAACATGCTTTTTTGCCATATTGTACTAGAACGAAAGTGTAATTGCACATCAACAACAGTAGTTGGCCGTAGCGCTCTCGTTGTCGCTCTGGGGCAGGGTTCGGCGACCTTAAATACGTGACTTGCCATCAGCAGAACATCCTCTGTCACAGAAAAAAACACGTTATATTCCACTGAGCTTTGAGTTTATGCAAATGGACCATGTGGTTTTTAAGTTTCGTTTCTGTAAAACGTACAAATGTGCACAAAGCTGCATTAAAAGCACATTAATATTTGAGTCCTCAGTGCAAAAAAAGAGTGCAGTGTTGGAAGTTTCTTTCTTTTTTTGTTTTTAATGTTAATAAAAGGATACATTGTTATGCAGAGGTGTACTAATAATTTTCTAGACAAATAATACTATTAATAGTCGTGCGCAGGGAGGGGGGCGTGAAATTTTTTCTTCTTCCTAGGGGGGGCGTCATAGAAAATAATTGAGAAGCACTGCATTAACTGAATAAAAGTCCATAACACATCCAGGATAAACCGGGCACTGGTGTTTGGCTTGGCTCAGTAACATGGTCCTATTCTTAGCTCGGAGGTGAGAGAGTGATGAAGATGAGTATGTGAGGACTGCCCTGGTCTGTCTGCAGCAGATGGGGGCTCATGGTGCTAAGACTGGGTCATGTCCAAATTAATGGTGCTGTAAAACACAGCCAATTAGACAAGACCTGTGTAAATAGGACAGAATCCACAACCCAGCAGGACATCCAAAGGAAAGAAGTGACTAGGACCTTAGATGTCAACATGAAACATGGATATACTCCATTAGAACTGCTTTGTAAATAAAAGGGGAATGATGGAGTGGTATAACTTTTTGTTTGGCCCATCAAGTACGGTGTTTATCTCCATAGAGACAAGAAGGTGAAGTTACAGGTGACATCTGTGGAGACGCAAACCCCCAAGCTTTTTATCACAATGAAAACGCCTGTAATTTAATAAATAGATAGACATGTTTACTGCCATACAATGAAACATTCCAGGCAAAGCAATAATATATCAATGGAGACAAGCAAGTGGTGAAGGCTCCATCATTAATGTTACATAGAGAACTTTTAATCCATAACCAATAATACAGCATTTATAGTTTTATATACAAGCAGTTGGCTGATCCCACTTAAATCTTTTTTAAAACTTGTGGTGCTTAATACAATATGGTGTGATTTTGAGGCCCAATCCTCTCTTGGACAACTTTTTGTGATTACACTTTTTCTGTAACAGCAAGGCTTGTTGCTGTACAAAAATCCAGTTTTTCATTATACCAATATTTCACTAGTAACTGCAACTTCCTGAACATTGAAATTTTCTACAGACAAATTATGCAACTACTGCAATTATAGGACAAAATAAGCTAATGTACAAATTGGATCATTTGATGCATTTAAATAATGATAGCTGCTTTTTATAATGTATATTTCATACCAAATGCCTAATACAGTCATTTATGTCAAGGTTTGGGATGGGCACATGAAGATCCTCTTTAAATCGATAAGGGTAGATTATTGCATCAGTGCTAACCTTCTTCTCAATAGTAAGTAACAGTAAATCTTTTGCTGCATGCAGATTTGGGAGGACTTTCTTATAACGCAAGTCTCCTCGATCGGACTTTGATCACATCATTAGAAGTATCTTAATGTAGCCACTCACTGTCGCTCTATGCAGCCACTTTGCTCCGCCGCACAATATTCCCTCTGAAATCCAAGTTCAAAAAGAAAAAGGCATCATGCTTTATTCCGAGCTGATGCACAGATGCACATGGAGGATCTGGACCAGCATTAACACAGAGAAAAGGGTTTTGATTTTATATCAGTGGTCCTCAATTAAAAAAAAAAAAAAAAAACTGCCATCATAGAAAATATTTTAACTGTCAATATATCATAATATAATGTAATATAATACTGAACTACATAAGTTTGATCTGATCTGGCTTGGTGTCACCACCTGCTTGTCTTCACAGAGAAATAAGTCTAAAGCCTTAATGAGGGACATTCTACTCATAAAGATGATTAATATGCAATGTAACTTCCAAACACTATGAGCCATATGAGACATGAGAAAAGCATTCCACATCTTTAGTCTAAAGCAATAGTAGACTAGTAAGCAATAAGAAGAAAAATTAGAAACGAAAAATCCTAAAATGCCTAAAATCTATATTAATTTTAGAGGAACCCCGCTGTGTGTACCATCAGAATCAGCCCACGTATCACCACTGGTACCTGAACTGCAGTTAATAATAATTCAGTTAATTTAATCAAAAATTATGCTAAACATCTAGTCTAGATTAACGCTTTCCTGGGAAATCAACACCAAAGAAGCCTGCTTTGTATCACTAGTGAGACCCACAACACAGTTTGAGAACCCATGTCTTATTCTAAATAGGTCTATATAGTGTGTAATGGGATGAATCACAGCAAAGGGGCCTCTAGCGGCAGTGACTGGTGTTGTACAGTGCACGCTAAATGATGTAACTTGGGGGAGAAAATAAGAACAGCAGGAGGTTAAGGGCAGGTGGAGGTTGTCAAACAGACTCAACATATGGTAAAATAACTTTAATCAATGGACCCATACAATGTTTGAATGTAACATTAAGAGATGATGAATACTGATGACTTTTGTAGGGGTGGAAATAAACTAATTACAAATACAAATACAAAACTCCAAATTAACTGTAACTGAGTATTTTAAGGATAATTTTATGAGCTTATGATAATTTTATTACATGTGCTTGAGGATAGTTATAGAGTTTTCTAATAGCTGTCGCTGATCCTTTCTAAACCCACAAACACATAACAGAGCTAGCTGAATATGCAAATTCAGTTTTACAACTACTTCTCTCAGCCTTAAATTGTTGAATTAATCATGTATAAAGGTCTGCTTGAGGTTTAGAATTCTACAATAATTTTATAAACATCAAGTAGAATAGCAATTTTGTGACCCAGACCTGTCATCAAACCTAATATTTAATATGTGGATAGGACTAACAAAAACTTAGGAAAGTCTTAATTACTTTCTCACAGCCAATATTTACAGGTTGTCATATTGGTATTGACTCGGGACCACTTAATCCATCCATCTGTGCATCATAGAAGAAGCCAATACAAATAAATCCCATTGAGAGAAAACAACAAAATATGAAAACAAAAAAATATAGCTACAACTTCAGGGAAATGTTCTATATTTCCTGCTTTTATGTGAGGGATAAACATAAGATACTAACGTTAATTATGACATCTTCCGACACATTTAATTATTTTACTTATTGCAAAATAATGATTGTAATAAAGTGAACCTGTGATTGATTGATTTATTGTCACTGAATGAGAAAATAAAGAATGAAATTACAATTAGTAACTCCCCTCTATACAGGCAAATAATACACACTACATATGAAAGAAACAACATATGTAGAAGCCTGAAATTGAACAATTGTTGTCTGTTTTCTCCACATAGCACATCATCAATTCCCATGAGAGAGGTTTTCCAGAGCCTCTCGTCACCTAAGGACTAAGATGCATACACTGCATATTATTTTTGTATATTGCCTACCCTATTTATTTTCGCACATTGCAACCATAGCAATTTGTAGTGGTGGACTGTAATAGCAATAGGTTGAATTAAGCTTTGATTATTTGAAGCACACATTGAGACTGCAACACACAATCTCTATTTCTTAATCCAGTTGTTTTACACTTTTAACCAAAACATGTATTCAGATTTCAAATGAAGGTATAACAAGGATTTGTAAAAACTGAAAAAATCCCTAAATTTGAAATTGTTTAACTGCATGGTGTACATATACACAGTGATTTTTGATGTAAAAAACATCATAATTAATTCATCCGTATAAATCATGATGATAAATAAGTAAGAAATTACTGTGTAGTTGTGGTATTTCCTGAAACAAAATAAGTGTCAGTGTTGCCATGGTGAAACTAATAGATTATCTTGATAAAGGATCTAGATGCCTTGGACAATAGTGACAGTAGCAGTAATAGTAAACTTGACATATTATGTAATCACGCATCACTTTGAAGAGGAACAAACGGCATGTCTGCGCTTTTACACTTTACGCTGCGTAATTGAGAACGTGAGCACTGCACTTGGGAAATTCAGATCTAAGACAAGAAAATGATTATAATGTTAACTTATGGCGCGTAAACGTAAGGTGAAGCTATGAATTGGGTTACGCGTTGAAGAATCTGAGCTGCAATGAATTCAGTTTTGAATCGTGATTGAAATAAATAAATAAATAAAATAAAATAATAATCTGGCGTTTATTGATAAGTCTGCAAAACTGAGTGGTAAAAATGCTTACCTAATAGTCGCTCCTATAGTCGTGTTTTCCCGGTGTCCTCTTCACCAGCTGTGCGTCTTTGCGAGTGAGATGCTTTATGTGGCGAGCCGTGTCCAGATGTTGCACACTTCTTTGGGCATGTTTGCCAGACCGCCGCTGCGCCTCTCGGTGATCTGTCCTTGGTTCTGAAGCGCGGGCAAGTCTCGTTCAAACAAACTTCTGACTTACCTTTATATGCAAATCCCGCGATGCGTAAAAGGAGAATCCCCTCTTACTTACTCTGCTACGCGCTTTGAAGACAGTCGACGAGGATAAAATGTGTAAAATTGTGATTATGAGCTTTGTATAGTATTTTGTGAAGACGCGTTTGAGTGAAGTTCAAAGAATGGCTACACAGGACCTCGTTGTAGATTGGGGTGATCACATCGCGCGCGCTCTCTCTCTCTGTGTCTCTGTCTTTCTCGGTGTAATGAAAGGCAGAGCAGTGGTGTCGTCTCTTCGCTCTTCGTTTGTTCACAAGGTAGCAGCGAAGAGAGCTGAAAATAATTAAACCAATAATAGGCGCTTCTGAGAGCGCGCCAACACTTCTGCGTCCTTCGTTTTGACATTTCCCATCGAGACAATTTCGCTTGTTCCCATTTGATTCTTTATGATAAACGCTCATTAGAATATGTATTTTTCTAACACTGCGAAATGAATGCTTGCCATGTTCGCTATACGAAGAATTTCAAGAATCTGTCCCCATTTACCACCGTCTCATTAGAACTCAAAGGCGATCGAACTGAGTAACCTCCTAAGGCATTTCAAACTCTTAATTGGCAGACAGTAAGTTTGCGTGAATCGAAGTGCTCTGGGTGCTTTATGTCACTTTTGTAGAATCTAAAATGTTCTATATTATGGCATTAAACTTGTGTGAAGAATCCCTCAGTCGTCCAGGTAGAATCCATGATAAAAGGAGAAATTCAATTTGTCAACTGGACAAAGTTTATTTCGTCGAAAACGTTTCACAACTCATCCGAAGTGCTTCGTCAGTTCTGGTTAGAGTGCTGATAGACACTGCTTATATCTAGCTGCAGGGAGGAGCTAATTATACTGAAATTATTCTGAAACTATCCCACCTGAGTTTCTGTTTTTTGTATTTCCAGTTTCTGTCTGGCGTCTAGTTTAGCATACCCATTCAAACCCTAATGGCTGTTTTCACACCTCTGGACCTGACCTGGCTGCCCTATTGTTTCCTTTGTTTGTTTTGATTTCGGTTTGACAATGGAATTATATATGGGAGACAAATTATGTCTGACT